>OZ020255.1:13272462-13872462 GCA_963971285.1 Astropecten irregularis | reverse complement strand
AGCTTTTTTTCTCAAAGTCACGTCAAATCAAGTCAATAAATATATGAATTGGATTTGACTCAAGTCCAGGTCATGAATAACTAACTCTGAGCAGCTGAGTGATCGTTCAATTTTTAAATCAGCCAGAGTGAGGCCAGCAGCAGGAAATTTGAGTACCCAGCAGTTGACGGCTTCACAGAATAAGGAGCAAGCAGACATAGGCCTAGATTAATACTAACAGCGATGGTGTTGCTCCAGTTCTTGACCATGTCCTTGGAGCGTTGACGGAGGGCTTCTTTCTCCTCCTTCATGGCACGGCATCTTTCCTCTTCCCTGGACTTCCTCTCCAGCTGGGCGGCGATGCGGTTCCAGTCACCCTGGGAGAGAATGGTGACCTGACGCAGATCCTCTTCCGTCGGCATGACGGGCATTGTTTTGCCATCGGTACCAGCGGGAGGAGTGGAGCCTGTTGGGAAAATACACCACATAATTTCATTTTAACTTAAAAATTGATTTAATGACGTTTTTCATAAATCAAAATGAAAATACTCAAATTCTGTGCATGATCTTCAAACAATTTTTAACAATAATACTAATAGGCCTAACATGATTTTTTTAGGGCAAATGTAAAGTTTGGGACATCTCTGTATTTTCATTTTATGCCGAAACGACTGAATACGTTTCATTGCACATGCTGTGCATAATTATTAGGCCTCGGCCAATAAAAACACAGGATCGAGGGTCCCGAACTTCACAATTCCCTTATTTAGTAGGACTAAATAAACAAATGCCAAACTAGGGCTAGGCTAGGGCTGGCCTACCTACATGACCTAACCATGTCCATGCTAATGTTACATTATTCTTGCCAGCTTGCCGATCGACGGAAGTTTTTCCACATTTTTACAGAAAATTAATAAAGAAAGTTTTCTCATCTTTTAGTTTTAACTCATTTAAACATAATTATGACTTAACGTTAGGCCCCCCTACCAATTTGGCAAGCTGCGAAATTCTTTCTGATTTAATCCGGAAAAAAGTTGGGTTTTTTTATTTAGCCTTAGGCCTACAAAATACGTGACAATAGTCACGGGGTGCCAGTCAACTCGGTCCGTAACCAACTCGGTCCGAGTCAACTCGGTCCGTGACCAACTCGGTCCGAGACCAACTCGGTCCGAAGCCAACTCGGTCCGTGGCCAACTCGGTCCGTGGCCAACTCGGTCCGAGGCCAACTCGGTCCGTGACTAACTCGGTCCGTAACCAACTCGGTCCGTGACCAACTCGGTCCCTATGGGAAAACGTACACAAACAAGAATCCAGTTTGCAGCAGCAGTGTACAACATGTAGGCTGCTTGCATTAATGTTTTTTAATCTCATCATAACATAAGATATATGTTTTGCTTGTGGCTGAAACCGTGAAGAAATAAATTATGTCTTATTATGTTGATACCATAATTTTTTGATAAAATGGCACAATACAATTTTAATTAAAATATCAATTAAATTATACACGAAGTGAAATGCCTTATGAAAACGTGCTTTTTATGTTTAAAATTAATAAATCAATTAATGAATAATAATGATGATTGTTTTGTGTGTTTTTTTTTTTGTTTTTTTTAGCTTTGTTTTAATTAATTTGTGTTTAAACAAACATATAAGATTTATAATTGGCAGGTGTTTGGGAAGGCACGTGTTTTGATGACAGGTTTTTTTTTTTTTTTTTTTTTTTTTTTACTTTTTGTCATCCCTGGGCAGCACCTGCCAATGTATTTTTCATTCTTATAATGTTTTTAAGATAATAAATGAATAAATCAATAAATAGGCCTAAATAAATTGTTAAATTCACGCAATTTGCGAGACGACGTACTCATTTTGCTGCAACAAAATTACCAGACGTTTTTGCGTGCATTTTCCCATAGGGACCGAGTTGGTCACGGACCGAGTTGGTCACGGACCGAGTTGGTTACGGACCGAGTTGGCTTCGGACCGAGTTGGTTAGGGACCGAGTTGGTCATGGACCGAGTTGGTCACGGACCGAGTTGGTCACGGACCGAGTTGACTCGGACCGAGTTGGTTACGGACCGAGTTGACCTGAAACCGAGTCACGTCCTATGAAGAGCGCGCGCCGTGCTGACGACTTGGCACGTCCGCTTTGTCAACCATCAATCACAATCGAATGACTGATTTTTGTTTCACATTGAATGTCAAAACGTGATTATTTCTGGACTTACCTCTGGACTGTCCTTTCCTACGACCATATTTCACGGTTTCACCACTTATCTCCATCCTTAATTTCTTCCCAGCAAAAAAAAACAACAACTTTACTTCCAATTTCCAGAATTTTTACCTACGGACTCGCACACAACACACAACTTCAATGGAACTTGGGGACGTCCATGCGTTTACATAGCGTTGCTAGGGATGTCAACATAACATATCAACGCATGCGTACTTTGAGGGGTGGAGATTTCTGCAGAAATATCTGGCCGTTGAGGGCGCTTATTTACAATTTCACCGGCTCCGCGAAATGTGACAGTCACACTTTGCGCTATTGCAGTGTTATTGGAATTGGAAATGCAATAAAACTTTAAAAAGCGAAGAACTTACAACATTGTTGAAGACCAAATTGTTCCTGTAAGTATGCAAAATCCAAAGGGAAGAATGCTTTATCACTAAGCAGGTCCAGTAATCAAGTACTAACCCGAAAAAATGTTGCCGCTGCCCGCTGCCCGCTGCCCGCTGCCCGCTGCCCGCTGCATCATGCAACATGCAACATCATCAACACGCATGCATTTATTTATTTATTTACACTCCAATGCAAACTTACCATGTAGCACTTGTACTTTTAACATTTAACTGTAATAACAATAACATAAGTACTAGCACTACTCGATAGTAGTCAGATAGTAGCCTAGTAGTAGGCCTACTAGTAGGCCTAGTAGCAGTAGCTCTTTAGCAGACAACAGTTTGACTTTGTTTGAGCAATGAGTCAGTTAAGTTAGTTATTTCCTGTGTAGAAGAATGTGATATTCTACCTGCACTTTTTACTTTTTTAAATGAATTGTTTTTTACTATTGCAGCTAGGGCCCTGCTAGTGCTACTGCACATTTTATTATTTAGAATAAGACTGAGGCTCCAATTTAAAATCTATTCTAAGTAGGGGCTTAATTTAACAATTTTTTATTAGGGGCCTATTATTTATTAATTAATAAAGTTAATCATCAAATTAATATTGAAATAACCACAACACCATCTCTCCAGTCAATTGTTCATGGTTACGTTTTAATAACTTAATAATATCAAAGAATGAATGAATGAATTGACGAAGAGCAGCTTGATTTGATTATCTAAAATTAGAACAATGTTTTCAATTGCATTCCAGGGATATCTCAGATCGGTCTTTGGGAAAAAGAAAGAAATGGCAAGGCCTACTACAAGGTTGCTGGTGGTCTTTGACTTTGATCAGACTATCATCAACTGCAACATTGATCTCTGGATCAGAAAGTTGCTCCCGAATGAGAAGGTGCCCAGTGAGGTGAAGGATCGGTACAAGGCGGAGCATAATGATTGGACGAGGTTCATGGGAGATATCTTCTCCCTCCTGCACCAACAGGGCGTGGACAAGAGCCAGATGTTAGAAAACATCCGAAAGGTGTCGTTCACTCCGGGAATGACGGAGCTTTTCAAGTACCAGGAAGCTTCGCCTGTTATCGACACCGTCATCGCATCGGACGCCAACACCCTCTTCATCAGCCACGTCATGGATACCGCTGGCCTCGGAAGAAGCTACCGTGAGATCTTCTCCAACCCGGCGGAATTCCAGGCCAGTGGATTGTTGGGGATTAGGCATCACCACCAGCACAGCTGCGAGATCTGCCCGGAGAATCTGTGCAAGGGAACCGTGCTGAGGCAGTACATCCAGAGGATGCGGGACGTCGAGGGCCTGGTGTACGATAGAGTCGCTTTTGTGGGCGATGGCTCCAACGACTTCTGCCCCTGTCTGGGCCTCGGTGAAAAAGACCTGATTTTCCCAAGGAAAGGCTATCGCCTCTTGCAGCTCATTGAGCAATACAACAAATCAAATGGAGACACCAAACAAGGTGGACTCAAAGCAACTGTAGTACCCTGGGAAAACGCCAATGAAATATTACAGTATGTACAAAAGTTGCTAGAAAAATAGATGATTGAAATACGGGTATATGAGAAATGTGTCCCTGGAAATGCAGAATTAGTGATTTCCACTTTTGCAAACAGTATAAAAGTACTAGACAGTATTTAATTTATTACAGTATTCAACTAGCCAATAGATTGGTAACAATTTTTTCTCACCAGATTTCCAGTCATTTGTAACCTCCAAATGTTTTGTAACCTGCACTCTTGCAGGATGCTGAACCAAACAGTGTTAGTCATATGTAGGTGGGGGTAGGGAGAAGGTTAGATTGATGAATTACATTTTAATTAAGTAAATAATCTTCCATTTAACATGGAAATGTGATTATCATTTTATCTTAAATAGTTTGAGAAGAAAGTAAACACTCTATCTGCCAGATGTGTGTGGTTTTCCATTTTAACCTTCATAAATTTCAGTGTTTTCTACTGGATGTGTACTACTAGATTTGGTGCATGATTACTGTGTAGTTTTCATTTAAATGCTGCTATAATGCTGCAAATCCAATAAGTATGCAAGCAATATTTAATTTAATATGCTAACATCATACTTATGACTGACTGTAGACAACATTAAATTAAGGAGTTGTATTAAGAAAACTGAATGAAGTGAGATTTGAACCAGCAACCTTTGAAATGCTGTACCGGTGTTCTACCAACTGAACTAACTAGTTCTGATTTAGTGATGACCCAAATTGCCAGTTGCACGTATGTGTACCTTCGTTTTGTCACTTGCCATTGGGCCATTCATAAAATTTCATATACATTGTACAGCTATCCCTAAGACAGGTTATTGAACTATTTTGCATTAGAAATTGTGCACATCTGAGAAAGGACAAGAACGCTGTGCAGTTTATATTTAAGCACACAATGTTAAGTACTAGTCAGCTAGTAGTGATGCATTAATGAAAGTGGCCCTGTGGATTCCATATTGCAGTTTTCAGACTAAATATGAAGATGACCACAATACTCTAGAATGTTGAATTTTAAAAATTCTCCTTGTCTTTCAGAACTGTGGTGGTTTGTATTTCTATCTTTTATTATCACCACCACACAAAAACTTCATTTTCAGAAACAAAATAAGCTTGTTCGAGACAATTTTTTACAGTGGATTTTGGAAAGAATAAGGATTAATTAATTAGTAATTGAGCTAAGTGTTTAGAGACATATACCAGTACTGAAAACTGTACACTGTGAAGTGTTTTATTTGCTATGGATTGTTCTGGTTGATGATGCAATAAACTTGGATGTCAGTTGAAATTGGTGTTAAAAAATGTATGTCCCCCATTTAGTGTTTTTATTTCTATTTTACTGGCAATCACATTTGAATTGATTCTTATGTGTAATATTTTGATAGGTTAACTTATTAACTAGTTAAATGTGTACAAAGACAAATTCCAGTACTTGGTCAAATGGTCATTTGTGTGTTATGGTCAGGCAGCTCTTTTATTCAATTCAATAACTGTTTGAGAGTTGGTGGGTCACCGTCATTCCACCAGGTTTGGGTCAGGATTTTGTGACAGTGTCCATGTTAATTAGCTAGTACAGTGGCAGCTAGTATTCAAATTAGATACCTTAAATAAAGGCAAATAAAACAATGGTATAGGAAACATAATGAAGTGTAACAGAATGATACAAGCTTGCTGGTTCAACATGGACACCATACAAATCATGTGCTGACCTGGTGGCATGACCGACATAGGGTTAATACATCGTGTACGTATTTGGGCAGAAATGCATGAAAACTGCTGAATAAAACACAAATTATAATTTATTAAATTAAACAAATACCATCAAATATTTTCTTTTCAATAGTAGATGGCAGTTTCATCGAAACGATATGTTCAATCTAAAATAATTTAACAATAATTGATACTGAAACATCAACTGAACGACTTCTCTATATCGCTGAGCAGAAAAAATAATTAATTTTTATGATATACCCAGAATGGTTACAATACAATATAATTAAGATCAAATACCACATTTCACCTCCGATAGAAAATAAATCTCATATTATTCTCATTCCAATATATTCCACTTTATGGGACGGGACTTTCCGACCTCGTACCAAACTCTATTTCCCTTTGAATGTTTTAAACTAACAAATATACAAAAGTACAGTATTATATTCTTACCCTGATGAATTAAATTCGAACATTTGTAGCTAATTAATTTGGTAATCATCTCTTGACTTTTATTCGCTGTTGATAGTGATTGGGGGGGGGGGTCAGTTTCTCATAAAGAATCAAGTGAATAACTTGGGCAATGCTAATTAATAAAAGAAAATTTTGCCGGGGGTGAAAATGAAAGAGGGATAGACAGCATCTTAAAATTTTACAAGAAATATTTGGGCGATCAAATCTAATTTTGAAACGGGTGTCCTCATGTCATGCATTTTCAATAAAAGAAATTAATAAAATTGCAAAGAAGTATACAAAATTTAATACAAGTACATGTAAGAAAATTGCATTGTCAGAAACAAATAAGGTGTTAATGATAAGAATTAATACATGGAATGATAACTTGCACTTCAACATTGCGTACTATTTTTAAATTGACTTCTAAGCCCTTAGTGGAGCATTCAGTATTGCTTGTTGCGTTAGGGTTCAAGGTTTTGTTTGATAATTTTACATTTGGAATTTTGAAATTTCTTTATTTTATTTAGACAAGAAAGAGACCATTATGTCAACACTGAAGTAAATCTCACTGCAATTTACAATAGCATATCTCATGGTTACCAGATTAAATTTGTTCTGGATATTTTTCTTGTTACACACTGACATGCCCTCCTGTTACTCGTACCCTTAGGCCAAACCATGGCCGGGCTGTAGTACGAGCCCTGTGCCAATCAAAGGCCCAATACCAAATGATCATTGTCTCATTACAATGGTAATAGTAAAACAATGCCATGATTGTCTTTTTAAATTCTTTTGTTTGCACATTAAATACTTCTGAAGGGGGAGGGGATATGTTTGTAATTTTTAGTTTCGACCAAAAAATACAAATTTTCAATCCTAAAAGAAATTGGTTAGGAACCACACACACACACACTACTTGATATAGAGAGAAAAACACAGGATATAAACAGGATAACGATAATTACGGTATATAGAATCTGCCAATATCCATTTCAAATTATTGCAGGATATGGAAGGTCATAGGGCAGAACAGCCCTGGGGCAGTCACTTTATATTGGGGGCCCCGGTGGTTCCACTTGCCCTATGCCTAAAGAATGAGCCATAGGGACACTGCCCAATGGGAGACTTTTGGAGAGTCTTGAGAGTCGGTCTTGAGTAAACAGCGCACGCGCACGCATGCGCAATACAACGCGCGCATGCTCACAATTGCGCAAGCATGGTTTGCGCGTGCGCTGTTGACTCAAGACCGACTCTCCAAAAGTCTCCCATTCAGTTGGATTTTAGCAGAATCTGGAAAATAACCGGGTACCTATTTCAACCAGGAACTTGGGTGTCCCAAATCTATAGCTGTGGCCGCAAATTACACACACACCTATGGCGGCTACTAACCAGTGACTGCAGCCGTTTCCATAGACTTGTGTGTAATTTGTGGTTGCAGCCAGAGATTTTGGAAACAGCCTTAGTTTCACTTTGTCATTAAACCCCAAAACCATGAAAGACACAGACAAACAGAGTCACACAATATAAGATACGAGATGAATTAAAGTGAAGAGATTTATGCCAGTACGAAATTATACCAATAAATCAGCAATATAGATAAAAACCATTCACCATATGCTTAGAGAATTTAACGTTTCCCCCAAAATATTAACATAGTTTTGGATTTGGTTGGAAGTTGGTTTCCTAGGTAATCATTCATTCTTGAGTGCCTAGTTATAAAGGGTCTACATTTGTGTTAAGCCAATTGTTCCCCACTTTTTTTTTTTTTTTTTTTTTTTACTGTGATACGTTTAAAAAAAATCTTTCAGGGTTGTTTGGCAGTACAACATAATATCCATAATTCCTTACACCACTACGCTGGTGCTTCAGATGTAGTTACTCACATGTACTATACCATGTACTTTTGCATTATAGAATATCACTCACCACTACCAATTATGGCAAAATCTTTATTGAGTTAGGGCCTTTTCGAAACGGAAGCTTAGGCTCTTGCCCAGGCTCGGCTCTGTCATCCGTATGCTGAAAAAATAGGTTGTGGTTTTTCATTGAAGCTGAAGCTCTGTTTTCCTTTTCAAACCAGAGAATTTGCTTCTGAACTGCAGCTAAAAGCCTCTGTTTTCATATCTGTTATTTTAGAATGGATTCCTGAAATGGTGCCAGAGCCTGAGCCTAAGCCTTCGTTTTGAAAAGGCCCTTAGTGTGAAATAAGTCTCTCCCTCATGCAAATATATCTATGACTATCACTTTTTGCAGTCACGTTCTACCATGCAACGTGCGCCCGCGCAACATAGTATAGTAGAACAAATTAATATATCTCCGTATTATTAGGGCTTATTAATTAACTAAAAGCTAGGCATGCAATTGGTTAAAAACTATTTATATTCATGAGTGAACCAAATACATGTAATATCAAAGTTAGGATTCTTTATAAGGAAAAGTGAACCAAAAGTATTATAATGTCAAAATGAGTATTGAGGGGGGGAAAATAACTTTTTTAGAAAAATTAATGTGTTTGAATAGCATGTTAATATTCATTCAATTTAAAATTGATAAATTTTTTTTCTCTTTTGGCTGCCCATACACTGCACACGTTCTTTTTAAGTGTGATTTTCGTATCGCGTACCATGTACAGATGCTGATGTGATCTCTTGTAAAACGCATTGCTGCTATTCTGGAGAGGTGCTCAGTGCTTTGTGCTGTTTATATGATTAACGGAAAAGAAAAGTTGGTAACATGTTGGCTCATTTCCAGCTGATTTAACTTGAGAAAAAATCAATTAATTTTCAATCAAAATAAATAAATTAACGATAAAAAAAAATTAGATAAAATTTATATTTAAAGTCAAATTTCCTATCTTTTTTTTTCTAGATATTTAGGGAATATAAATCATGGCAAATTGATAGAATAACTCATTAAAGGAAAACAATTATTTGTATTTTAAAAAAGTGAGCAAAGAAAAATTGAATGAAGCGGAATTCGAACCATTGACCTTCCAGAATACCGTACTGGCGCTCTACCAACTGAGCTATCAAGGCCTATGTTGGTGGTCGGGTATAGCAGTATGCTTCTGACTGCCAAATGAAAATCTTCCACCAAAGATAATTGACTATTAGGGACAAGTGTGCCAACATAGGGCTGGATAGCTCCGGTGCAGTATTCAGGGCGTCGCTGGTTCGAATTCCATTCCAGTCAATCTTTCTTTGTTTACTTTTCAATGACTATTAAAAAAAAAAAAGTAAGAAAAAAATAACCATCATAAGTTGATATATATTTTATCAAAAAATAACTGATATCATCGAGAAATATATTTACAGCTTTTGAAGAGAAAAACCGATATGCTTTCTGCGTATCTCGGATGTGCACTTTCTTTGTACACATTCTTCATACTCTCACGTTTCCACATGTTCTTTGTACCCTTCCCTTTTTTACACGTGCTATTCCATCAAGATTTGTATTAGGTATCCATGCAAACTTGTACTTTTCTACTGATGAGGCCACATTTACGGCTGTTTCACAAATTTGGCATGAAACTGATCAGAAACAGGAACATGCAAAATTTCAGACAGAACTGAAAATTCTGACAGAACAGTTCACCAATGTTCACTGATGATGTAAGGACACCTTGCCAGAAATAATCCTGGCCAAAACTTGATGGAATGACCTAAAGATTCAGTTTCCAGTTCAATTAGTTTAGGATAGTGTCAATTAATTTAAATACGAGTACATATGATAGAACCCATTCAGCTCAATAACATATTAATCAGGTGTCCAGTTAGACATTAAATCCTTTTTAGAAATTTGTTTGTTACAAAATATGAGGTACGCATACCCGTTACATCACAAAATACATGTAGTAAGTAATATAACGTAATGTTTTAATTCAAATGTTTTTTCTTTTTTTTTAATTACAATACAAGTACAGTATGTCACTAGCATTGTGAATGGTGTAAATTACATGGGGAGGGGTGTGGCCTGCAGCAGCCACACCCTAGATGCCACCCCTCTATGCCTATTGTATCCAGAAACACTTTTAACATTCATTCTTGTTAGTATTAAAAAAGCCCTAAGTTCCCCAGCAAAAAACAAAAAAACAAAACAAAAATAAAGATAACAAAAAAGAGCAAGGCAATGACCAGGGGTACAAAGGTATTGACCAGGGGCACCAAAATATTGACCAGGGGCACCAAGGACAATGATTAGGGGTACAAAGGTATTGACCAGGGGCACCAAGGACAATGATTAGGGGTACAAAGGTATTGACCAGGGGCACCAAGGACAATGATTAGGGGTACAAAGGTATTGACCAGGGGCACCAAGGACAATGATTAGGGGTACAAAGGTATTGACCAGGGGCACCAAGGACAATGATTAGGGGTACAAAGGTATTGACCAGGGGCACCAAGATATTGACCACGGGCACCAAGGACAATGATTAGGGGTACAAAGGTATTGACCAGGGGCACCAAGGACAATGATTAGGGGCACTGAAGTAATGACCATGGGTACAAATGACAACTTACACACAAGGGGCACCAAGGTAACGACTAGGGGAACCAAGGGAATGACTAGGGGGTACCAAGGTTATTACTTAGGGCACCAAAGTAATGACTCAGGGCACCAAGGCAATGACTTGGGGTACCAAGATAATGACAAGGGGCATCAAGGCAATGACTAGGGGCAACGAGGCAATGACCAGGAACAAAAAGGCAAGGACTAGGGGTACAAATCTAATGGCCAAAGCCACAAACGTGTCAGCCAATTGAGAGCTTACGACCAAAAAAAAAGGAACTTTTATCAATTAGGTCCATTTTCAGGAAATTAGTTATAGAAATTAGCAAGATACTCTTACCAGATACAGCCTCCTTTGGTCATAAAATACAAAACTCTATAAGGGCTAGATGCATGCGAAAAAACACAAACAAAAACCCACTGAAAACTAAGTATAAAAAGCCATATAACCAGCATTTTCAATATTATTTTTACGTGTATCAATGACCAATTTGTGTCATGAATATTATTTCATGCCATTATACTGTGCATAAAAAGCCATATAACCAGCATTTTCAATATTATTTTTAAGTGTATCAATGACCAATTTGTGTCATGAATATTATTTCATGCCATTATACTGTGCATTCCGATCGTGGTCCTTCATATTTTACTCATTCAATCAGTTTTTGTTTAAGAAAGTTTCAATATATCCTAAGGCCTCTGCAATGTTTGTTCATGTGTTACATTTTACCCTTTCCACTAGTATCCGTTTTAACACTGACAGAGGCCGTGTCTGAATCAACTGGCTACAGCTTGAAATACACACGAGTCTATGGATGTCACAGCCGCTACCACATACACTTGTGTAGATGTAAGCCACAGCCAATCAATTCGGGCAGACTAATTCAAAGGGAGGTGCTACCATCTGTCAATAATATCCCTTGAACTTTCATGAGTACCACGCCCCCCCTGATACCTCTGACCTTTAAGCTAAGACTCTGTTAGTGGTTCTCTGCGGCTGCTGATGTTGTTGTCCTTTTTTTCAATACTTGTTGATGTTGAATATTCTGACGCCGTGGAACATGGGCAGTTTGGGCAGAACGATTATGAGCGTGAAGATGCCGTTGACAATGAAATGCACAGCTTGGTACTTGGTGTAGAAACTGGCCAGGAAAAACCTGTGGCAAAACATTTGCGAGGAAAGCATTGTGAGGCAAATCATTGGTGGTCTTGAACTTCATTGTCACCTCAGGAACCTCTCTCACAGTTTTTACAAATGCAACATCTTTAAGGGTACCAGTGTGCTAATGCCATGGTTATGGCCACCAGTATTGACGAACAATGGTTCAAAATTTGGCTCCCACTGTTAAACAAGGTGCAATTGGTCATTGGAATTCCATGATAAACACTATAATGGTTGGGTTAAATAATCTTTGCTGTGTTCTGACAGGTAATATTATCAAAAAAATAAACAACACGATGACACTAACTTAAATAAGATAAGCTGATGACCAGAAAGGCAATGACCAAGGGCACCATGACAATTATCAAGGGCATTATGGCAATTCTGCACCAAAGCAATGGCCACGGGTAACAAGGCAATGACCAGGGGCACCAAGGCAATTACCAAGGGCATAAAGGCAATAACTAGGGGCACAAAGGCAAGGCATTGACCAGGGGCACCAAGGCAATTACCAAGTGCTGTACGGCAATAATTAGGGGCACCAGGAAAGGCACCGACCAGGGGCACCAAGGCAATGACAAGCCCGGGGCACAAAGGTAATATCCAAGAGTACCAGAAGCTGCTGACTACAAAGTGTAAGCAAACAATCAAACAAACAAACAATTAATAGGAAGAGGGACTCACATGACAATGGGCACAACTGTGAGGAATTTTCTTGTGGTGGTGAACTGGTCGCCGTTATCGATCTGTTCCCATTGGGTCAGGTAACGCTCTGTCTGCTGGCAGTCGGACCAGATGGAACCCTTGATGTAATGAAACAGCAGGTACATCAACTGCATCGAAGAGATGGGAGGGAAAAGAAGATGATAAATGAAAACACAATAAGCAGATAACAGATGAACAATGCTGTGTCTGAGACTGAGTCATGGACAACCCAGGAATAAACTTTCAGGCAAATCAGGGGCTTACGACATGGAGGCTCAGGCTCCAGCTCTGATATAGGTTGTGTTTTTTCATTGAAGCTGAAGCTCTGTTTTCCTTTTCAAACCAGAGAATCTACTTCCGAACTGCAGCCAAAAGCCTCTACTTTGATACCCATTATTTCAGAATGGATTCATGAAATGGAGCCAGAGACTGCGACAGAGCTTGAGCCTCCATTTCGTAAACGCTCTATGTACCACATCATTAAAAAACCAAGACAATTTTAAACCTCAACATCATTTTTGAGGATTCTACGGTCGATTTCACGAAGCACTAAGATAGATCGTAACTTGAGTTACAAAGGATAACCCATCGTATTCTATGTAGGGCTGCAAATCTGCAATGTATCATAAGTCCTACGATTGATAGTAAGCTACGATGAGTTTCGTGAAATTGACTCTTCTTGAAGGTTACGCGTGTTGACTGGACTGGGCTTTGTACTCACCAGACTGTGTGTGACTGTAGTCAGAGTCCAAACCGTTGCCACATTCAGGAAAGGCAAGCTCAGAAAGAACAGGTGCAAGGCGTAAGTGCCGATCAGGTAGGACACCCACATACCCCGGCTGCTGAGCCACGAGTGGAACGGGGTCATATTGGACTCGATCACACCGTTGGTCACCCCCGTAGACTCGGTGGACTGCTCGGATATTTTCATCTTCATCGCCGGCTGGGTCCCCCTCTATTTATAGTGGACTGGTCTCAGTTTCCTCCAATGAGAATGCAGTCAGTAGAGTAAAGTATACTTTTTCTGTGGTGTGCTTAGTATGTGGATGTTTTCACGCCAGTTTTCCTCCGACAAACTAGAAGGGATATCTGTTGAGAATGAGGAGACTTACATGTTAATTAAGAAGACAAGCAAATCCCCAGGCAAAAGAAGTATGGCCAAAAACTCATAATCATAATGGGACAAAACAAAACAAAATATATCCCACCCCAACAAAACAAAACAAAACACAAAATAAGTTAAAACAAATAACAAACAAAACAAAATTACTCAGTGCCACCAGAGAAACTCAAACCAAAAAGCAACAAACTTACACCAACCAAAACAAACAAGACAGATTGTTTGAATTATAGTAACACTTTCAGAAGCAGGTTTGCTGTTTGGTTTGCATGTTTTAATTTTTCCACTATCATATTCTACACAGTCACAGTACTCTAGTTAAAATTCAACCTCAAAATTAAAGACACTTCTTGACAAAAATTAAAAAGACTGCCATTTATTAACATTTTAACTGTTGTGTTTCGTTTTGTTCATCAGGATGACCGCGCTGATCTTTACTGACAATAACTATCAATTGTCATTACTTTAGTTTTATGGGTGCATTACTAATACTAGCCTACGTGGAAATTAGAACAGAAGTTCACACCGCAGTTACTCACCACCCACATTCACACAGTGTACAGTGAACTGCTGAATGGAAAACCACGCAGTAAAATTTGTCACTTGTTTTCATTTTTACAACGTGGAATTAAGGTCAATTTAACGTCAGAATGAATTATTTCAAAAGCTTGGTGCAAAAGTACAACACCAACCTTGCAATTACCGATTCTAATTCTCTGACCTTCAAGTAAGATGAGACAATCAAGACGATTCTTTGAAGAAGTTACCTTCCGCAGTCATTTAACTTCCACAATCTAGTTCGACATTGAGTGTGCATGGTACCCCGTCTCTTTCGGATTTGACCCATTTTACACAGTGCATTGCTAAAATAACAATAAAGTGCACCAGACTACTTTAGCTTGACATCGCCTGCTGTTCAGTCTCATGAATATGCAAAAGGTTATGTTCTAGTGTCAGTAAAACGAATTTTGATTGGTGAATTCTTTGGACCATCTATGTAAACAAAAGGAAAATTATATTAAATTTGGGCTTATTTCACTAATAGGTTGTAATGCGGTATAATTTAAATGTGTTATCTTATAAATGAATTCATATTTGTTTACAAGAATTGATTGAAAAGAGGGAATTTCTAGAGGACAATTCTATACGTGATGCAATATATCAGCCAATCAACTTGGTTTACAGATAGATCGTATTTATGTGTGTCACTGTACACTTGCTGCACACACAGTGCAGTTTGAAGGGTTAGGGAAGTCACTCCCAAACTCAGTCAGGCGTATTATTTTGATAACATGGGCAGCTGCGCGTGGAGGGCTGAGGCTGCACCAACGTTAGGTACTGTATAAACAGAATGTAAATTGAATGATAATATTAAAATATTATCATTATGAACAACAGTTTTAGTATTTATTGTATTTTGTTTATTGGAAAGAAGTGGTGGCATGTCACATGTGTGCATGCACTATGCAGTATAACTATTAATCAATCTTAAAAAAAAGAAAAAGTTTCAACTTACTTTTTACAAGTTCAATCAATGGCAGTCAATGCACCCAGTGGGATTCGAACCTGCGACCCCTGGATTTTGGAATACCACTATGGACCTCTGGTCCAGGCCCAGGGGTTGCAGGTTTGAACTTTGAAGCTCGTTCCAGTCAATTTGTCTTTGTTTACTTATCAATGATAAGGTAGACCTAACGTTAGACCTTAAACTTGTTAAAGTTTTGGCAAAAGAGGGGGGGCCTAGGCTATGCATAATCTAGTAAAGTTCTGTAAAAGTCCTTCTGGTTTATGCCAAAACTTTAACAGGTTTGGAGGTGGGCTAATACATTGTATATGTAAAACATAAACACAGACAGTCAGTCAGTCATCGGGTCACAAGTTTTCAGTTGTTCCAGAAACTGAAAGAACTTAAAATTATATTGGAGGATTTTCGACCCATTTTAAAGCTTAATTAGTAATGTTCAACCTTTATTTGTTTACCCTGTACTGTATGAATTTCATCGGTAAACATTCTGTAAGCTGTGTATGATTGAAATTGTATACAGCGTGCCGTGATGGCCAGTATGCAGAAGCTGTCGGCAGACACTGTACGTCTCATCACCAGCTCCCAGGTCATTACCTCAGTTGTTAGTGTTATCAAGGAGCTTTTGGAGAACTCGTTAGATGCTAGCAGCGACAATATCGAAATCAAGTTGGTAAGGAATTAAAAGATTGGTAAAGATCACAGAACAGCATTTACACTTGAATCTTAACATCCAAACAGTCTTTTAAAGGTAACATACATGATTGGTAAAGGTCACAGAACAGCACTCGTACTTTGTCTAATCCAAACTCTAATCCAACATGTATAATACACCTGTGGAAACTTGACTTCAATTGGACATCTTGGTCACGAAAAAATATCGAAAAACCAACTCAGTTTTTCTTATAAAACATAAAGAATGGTTTTTATCTTACCCCGAGATCAAAACTGTTTTCAGTCTTTGTTTTTACTCATTTTACTCATAAATTACAGCATTTCAGGTGGAAATATTTGAATGGTATGTTTGTACTAGCTGAGTCCTTAAGCTTCGTGATCTTCGTATCATGAACAATAATTGCACACATAATTGCAGTAATTATCAATTTTTCATATGTCCTTTTTAATATGTTTTGTTTTTGTTTGTTTGTTTTGTTCTTGTATTCTGAATGATGTCAAAAGGAAAACTACGGCTTTGACAAGATTGAAGTACGAGACAATGGCTCCGGTATCAAGCCAGTAGATGCTCAGTTCATGGCCAGACGTCACTTCACGTCTAAGATATCCCAGCATGCCGACCTGGAGTCCCTGGCCACTTACGGCTTCCGTGGCGAGGCCCTGGGCTCGCTCTGTGCCGTGTCGTCCGTCACCGTGGTGACCAAGACGCCCGACGACGAGTTTGGCCGACAGTACGTCTTGGACAACGAGGGTGGTGTTGTTACTACAAGGCCGTCTCACCTCGGAAACGGTATGGTGTAGGAGTCAAACCTCGTTAGTAAGAGGTCCTTGGAACTTTGCAGGAACCTCCTTGGAACTTTGCAGGAACCTTGTTATATAACAGAAACCTTGTAATTATCGGGAATGAAAGCAATAGACAACAAAGGATTGGAACCTAGTTTTCCTTTTTATGAGCTGAATGTTGCAAAAATGCAAAATTCTTGCCATTTCCTTGCCCAGCTGATAAACACGGAACACATTTCTACTAATTTTTTACAAACACAAACAATACACAAAGAAAAATAGTAACCATAGTGTCACATATGGTTGGAAAGCTCACATTTAGCTCACTTCAGCCAATATAATATCTCAATATTGGATTAATCCATCATTGACATTAATCAGTTAATTGTCCATCCATGGCATCACTGTTGTCACTCTCATTGTCATCTTCTTGCATTTTGTGGTGCCTGGTCATATGGTATTTTACTTAAAAAAGAAATGTTCACCTCAAACAGGAACGACAATTGCTGCCACGCATTTGTTTAAAAACGTGCCGGTTCGCAAGCAGTACTACGCCAGTTCCAAGAGGCGACGAGACGAGCTGAAGAAAGTGGAGGACCTGATCCTGAGCTATGGCGCTGTCTGCCCGGCCGTCCGATTCTTCCTCACTCACAACCGCAGCATCCTCTGGCAGAAGAGCAAGGCGGCCAATCAGAAGGCGGCTCTGATAAACACCTGGGGGTCCGGCGTGATGTCACAGATGCAACATGTGCGGCGATTGGATGACAATTCCCAGGTGAGTTGGGATTCAAAAGTCGATGGTTTTTCAAAGATTCAAAGCAATGGAATCGCTGCAGTTGACTTTTTTTTCATGGGTTCTCAGCTGTACTGAATCAACCTTATTGAAAGTTGAAATCAAAAGTAGAATCAAACCTTACATCAAAAAGTATACATGTTCATTGTAACATAGATACATTAATACACTAGGCTTGTGACAGTGTCAATGTTACATATGTACTAACTTGCGCATATCATCCTGTGATTAACCCTGACCCTCTACACTTACCACACAAGACAGTTAGAGCTGCTTACCATAAATCAGGCATTATCACAAAAACCGCACTGTGTGTGTATTGTGGTATTCTGGATGCCACGTTTACCTCGGGAAAAGCAGTGTGTGGTAGGTTGTGGTATGCAGGAGCGTTAGGGTTGAACTATAAACATATGCAGCTTAATGATACAAGAATACATGGAATATTTGAGCCAATAAGATGCCAATAGGATAATGATAAAATATTTGCCTGTGTTACAAAGGGGATGCTACCTGTAAATCTAATTGCCTTATGAAACTTGATAAAATGTGTCATTGGTATCTAGTCTTTTCTTTGCTCTTTCTTCCAAGGTGAGCATCGAGGGCTTTGTGCCGTCTCAAACGGCAGACGGCCAGTCGGTAACCAGAGCCCTGCCTGACAGATGCTTGATCGCAGTCAACAACAGACCAGTCACCTTCAAGGAAATTGAAAAGGTGAGAGAGGTCACCAGCATGCATGTTGCTGTGAATTCTTGTTGTTTGTTGCAAGATTTCTAGTTTGTCTTGCAGAGTGTAAGAAACCTTGCTGCATCATAGGCTGGTGCCTCATCATGTGTTGCCATGCTATGCCATTACTTACAATTTATCATTACTTGGGCATTTCCATGATTTTGGGACATTTTGTAACGTAAGTTACCTCTTTTTTGCAGAGGTAACTGCAATGCATGTCAAGGAGTGGTATACTTGCTGATTCCAATAAGACATTTTTAAATTGGAGTCTTTCAAGAATGATTATAAAGGAATAGTTCAAAGTCACTTAATACGTTACCGTGGAATTGCCCACTAAACTAGTATTAAAAAGACAACTTTCCGGCGGTAAACAATGATTGAGATCAGGGCCTAAAAAAAAAATGTTGCATAAAACTGGCACGAAATAGATTTAGGGTTTAGAGGGCTAGGGATGAGAGATGATTGGCAGGTCAGCGAGTTTTGGAAATATGCAAGTTGAAGTCAGTCAAGATTTTGAGTGAGAGAGGAAAAAAGGTCACATTTCCTGCTACTTTTGTCATTGGCATCTAGATGGTGAAGCAGTCCTACTGCACGGCTGCCAGACGGGACACCATGTCGGTCCGCCATCTCATCATGTTTCTGAGCATCACACTTCCGCAACATCACGTGGATGTGAACCTGGAACCCAACAAAACCAAAGTCCTGCTTCAGAACAAGGTACGCGCACTGGCCTTGAAGATCCATCCAAACATTTCAGGCCAGGGGAGATGTTTTTGCATGTATATATTTATTGTCTGTGAGTTTGAGAGTTGTCAGATGCTTAACCCTAACCCTCTGCACCTACCACACAAGACAAGAGCTGCTTACCAAACATTACCACAGTCTTCACAGGGGAACTGGATCATAAACCATGCATTACCACAAAAACCACACTGTGATGTACTGTGGTATTCGGGATGCCACACTTACCTCAGGAAAAACACCATGAGTGGTAGACTTTGGGTTAGGGTTTAATGAAACATGAAGCATGGGGTGTGGGGACCACCTAAGGTAGGCTTGTGATTCGAGATTACCTGTGGTCCAGCCTTTGGGTTGAAATTTGTAGGATGAAGATTTACAAACTTCTTGGAACAAGGGGTCCCGAGACAAATAAGACTTAAACGAGGATAGCGTAGGGACTGGGGGTTTGAACTGATGACGCCCTTGGCTTGACCTCCTAGTTCTGTCTTTCTCGTTTCCCCATAGGATGCTGTGTTATCGGTTCTTTCTGATCTCTTGGATGAAGTCTATGGACAAGCACCAGATCGCCCTGCTACCGGCATTGCCAACCAGCAGAGCACCTCTCGTCTGGAGGACAATACCACCTCGAATACCGATGTCCTAAAAAAACGGCCTGAACATTTACCCGATACTGTTGCTAAAACCAATACCTCAGGAGGTGAAGTAGCTCAGAGCAATTCTACAAGCGACATGAACGGTGCAACTCAGGGTTGTGAGAGGAACAGCAAATTGGGGATGCAGCAGCGTGAACTTGGAAATGTGGTTCAGCAGGAATGTGATACACCAATCTGTAAACCGGACGACAAACATGACAAACCGGCTGAATCCAACAAATTGTGTCCTTTACCAAGCTTGCCGTCCAGCCATCACCCTTCAGCCGCTGTATCAAGTATCAACCCCAGCGATGTTAGCGACAATTTGGCAGCACAAGAAGACAATTTTAAACTGGATTTCAGCATCTTTGAAGATGATTTTGATCTGGAGAGCTTTGATGGAAAAGAAGTGCTTGGTGGTATGGATGAAGAACTCGCTGGAGAGCGTGATCCTGTCAAAGGGGACAACTCAACCTGTTTAGCGAAGGAGGCAAGCGACAGTCTCTTGGCTAGGGATACCTCCAGGAATCCGGAAGCGGCAAGCTCGTCGTTGAGTCACACAGATTGGAGTAAAGGGAGAGGACTGAAGGACAAGGACGGCAAACCGATCGAACCAGCGACGCTGCTTCGCCCGCAAAACGCAAATGAAGGGAGACTGTTGACCAATCCCTGCGCAGCAGCTGGACACACGACCGTTCGAAACTCATCCGAGAAGTCAGTCTTTTTCTATCTCAATCAGTCAGACTCTACAAAGAGTGCAGACTCTTGTCTTCTGAAGAGCAGTAGCACTGATAGGGCACCAGGTAGCGTGGGTCCGGGCAGTGGAAGCCCAACATCATCGCCAGCCAATCAGGACACGGCAGGTTCCTCATCAACAGCCAATCAGAAGGAGAGCCCCGGAAAGCGGCGGCTCTCATTGGAGGGGAAGATAGGCAAAGGAATCATGTTTGATCTGGTCGGCCAGTCACCGGTCCGGAGACCTCAGAGCTCTTATGCTTTCTTCTCTAAGGAAGTGAGACCTCAAGGTGAGTATACATGTGTGTTTTTTTTCCTCTTGCTAGTCCCAATTTTCTTTCATTGGTCGTTTTCAAGCCTTCACACTCCTCTGCACCTAATTTTGATAGATCTCCATATCTTCTAAGTCCAGTTTTTCCTTCCCTTTATCTTTATTACCCTCTTGTTTCCCTTCCTCGTCTCTCTTTTTTCACTTTCCTTGTCCTCTCCTTTTTTGTTAAGGGCTCTGCAGGGAATACTTGACAAAGCAAATGTTAAGTAATCTACTACCCTTTGCTACTTTTTCAGATGTTTAGATTCAGTCAAGCATTAACTTTCCATGGAAAGCTTATCAAAAGAGACATCATTCTTCTTAGGAATGATCAATTGTTTTTTTGTTTTGTTTTTCTAATAAGCAGGAGAGAGTGTTTGTTTAAATGTATGCTTTTTAAATGTATACTGACCTTTTGAGTGTCATGATCATTTGTTTTGTTTTTTTGGAAAAACATCACCAATCCAGGTCTACTTCTTTTTGACTCCCTGTACTTACATTTTTTTGTATGATTTTGTTTTGTTAATATTCACATTATGTGGATCCTTGTCCTAGTGGCGGAGAGCAATCCCACAGCCAATTTCAACGACGTGACCAAGATTGTGGAGGAGAGGTGGAGGCAGATGGGAGAAGATGAGAAGGAGACGTATGAGGAGATGGCAAGGTCCGATACAGACAGGTAGGGGCTACTGACTCATCAATATGTATGATAGGACATGCATAATTCATGAGTGCATGCATAATTTATGAAGTGTTCATCCAGGTCCACCATTTATAGGGATGAAGCTGCAATTTGCAAATGGAACTTGCCAAAACTTGTGTCTAGATCCATGACTTCACTGTGCACACAGTGATTATCATTTTAATATTGAATTATAAATATCTAACACTGATGATTATTTTTATTGAAGTATATAGAATTTCTTGGATATTATGTTTGATTACAGATACCATAATCAGTTGAAGGCTGCTCAGAAGAAACTTGGCGCTAAGCAGGATCCAAGCAAGGGATTGCCATCAAAAAAGAAGAAAAAACTATCGCTGGTAATGAGCCCTCTGTCTTATATTTTGAGTTTCATAACTATTCTGTTACGGTTTTTATACAATATTACCGATTGGTGGATCTTCATCACATGTCACTAAATTATTTGTTCAATATGTACTGTGAAGTTGTTGAATAGAACTTGGCTGTTGTATCAAAAAGTAGAACTTTTCGTAGTGCCAGTGTCAACCAATCAGATGACGATGATTTATGCAGGCCGTGTTAAAACATATAATGAATGTTTCATATTAGCAGAATGGTGAGAATAATTTCATCTGGTGACAGGTGGACCTTTCCATTTCATTTGTCACCTCATTATATTGTTCTTACCATTCCACTAATGTGAAACATGCATGATTTGTGTAATATCAGGAAGCACTTCTGTGTTCTAATTTTGTTCAAGCCTGAGACAACCATAATTTAATCATTTAAGAATGATTAAATTATGGTTTTTGTATCATATTAAGGCACAAACCTCCTCTTTGATGTGTTTTGTTTGCAGCCGGCCAATCAGGGGCTGATCGACCAAATGTTGTTGTCACAGCAACGGCGGAAGCTTGCCAATGAGCTCGCCCCGCCCGAATCTCCTGATGTCCCCGTCATCGAGGTGCCGTTCAGTATGATTGGTTTAGAAAGATGTTTGGAAACTCAACATACAAGGTATGTAGAATATTACCTACTTGGATTTTGTTTTATCCAATACGTGCGTTTCACAATAGTGCGCCACCTTGAGTTTGCAACGCGTTGGCCAATCACTATGCATCGACTTTCTGTTCAATATCAATTTTGTCGAATTTTGTGGAAAGATGCGCAAAGTTTGTCAACAAATTGGCCAACTCGTTGCAAACTCTTGGTGGCGCATATTGTGAAACGTCCGTATTGAATCATTTTTATTCAAAATACAAAAATGATTGATTTGTTCGTAAATATTTGCATCTGAATTTCTTAAGAAAGGAAGGAATTTCTTGCTATTATTTTCTTTTGGTTTTAACATGGAATTGAGAATAGAAACTTACACTTCCAATAGAAAGTCAAATAGTCAAGCATCGACTTTCTGTTCAATATCAATTTTTTTTCCCTTTAATATAGGAATGTAGATTCTGATCAGAGGCTTTGTCTAATTGGCCAACTCGCATCACATGGTGTTTGGTTAGCTCGCCGTGGCAACCAGGTGGTGCTGTTCAACCAGTACAGGTGAGGAAAGTTTCATTTGAAAACATAAAAGGAATATGACTTTTATTTTATCATTGTTATTTATCTCTTTCGTTGAAATTCGTTCTCATCCTTTCGTCTTGTTTCTCTTACAGAGTGGAAGAAACTTTGCTGCATCACAGGCTGATGTCTCATCATGTGTTGCCATGCCAATCCGTGGATCTCCCCATCATTTTGTCTCCAAGGTAAGTTGAGACAAGAGGCCCTCCTTGTTGAGAAGAAGAGAGGTCGGGACGATTGATCTCTTTTTTGTCCAAACCTGAGGTATTGTGGGAGATTTGAATGGGGTAAACCGACCCTGTAGCTCTTTTTGGGGAACTTGCCACTCGCTAGGGATGTAAAGGACCAGTGGTCAGCCTGGATATTAATGAGATGATCATTCTTGTTCATTTCTTACCCAGCTTGGTAGGCGGGGACACCAACTGGAATACGTTGCTTTCGATGCCCAGACGAAGTAACCCACCGGATCCAGCCTCGTACATCACCGATGACAGACTGACGGCCAATGGTTTCGAGATCAAACGGACAGTCGGTAAGGATATAAGTCTCCCTTAGTATAATTTTGAGGGACATGGCTTTGGAGCCGGAGCCTGAGCCTAAGTCTGAGCCTCATGAAAGCTCCATGACTCCATTACCACAAGCTCAACCAAGATGACAACATATCGTGTTCCTGGGAGGGTCCATTTTGTCATTCTCAGTTCGTTGTCATTCCCTAATTTACAATGAATTTTTTTTCCTGCCATCTTGTGAATCAGATTCTGAGACCCAGGAGGTCAAACTGCAGGTCATTGCCATGGCGACCACCATCAGCTATTACGGGCTGGATGATCTGCAAGAGATATTGAGGATGGTGTCGGAGGACCAGCAGGTGGCTCTGTCAGAGTGCAGGCCTCTCAAAGTGGCTAACTACCTCAAAGTGAGTAGAGAAATCACAAATGCCTCTAAGACTGACAAGGCAAAGTTAAAGGTAGCCTCAAACTTAAAGGTCATGTACTACATTGGTAAAGGTGACAGAGCAGCTGCAGGCTGCTCATAATTCGATTTGTCATGGAATAAAAACAAACCTGTGAAATCTTCAGCTCAATTGATCATTTGAAACAGTAGAAAACAGCGAAACACTGTTGCAGTTGTTATGCTAAATTGTGTGGGAATAGCTGTCGCTTTTTTTCTTTTATCTTTCCAAGATTATACTGCTTTTGACTTGTATTCATCCATTGTTTGCTGAGCATAACATTCGCAAGGAGTTTTGGCTGGCATACTGATTTTATTGACCAAGTTTATTAGTGCTTAAGCAAATTTTTGTGCTTAAGCAGCTCTATGAAATTGTTTCCAGGAAGCAAATCAGTACACTGAACTGATGTCGTCATTTGTTTCTGGTAAATTTTCAGGGAGAAGCTGTGCGCATGACAAGGAATCTCCCGCCAGCCATGCTGGAAGATGATGTTCAAGACATCATCCACCGCATGAAGCAGCTGCCCGTCGACTGTAGTAGGTGTCTTCACAACCAGCCATTTGAACATCCACTGCACAGCATACCCAGTGTGCAGTAGAAGACACATTGGCAGTCCTGATAGATAGCTCTGAGGGCATACAGCTGCGCTGGACAGTGGACAAGATTGCACCTAAACCAGGTGCAGAACTTGTCGGAAATCACACCACGGATCCTTCTTCAGGTAGCTTGGTGGTCCGCTTGGTTAGACTGCTGTACTAGTAAGCAGGAGGTCCTGGGTTCAACACCCAACCCTGAACCAGCCTTTGAAACATTTTTCTCATTGGAACTCAAAAAGTACTTAGCATTAAGCCTATGCTGATACACTTCAGTGGAAGTTTATATTGAATATTTGAATATGACTTTTACACCATTGGAAAATACGAACAACAATGTATGAGCTTGCAGCGCATTCGGATCCTGCCTCAAGATAGTCTGACTGTAAACTAGAGATGTATTTGTTGACTCCAGTCATCAATCAGAGCCTCATGCCAGTAATCATGGTTGACAACGGAACCAAGTATCAAGTATGTACCATTGAAAACATTGGTTTCTTGTTGATTACAGTTGCGTAATTTACCATTGCATGTGTGCATGAGAATTTTTTTTAAATAATTTTTCATTGAGTTCTGTTGTATTTTCACCAATGAGTTTAAACAGAAATATAAAATGTCGATATTTTTTTATTGAAAGGTTTTGTTTTTGTGTTCATTTATTTCTGTTGATGAATGACTTGGATTTTCTTTTCATTGTGTTCAGTTATTCCTTTGAGATCATCATTATTCAAACGTCTGTATTCTTTTCATTCCCTATTTTGACTTTGGTCTCCAGACAAGTGAATCTTGTACATTTACTGTCCCTTCTATCCAAGCTTTTACTTTGATATTACATTTTCACCTGGAATCAAATTTTTTCACATAATAGTTGCACCTTTACATGATTACATGTGGAGTCACAATTATCATCTTCACATTGTTGTTTGTGTTATTTGCACACTATATTTTACATTACAAATTCACATTTTAAGGACTCTTTACTTGACTTTTATCACATCTTATTTTAATCATACAAGAAATAAATTATAAATAAATGAATAAAAATAAATAAATATGAAATGATTACTTTAAAAAATATTCTAGTCTAGAAATATTTCCAGACCAAAATTTTTTATTAAAATTGTTTATGAAAAAGTTTAAAATAAATATAAAACACAGACAAACACCCAAAAAAATTTACCCCAAAAAATGTAATTCGACCTTACTCTGCCATCTGCCTTATTTGGCGTAGCCCGAATCGTATTGGATTCTACCGTTAAATGTACTATCATACTTTGGTAGAAAACCAAAGCAGAAATATTTACAGATTTACCTAGACTTACAGGGTATGAAGATGGTGATTATGGTAGAAACATACCGTTACAACGTTTTCGCCTGAAATGCTGTATTTATCAAGAAATTAGTAAAAGCAACGACCGAAAATTTGTTTGATCTTTGAATTTTTGATTTAAAAGATCAAAAATAACGGTGAAAAGATTAAAACAATTCCGTGGGCGTTTTTCACTGTTTTCTAAAAAAAGCGGGTACCGTTTGGGACTGAAAATTTCACAGATGACTTTTACTGTATCTTTCTTGATAATTTTGCCCATGAATCTGCATTTCTTTGACAAAAACCAAAGTATAATATTACCTTTAATTGAGCAGTTGAGCATTCGCTGACAAAAACCAAGAATCGAGCGAATTAATGTGCCATTTTCAACAATATGCCAACATTTCTCTAGAAAGTGCAGTTACCGTACCTACCCCAGTTCAGTGGCGTATATCTAGGGGGTGGCGGTGGCACGTGCCCCGGGCACCCGACTTTTTAGGGGCGCAAAAACAAAAAACGCAACTGGCAACAAAAGTAGCTGTACTGTTGAAGTTATTGGAAATCGAATCCAATGAACAAAGAAAGAAATATTCCATTTTCAAATTGTTTGATTTTTTTTCATCGGCGTCATGGTTGGAATCAGGGGCGCAATTTTAGCGCTTGCCTCAGGCGCTGTTTTCCCTAGATACGCCGCTGCATGCCCCAGTTTCAAATGGAATTATCTCTTGAAATCAGGTCATGGATACGTTTTTTCCCATGTAATAGGCCTAAGACTTCTTATTTTGTATCGTAGTACATAATTGTTCTAGGATTTACCCCATGTCGCCTTTTGCAGGGATGTGATATTTTAATCTGATTTCAGATTTTTTTGTTTAGAATTTAACTCGGCTTCAGCTTTTTTGTTCCGGACTGCTCTGTACAAAAATATAGGAACTTTAACATTTAAGCTTTTTTCTTGGTGTTTTTATTTTTTGTGTGTAGCCACACACATCCCTGCTTTTGGCGATTTCATTAAAATGAATGTAGGCCTACGCCATTTCGCTATGGCTG
This sequence comes from Astropecten irregularis, assembly GCA_963971285.1. Classification (NCBI taxonomy): domain Eukaryota; kingdom Metazoa; phylum Echinodermata; class Asteroidea; order Paxillosida; family Astropectinidae; genus Astropecten; species Astropecten irregularis. The sequence continues at coordinate 13,845,607 of OZ020255.1, read as the reverse complement.
CATTAGTATTTATGTCTAGCGTTACAAAACATGCAAGTAGAGCGATTTTAGAGCCTGATTTCATCCAAACAGCTCAAAGTTGAAAGTCCAAACTCTGGTGACCGGTTTCCATGTTTTCTTTACAAGACTTCCCATGTAGGGCCCACCAAATGATTTGTAAAAAATATTTTGAGGGTATACAAAACATTTATGAGCTTCGCGGACTGATTTATGCACCCCTAAAGGGGCCGTCCATAAAGTACGTACGCACGAAGGGGGGGAGGGGGGGTTGTTACCGATGCGTACGCCATGCGTACAGGGGGGAGGTGGGGGGGGGGGTTAAGGCCAATGCGTACCGTACGCAAACGAAAAATTTGCATAGCATTTTCGCGCGAAAAGAGAGGTAAAAAACGTGAAAAAAGCACCGGGATTGTTTTGTTTTTTCCTTTTTTTCTTTTTCAACATGATAAAAAATAGTAAAATCCATCTGTAAATGTATAAAAACCTGTTAAACTTTAGTCATTCATTTCAGAATTTGAAAGTGACGTCCCAATAACGGTACCGGCCCGGATTACGGTGATAAAGCAAGGGAGCACGAGAAGTGAAAAACCTAATGTGGAATGCGTATGCGTACAGGGGGGGGGGGGACCACTGCGTACGCCATGCGTACAGAGGGGGAGGGGGGGTCAAAAAAGTCGGCATTTCGTGCGTACGTACTTTATGGACGGCCCCAAAGGTGTATACCGTAGTAGGCCAATGCCTCACTGTCAACTAACGTCCTACCTATACAAACTTGTCACTCTCTAGTGTTCGGTCATCCGGTGCGATCGACTACACCAAAAGCGTTTGCTAAATGCTTATGTGCGAAATCTCATATTTGAATTCAATTCAGTTCTCTGAGAGGTGAAATTCCTTTCAAGTTACATGTTTCTTCCTGTGGTAGTTGAGATGACAATGCCTGTGTCGGCCGGTCGTACACTAGACCTTCCAAACAGTATCTTGACGCCTTTGCGAAACTGTCTGTACTTGAGGCCGTACACGATGGGATTGGCGCACGAGTTGCATACGACCAGAACCAGAGAGAGGATGTACACGGGCCCGTTGAGGTCCACCGGCACTCCCAGCAGGAACAGACTGAAGACGGCCGTGTTCGGAGCCCAGCAGATGACGTACACGATGAAGACGAGGAAGAGCGTCTTGATGGTGTTGCGCTTGGCACGCTCCAGGGAGCCCTCCAGCGTGTTCTCGGCCGATGGGGCGGTTTCTGCTCCGCAGGAGTTGGTTGAGTCTCGGGTTGTTGGTGCAACTCGCCTGGCGCTGCGTTTCAGGGTGAGGATGATGTGGGTGTAGGCCACGCCCATGACGCACGCAGGAAGCAGGAAGTTCACCTGCAGGTGCACGAACGTGCCGATGACCGGCGGGTCTGGGAGGACGTAGGGAAGGCAGGTGCCGTTTGCCTCCGAGTAGACGACCCAGACGAGGTTTGCGACGGACGTGGCGAACCCGCACACCCAGGACGTCGCGATCAGGCCGCCGGCCAGGCGAGCGCTAAAGTACACCTGGTACTTGAAGGGAAACACGATGGCCACGTAACGCTCCACGGTCAGCGCCATCAGGTTGTAGGTGGAGGTGCTGAAACACGACCACAGGAAGAAGCGCGTCACCCAGAGATAGCACAGCAGCAGGCCGGCCAGGCCGGGCAGCGAGGCCGGCAACTCGATGTTGCTGATCAGTAAGAGGAGAAGAGAGGCCAGGAGATCCACCAGGGCCTGGTTGAAGATGAAGGCATTGCTCATCGTATGCATCATCTTGACTCGCCAGATGACCAGGCAGACCAGGAAATTACCAGCTATTCCCACCAGCCCAGCGATGGATTGAACCACACGCAGGAGTAACACCCCCTCCGCCATGATGATGACTTCCTCCTGCGATCAGTTTCAGTTTGAAACCTCAGCCGTAAATGCTCAGAACGCTCGAAAGCACGAAACTATAAATGACATTTTCTCGCTATAGGAAAGCATCTCGACTTGTGAACGACGTTCAAGTACGGACGGGGATGATTTTCGGCCTGAGAGGACACACCTAACTCAATTTGAGCGCGCAGTTGCCAATAAAAGAAAATGGATGCATCACAATGAGGTCGCTTGCATCAAACGCGACATCACAAAGATTAACACTCACCCCACCACACTGTCCCCGAAGTAATTTTGTTCTTCTCCTGAATGCAGTGATGCTCAAACTATTATTACATCAGAACAGGAGCTGCAGTTGTATAAAACACATTTACATTTTTTTTATGTGCCATGGGAAAATGTCACTCGGTCCTTCATGAATGTGTAACCTTGTCCCTCAGTCAAATAATGATTCTACCCTCTCAAATCAATGTTTTCAGGATTTTTATTTCGTTTATAATCCCCTTTATAGACTAGAGTCCGCGTTCATGCCTTGTATGCGAATTAATTCTTCAAATTCAGTGCGAAGCGAAAGTGACGGCACAACTGCACGGATAAATTTTCGCTTTACGAATTCTCACAAGAAGTTGAGCATTTCAACTTGTGCAAAATGTTTGATGCAAACTGTATTGCTTCATATTTGCTTTGCTCCGCAGTTCGCATGAAATATGAACCGGGTTTAATGAGTAATTTCAGGGGACAATTTGGTTGGCAGAGGGGTAAGGAAGACAAATTTATGTTTCATTTATTCAAATTTTTAATATTTACGCTGCCAATGACTTTACAAGTACATGTACATGTATATATAGACCTTTGGTGACCGATGTTACGTCAGTGACGGGCTGATGGAATGGTACGGGCCACTATGATTCGTCTTTCGCCCACTGTTTCAAAAGAACTGGTAATTCACATGAGTAAAAAGGTTACTGGCCGGAGAAGCTGCGCACCTTCGAAATCGAAATACAATGTAAATTCAATAATGTTACAGTGTGTATACTTGAGCTAGACACAACGTTATACACTCTTCTTCTGTCTGTGCTGTATCATACCTGCACGACCTATGTTCTAGATTATTCAGGACTTGGCGTTATGAATATTAATGATATAATATTAATTAGTCCTCAGTCTTTCAACAGAAAGCGAACTAACGAGCCCCCACCCCTCTCCCGGCCCGTAATCCTCTCGAGGTCTCTGCCGTATAGGCCTATACCTGGGATTATAGAACCAGAAGAGGCTGACAGCCGGAACCGGATACCAGTGAGGCTTGGCCCTTGCTTTTTACCGGCCAAATCTCTTCCTGCTGTCGTCTTATAAGCGATCGGAGCTCAGTGAAACCACGGTGAAACCTTCTTTTGGTCGCCTATTCCACGAATCAAGCATCCGATAATGTCACGGCTGTTTCAAAAACACAACCATCATTCTATGCGCGCACTTGCCGTGTTAAAGGTAGTATCATACTTTGGTAAGAAACTAAACCAGAAATGTTCACAGATTTACCTATAACTTACAGGGTACGAAGATGGTGGTGGTAGAAACATACCGTTAAAATGTTTCCGCCAGAAATGGTGTATTTATCCAGAAATAGGTAAAACAACGACCGAAAATCTTTTTGATCTTTTAAAAGATCAAAAATAAAAGAGAAAAGACTTAAAAAATATTGTTGCTGTTTTTCAGTGTTTTCTCAAAAAGTGGGCAACGTATGGGACTGAAATGTTCACAGATGACTGTTACTGTATCCGTTTTGGTATTTTCGCTCATGAATCTGTATTTCTTTGATAAAAACCAACGTATGATACTACCTTTAAAGGCGCGAATGGGTTGTACCATCATGCCCACCCTTATTTTGGGTCGATTTCACTCTTCGTAACTTACTATCAATCGCTGTTGACCAGAACTTGTGAAGAAACACAAACCAAGGACAATGACCGCTGTGACAGCAATGATTGAAACAATAATAAAAATTAAATAGACGTAAATGAACACACTGAGGCAAAACGGAAATGAGAAGTTTCATTTTCTTTTGATCAATTCTGCGTTCTGCACGAAATGAAGTTCTGCAAATTATTATTGTCATCAAATAATAAAAAACAAATCATTTAATATTCATCATCAAACTTTTGTTGTAGTTTGTTCAATTTTTAGTTTATTGTGTTTTGTTTCCTTCCTTGTCTTTGTTTGTTTTATTGATTGATGGAACCCGTTTGTCATTTTAATTTACAAGAAAAGATGTTGACGGATAATATTTTATCTTAGAAGTACTATCTGCTGTCTTCAAAATAACGTAATTTATGGTTGCATAAGGATAATATTTTTTGAACAATCAAAATCTCAGTATTTATATAATACCGAAATATATACAAAACAACGCAATGGTACCCATTCAGGAAAAAAGTCACAGAAAGCCGTACTTGGTATGCGTTTGCCCGATATAATATATACAGAACACTGATATGAGCGGTCTAAAGTTAGGAAAGAGTTGCTGCATGTGATTAGAATCTTTGAATTACGGCTATATTAATCAGACCTCAAATTAAACTCTAGTGATCATTGGCCAAATACAAGAATTTGGATAGCAGCATTGCACCTTATCGAAAAACGGGGCTAGCTGTGCGAAAAGCGCTCGGGGAAACAAATTTGCTAGGGCTGGCGCTGTCTGGCGCTGTCTGGAGCTAGTTGGCGCTATATGGCGCTGTCTGGCGCTGGCTGGCGCTGGCTGGCGCTGAGTGCATACTGCGTACGGACATAAAATTCTTCCATGATGTATATAAAGTATTATTTTATACACCGCTGGAACAAGTGACTCGACCGTAGTGACATTCCATGGACCGTTGTGCAGCAGCCGTAATGTAACCGTCTGTGTTTTTGATACTGATGTTGGTATATTTGTGAAGCAATTTTCTGTATGCTTCAACTCTCTTTGTGACGTTAATAAATAATAGAAACTTGTAGAAGTTTTAAGAGCCAGACACCCACATGGCAGTGCGCCCTCTGTCAACGGCCAAGTGATAGTTGATTCTTGTACAAGTTGGGTTGCATTTTCGTGCAACTTAAAGGCGCTATATAGTTTTAGCACACTGGTAGGCGTAAAATACATTAATCTTTTTTATTCTATATCATCTGGTTTTACACTTTGACACTTAACCGAGCATGCCATCTGACGGATGACAATATTCCTGCTGTACCATTGAAAGACCAAGCCTATAAACGATGCCCACAACATTATTGCCCCCTCACCAAGTGATAACAACAGGATCGACTCTAAAACCGAAAATAGGAAATGTGCATTAAGCCATCAACCACAAATAATAAGCCTCTCGGTGCGAAGGCTTGCGATGATTGGCCAGATCGGTGGTTCATCATTAGCATAATCATGAATATGTATGTGGAATATTTTGAGAAACAGACGGCGCGGCCGGCCGTGAACTTCGCCAAGTTCAGTGTTGAAAGCATTTTAGCGCCTTCGATCTTCAGTCATCGTGCTGGCAGGCAATTATTATTAAGATGTAGTGGAACCAAATTGGCTATGTGAAACGGGCCGGGGGCTCCCGACGTACTAGTGAATGACACGGAAAAATCACCAACATCGCAGTCGGTTTCTAACCCCGAGATTCTGAACTTCGAGTTTGGCTTGTCGAGCAACGGAGCTGGAGCCATCACGGCCGCGGGACAATCACGGACAGAACACGGCCGAACCGACATTGCCGGCGCACGCTGAGAATCATGCATGATCCACGGACATGGGTCAGACCGTCTCCTTGCTGACATCCGGTACTGCTTGGCATGTTTTTTCCCCCCTGTAACCCATCGTTGCACTTTATATTGGTCAAGTCATATTTTATTCAAGATACTAACTTTGTTGTAATTATTATCTAACAATAGCTCAGTTTACTGCTTGAAGCAAATTCAATAAATTTTAGACGGTATATTTTTAAATTCGGTTTGCTTGACGACATTGAAGGAGATGTATACCTATGAACTAAGCATTATAGCCCATCGATAAAGCTGTGTACCCTATTCAAGGGTATAAAGTGTCATTGGCCACGTTCTAAGTTCAAGTGAACACCAAATTGACTACTAACATGTCAATGTCAAACTGTATAGCTCGAGAATACTTCGTCCAAATCGCCGGTGTTTTTTTTTTTTTTTTTTTCGAGAAAATGACAAACACCTATTGTAATTATGAAGGTCCCTTCTGTCTCCACGGTGTAATAATGTCTTATACAAAGTAGCTAGTGCTACCGTGTTTAATTTCGACAACTCTTAATTGAAATCAGGGGCTTTTTTATGGGGGGGGGGGTTCTCAATGTAAACTTATCTCGAATAATTAATATTTTACAGCATTTCAGAGGGAGATGTTCCACGGGCATGATTGAACTTATATTACTAGCTAATTCAGACCCTGAGAGTTAACGATGTTTCCATCCAACCCAATCCTTAACAATCTGGTCACAGTGAAGGTGTTTGTCTTTTCCCTCTGATGGTTAAAACAGAAATGTAGGTCAGATCACGCCGCGTGTTCCTAGCTATGGGGAGCTCTCTGTGGTCAGATATAGCCGAGAGCAGGCAAGTGAAGTATTTTACGTTTACACTTTTAGCCTTGGATATTAAAAGATCCTGCTAGAATCGAAACGCGCCAGGCCCTCCTAACTCCAATCATTTTATAAAAGCACTTAATATATTGGTCGATGAGCAGTTTGCAGCAGTTTATTACTAGTATTTTATAAGTTAACATTGTTTTCATTCCACTGACTGCATATACATAACATGCGACTTACAATCCCCTTAAAGCACAAAATGTGTGTTTTGATTTCACGGGATGGAAGCATTATAGAGTCTTCCCGGTACTTCAGGAGGCCTAGCTGACTGTCTTGTACAAGCTTCCGTTCCAGAGCCGAGCAAAATTGCACCGTTATAAACGACACATAGGCTAATGTATATAGGGCATGCTAGCACAGCAAGGTTTCAGATGTTGAAGCAATAACATACATGTGTCGCGAACGCCCAGGTGCAAGGGGGCCTTACAGACACTACTGCTGCCAGTGACCGTGTCTGACCTTGGGAATGACTCTGCCAGCTGCCCCCGTCCCCAGGGGAAACATCAGGCATGTTTTCCCTCCCTGACGCGATCCGCTCCTGGAAGAAAATGTGCACCCGTTGAATGTTTAAAGGTAGACAGGGGTCGACTTCACCAAACTTACTTCATGTATATCGATCGTAGGATCGTAGGATGCATTGCAGCCCCACGTGTAGAAGTTGTATACGATGGGTTATCCGTCGTAACTCGAGTTACGATTGATCGTAAGGCTTCGTGAAATCGACCCCTGAATGGTTACCGGATGATTCATATATTTCATAAACTGAAAGTGAGTGAAGACGAACCGTCGACGATTTTTAAGACTTTAAAATCATGCACATGCTCCTCGTTCAGTCTCACTCGATTGGAAACTTTGAGACAATTGAGGGCAGCACAGACATATCGGTCCTTGCCCCATTGTTCACTTTTTTTTCTGCCTTCTAGACCAGTCCCCTCTCTTCTTCTTTTAATAAAGTCCAGCATGATTATCAATCACAAATGACAAAACACAAAATGGCGGTTTATTTAGTCGTCTGGTGTTCCATGTTCCAATCAGAAATGTTTCAAGGCAAACAAAAGACAAAAAATATAATTCACTCAATTGTGTTCGACCGATCCTGCGCCTAATTTTGCATTGAATAAATTCACGTTTTCTGCTACGAAACAAGCTTAAAGCCACTATCATGAACTGCATGCACACAGCTACATAGGCATAATGCATAATGGGTAGCGCCCAATTGTCTTGTTGTTTGTTATTCAATTACTTGGCAATCTATATCCCATTCAGCATAATAAACAGATGGCAACAGATGCACCAGGAGGTTTTTCTATAAATATCATTAACATTATATCTCTAATTGCAAATTGTCAATGCACTTGTTGCGTTTCGTGGAAATGATATCGGTGTGTGCACTTTTCAATTGGATGAACTAAGATTTTATTTCATTAACTTTTTTGTCGGCGTGTTTTGTTGTTGTTGTTGTTGTTGTTGTTGTTGCTTCTGCTGTTGTTTCTACTGCTGCTGCTGCATGCTGATGTTGTTGTTGTTGTTGTTGCTGTAGATGACCAAATGGTCTAGTTTGCCGTGCGATCGAGTGCCCTGGGCATAATTATTCAAAATACAGTCGCCGGGTCACTCCAAGCAGATTGTGGGTTCAAGTCCAGCCAAAGTGTCAGGGGTGCTTGCCTTCTTATAAGAAATATAATGAATATAATTCTCTGATTGCGGCAGTGTATTTTTTATTGATCCTTTGGATATAGCGGTATTGTGTGTGGTTTCATGGCTTCTGACTGCCAAACAAAGATAATTGACTATTAGGGACACCACCGACATAGGGCTGGATAGCTCAGTTGGTAGGAGCAACCGGTGCGGTGTTCCGGTGGTCGCTGGTTCGAATCCCGCTCCATTTTAATTATTCTTTGGTCACTTTTCAATGAATAGAAAAACGGTTAGAGAACATGTGTTTCGAATGTTGTTTAAAATGGGGGAAGTAAAATCGTATTTGGCGTTAGATTGGCTATACCCATACAGGGAGTTGAAATGGTTTCAGTATAACCAGGCTTAATTCGTCCAGTGATGCCAGGAATAACTATAAGCGCACTTTAATGTCACCTCAAACTCCGGCGCGAAAAAATACACCGCACCGTGTTTTTTACTAAATCCCCCGCCGTAAATCGTTAGTACCTTGCCCCTCGGCACTTCCTGACACCGGGTCCTGCATCACTGTCAGCACACCACGGATATAATATTATATCCGTGGTGTGCTGACAGTGATGGCCAGACAGTTTCTTTAAAGATCACCGTTAGTCCGACTCGTCTGGCACCCTTAATCTTACTCAGCTGTGCCGAACAACTAGGCCGTAGCCACTGGGAAAAGGAAGAGAAATCATGCACATTCAAGTTTTCATCTACGAGATTTAATGTCTGACACGAGATTTGCATTCCAAGGAAAGTTGAGATTTTTGTGTGTGTTTAGTCTGCTTGTTTGTTATTCGTGGGGTTTTGCTCTTAAGTAGCTCTTGAAATGTTCTCCATCCTCCTCAATTTGTCCCCATTTCATGTTTTGTTTCTTACGGTCACAAGTATACGATTTTCCTCTTCTCCATAATATTGCACACAGTACTGTCATGGAAAATGAAGAAGAAATATAAGAATTCAATTGTACTTATCATACTTCGGTAGGATACCGAAACAGAAATCTTCACAGATTTACCTTTAACTTACAGGGGATAAAGATGGTGATGGTAGAAACATATCGTTCAAATTTTCTGCCTGAAATGCTGTATTTATCCATGCAGAAAGGAGTAGAACCAATTGATCAAAAACAGTTTTGATCTTCGGAAGGTAAACAATCCTGTGAACAGATTTTAAAATACCCGTGGGGATTTTTTCATAAAATTGGGCACCGTATGGGACTGGGAATTTCACTGTTACCGGTACTGTTTCTTTCTTGATATTTTTGCCCACGAATCTGCATTTCTTTGACAAAAACCAAAGTATGATACTACCTATACGTGCCTGCATGGAACTGAACTAACGTGGCGTTTGCAGTAATTTGCTCCGTGTGACATAACTTTGGGCCATGTCACATGAGGCAACTTTTAAACAGGCAACTTGGAGGCAACCAACTACACCACGTGCAAGAGGAAAATCCTGCCAACAAAAGTCATTTTTCTGGTAGTTTCTCACTATCCCCAAGAAAATGATATGAACATTTTTAAAGATGAATGTTATTTCTCCTTAGAGATTGCTTGGAACTGGTTGCCTGTATAAGTTGCCCCGTGTTTGACATGTGGGTCTTATTTTCAGATTCCCAACCTTTTCATATTTTCTCTCTAATCTCGCGCATGCCAAGCGGATGATGATAATTAGGCCTACTGGCAAATTTCACCACTCCCGTGATATCCGCGAGTGTGTACCATACCATAATATGTGAATCATTGTAAATGTATATGGGCCAAAAATGGGTCTTTTTTCATGTTGACGATCGTCACATTCTGCCTTAACCATGGGTGTCGATCCCGGGGGGTTGGGGGATCCCCCCCAAAAAATATTTGAGGTGGGGGATGGCGTGTATTATCATCCCCCAATATTTCGAGGTTGAATATCATTCAAGTTTATTGTATAGAAATATTACACGATCCTTTTTTAGTCTTCGCAGTGAATTTATACTATGTTTAATTCTTCTGAATATCTTTTTGACTTTGCTCTAAAATGCGACTTTTCGACTCTGTAGCCCCCAACATTTTGTCTAGCCCCCCCCCCCCCAAAAAAAAATGCAATTGAAAAACAAATTCTTGAAAATACTGGAAATTTTCAGTTATTAGGCGCCAATTACATAAAAAAAACCGCGTAGTGTATGATACAGGTGCATGTTTTTCGACCCCTAATAAGACATAGCAGAAGCGAGTGTTAGAAGAACCCAAAATATCGGGTCTTCTAGCCCCCCCCCCCCAAAAAAAAAATAATAATAATGGCTCTTCTAGCCCCCAAAAATATTGGCTCTAGAACCGCGCCTGTTCATTATGTAAACCACAACATAATTCAAAGTGCTAGCACATGTAGGCCTAATCCGTAATAGCGCATATTACCTCAAATGAACTATATATGGGTGGACGGTGAGTATATACGCATAGGCTTATCACAGCTCCCAGCCATTATTTATTTGGTTCATATCATAATAATATATTCATATAACAATACCACATTGTTACTACACGAATGGCCACATAAATCATAGGCCTGATGAGCCTCAGTCGAAGTGAATTGGCTACGACTGTTACTATAACGATTGACTCCGTCGCACATCACCAACCCGCTTCTTCGTGTACGCGAGCTTACAAACAGTCGTAGCCGAAGCTGTAATTGACACGCTGCCGCGCGTTTATTATTTTTACTTGAACATTGGACAATAGAATCATGGAAAAAAAATTGTGGCTGGGAGAAAGCAGTGACACGGACGAGTGGCGGGGAGTTAATTAGTTTATTATAACGCTTGTGCTAAAAATAGCATGCACGTTTCCCGCGCAAACCCTTCGCAGTCGTGCAATGCGGTATTACAGTGTATACGTTTTATTTTACCCAGCCTGTGTACATTATAATGCATTGCCAGGAGGCTAGGCATATACATGACGATGTATGACGGGCATGTAACAGCTGTGAGGTATTGATTATCTCGATATGCTTCGTGAAACGTCGACAGGCAGTTGCAATGCGCTGCATACATGCCTGGGTTCTGTAGCACGTGGCATGGTTGCAAAAAAACCCTATAACTTGGCGAATTTTCAAACACTTCAAATTCTCTGTATTTAGTATAGTTCAAGTTATCTCCCTTACCAGGCGCGGTTCTAGACCAAAGATTTGTGGGGGGGGGGGGGGGGGGGGGAGGGTAGAAGGGCCATTACTCTTTTTTTTGGGGGGGGGGGGCTAGAACCCACCGTGGTGGGCAAGACTAAACCCTTCTTCTAACATTCGCTTCTGTTATGTCTTATTAGGAGTAGAAAAGCATGCATTTGTAACCTACACAACACGTTGTTCATGTAAATATCCAGTATTATTAAGCATTGTTTTTCCAGTTGCATTTGGGGGGGGGGGGGGGGGGGGGGCTACACAACATTTTGGGGGGGCTCAAGCCCCCCCCCCCCCCCCCCTCCTAGAATCGTCACTGTCTCTTTTACATTCTTAAATTGATTTATGAACTCACAGGAAGTGTGAGAAATTTCGCTGAATATATTTTGTTGGCATTGCGTTATATTTGTTTATGCAATCACCTTTATTGATCCACACGTGTGACCGATGGTTTCAGAACCGCTGCCTGGCCGATTCCTGCTTGTTGCTCAACCTAGCATATGAAAGTATCGATTTATTATTATTAATTTGTATTTTCACTCTCTCTATACAGTTCGTATAGGGGAGGGTATTTAGAGAGATTTCCACATAATGAGGATTGGATTATTAACAACAACACCAGATGCTCATGCCGTGACACTCCGCCTGAATTGCATATTGCCTGGCCCATCTCAAGCCACGTCATCAACAACATCACTATCACCAAACCCAAGCTGCTGTGACTACTAGCGGACGAGGGTCCGTTTCGCACGGGGGAGAACTTCAGCTCACCAGGCGACGGTGTAGAGACTAGACTCGCCGTCGGTCTTGTAAAGTTGTATCCTAATTTCTGTTCCCTTCCTTCCTAGACTATATCCTCCTTCCCAGAAGCCTTTTTATGAATTCTGGACTCATTGTATTCCGTGCTATCTCCATGGTAACGCAGAGGAGGCTACTGTCACGGTGTCACCACAGACGAGGTTAGTTTGTGTATTAGGGTCTGAGAAAAGAAAATGGTTAATTCTCCCGCCATTTTTAGGGTATTTTTGGCTAATGATTTCCAGTTTTCTACCAAAATGTCAGGATATGTGGTAAGGGAATTTCCTTTTCTTCACCCTTAGCCTGTTAATTTGTTTGTCAGAGAGGGAAATGAACGGTGGATTTTGTAGTTTGATGACATTTATTTTAATAAAGGAAAATGTCTGCGGATTGTTTCGACTACAAACGTCTGCTCGAAAGTTGCAAACATTTCGGTTGATATATGGGTATTAGGTAACTGCCTTTTCTTGGTTTTTTTTTTTTGTATTTTCAAGATGGCGCCGTCCAAGAAAATCATCCAGGTAATATTTGTGACTTCGCTGATGTGGTTTAGCGTGGATATCATGCTGTTGATCACCTACACCACGGCCCCGGAGCACGGCTTCAGTCTCAAGCTACCGTTTGGCGGTGACGAGTCGGAGGAGAAGAGGAACATTGAGCGGTGGAAGGAGGACGAGCACGTGGCGCCGCCAGGGGAAGATGGTGAGGGAGACGGTGCTGCCGGCCACGACGCCCCCGTAGAACACGGGCAAGACGATGGCGGCCCCGGTGCGATCGACGGTGCCGTCGAAAATCAAGACCCTCCGGTGGAACGCGAGCAAGACCAGAGGAGGGAGGGGAGGGAGCAGCCCATCGATGGTCAAAACGCTGATTACCACGGCGGAAACGAGGCCGGTGGTCAAAACGAGGCCGGTGGTCAAAACGAGGCCGGTCCTCACAACAAGGCCGGTGGTCAAAACGAGGCCGATCCTCAAAACGAGGCCGGTGGTCAAAACGAGGCTGGTGTTCAAAACGAGGCCGACGGTGGTCAGGACGCAGCCGGTGGTCAGGACAAGGCCGACGGTCAACAGGACTCCCTCTCTGACGTGGACAATTCCAGATTAAAGAACCTGGACCAGAAGGTATGTCAGAAAACTTTACTTTTACCAAAAATGTCCTGTATGAAATCTGGTTTAATACCTGTAGTACGTCTGCAGATTGCTTGCTTCTGTACACTATGGAGTATACAACTTGCAGTATCATAGACACATCCTCAGTCCTGGGGTCGATTTCACGAAGCCCTACGATCGATCGTAACTCGAGTTACGAAGGATAACCCATCGTAGTGGGCATATCTCACGTAGGGCTTCAATGCATCAAAAGTCCTACGATTGATAGTACGTTACGATGAGTTTGGTGAAATCGACCCCTGGGGGTATGATCCTGTAGCCGGGTCGTACTTCCATATACGTTTGTGCCCAAATTATACAGAGATACATTATTATAAAAATGAAATATAGGTATAGGGGGTGTACCCCCCTATACCCCCCCCCCCCCCCGTGATCTATGCCCGTGACAACTTGACTCACAGTAGCAACCTCAGAGAAACATGCAATATTAAAAGTAGCTCCGTATATTGACGGCCTCACGGTCGATATTGGTGTCAAATATCGGTGCCACTTTGACTTTCTGTGGCAGTATATACTCCAGAAGATCCTAAATACATGTATCTTATTGCTTCACATATTTCCTCACTGCAGCAAGGAAGTTCGACCGTCTCCGTGAAATGTAATCAGGGCTCCATATTTTGTTTTGTTTTAAAACCATTTTCAAAACCAAATGCAACCAACAACAATACGTGCAGTATGTGTACAGTGAATATCATAATCGAGAAATGGGCCATTGGAGAGACTTTCCCATAGAATGGTGCACAAAATGTTCCAATTCACAACCTCATTTTCTCCTGCATTCAGTATTATGAAAACCTTTATCCCAACAATTTGCATCCCAATGAACAAAATTTTACCATTAGTTGCGACACTGGAGAGAATTAGCTAATGGGGCATTAGAAATACAAGGAAATTTCCCAATAATAATGCCTGGTGTTCATTTTGTATATACAACTTGTATGCGTCCCAAATGGTGGATTTATGATTGCCACAGTATTTGGTTTACGAAGGGTATAAGTCACGAGGGAGCTGGGAATATTGCTAGAGTTTTTAACCTCGAATTCCCGCCAGTACTTACCCACACATTGCCCTGGGGTCAATTTCATAGATCTGCTTAGCACAAAAAATCGTTAATCATGACATTTCTATCTTAATAAAACAACCAAATTTCCATGTGTTGTGTATCACCTGCAATTGTTCTTTGGCTGTTGTTCAATGGTAGTTTGTTTTATTAGGCAAAACATTTTTGTGCTAAGCAATTTCTTGTGCTAAGCATCTCTATGAAATTGGTCCCAGTGGTAAAAAACTGTTTTTGTTCACACTGCCCAAAATAATCTGGGTTGTTCACGTGTCCGACCCGTGTATTGCCAGACCTGCTCACACTTAAATTTGCCCCATGTCTCAACAAGGATAACAATTCCGGTAATACCGGAATTGTTATCCTTGTTGAGGCATGGGGCCAATTTCATGGAGTTGTTAAGCACAAACTAAATTGCTTATAGTACGCTCAGTAAAACAAACCAGCATTAAAAATTCCCCTATTTATGGTCAGTGAAAAACAGCCAAAGAACAATCACAAGTAATGCACAACACATGTACATTTGGTTGTAAATCCTGTTTCTATTAAGACAGAAATTTCATGGTTCGCAATTTTTTTGTGCTTAGCAGGGCCGTGAAATTGACCCGCTTGGTTTTGTTCTCGTGTACTAATGAACACACCACGAAGAGCAGAATTGAAATGGCTCCCATTTTGAACCGGAATCGCTTTCCTGGGTTGAAATTTCTAGCGAACATCAGGCCCTTTATAAATTACTTTGTGCGACGAATAAGTGTACATTGAAAATTCCTCCTTTGTGAGTTAATTCCAAATATCAGTTTCATGAAAACCTTGTGGGTATCTAGAATACACCTTTAGAATTGTCCTGCGTGGAGAAATACTTCAACCTGTTGTGCTTGGTCTCTACAAGGCACCAGATAATGCGTTCACACTGTAGAATGTTAACACGGCTTGGACCCGCGTTTTACAATTTGAGAGTGGTGGACAGTTTCAACGTCCTGAAGCGCATTTTGTGTTGAGCATTGTGAACGCAGGGCATGATTAACCCATATTGAAAGACCCAAGTAAATAATGTGACACATCGTGCGAGAGGTACTGTAGAGTGAAAACTGAAAAGTCCTTATGATAATTACCCAACCAGTGCAAAATCCTCAGTCTCTTATGAAGTTTGAGTTATACAATCTCCCTGCGTGCTACATTTACATGTCAATACTGACATTGTATTGATTACCGTACTGCATGCGTGGAATAAAATAATATTCGGCGCTGTAGAATAATGTCAACATCATTGGTTTAATTATATCTAGTGCGCTTGTAAATTGCGTGCACAGTGCGTTTGGATGTGGTGATTTTTAGCGGGCTAGTGCATGGTGGGGCTGGTGCAGCATGTATGGTGCTAATAATTACAACAAACATCCAAATATTTGTGAGGCAACTCGAGACATTAAATGCTGGTTTGGGGTAGGACTGGATTCTTTGGAACATTCAATGGTTTTCAGAATTCAAAACAGTTTCTACTCAGTAAAAATTCCATCAAATGCCATCGGTTTCAACGAATCAACGAATAATGATTTCTGAGTAAAAGTTACACGCATTCCTGCTTAATTGTTCTCCTTCCTTGGACGCTGATACGTTTTTTTGACGGTTTAGATCTAGACGCAGTTTTTTGTTTCGATGATGATGGCATTTTAGAGGGGCTACATTACAGGAAGATTGTCGTTGTCGTCGTTGTTGTCGTTGTTGCTGTCGTCGTTGTTGTCGTTGTTGCTGTCGTCGTTGTTGTTGTCGTTGTTGCATGCTGTCGTTATTTTTGTCGTTGTTGCTGTCGTCGTTGTTGTTTTTTGAAAATCCATGTCATATTGCTATAACATTGTCAAGATTCCCTTCGAATATAATAGTAATGTTCACGCAAGCAAGGAAATGAGTAAAGATTTTGATTTCTCACCACAAGTATAGAATATGTGCACAATTTAATGTACTGTTTGTTTTCGATTGCAACCAAAATCAACCAGCTGGGTGCTTTTTTCTTTGGTTGACATTTTAAAGTGTGGTTTTGTGGGATATGACAACACGTCATATACTTACTAAGTACATAAGTACATAAGTACTTACTTCAGAGAATGATTGATTCTGGATTTTAGAATGACGTTTGGAAATGCCAGGCTTTCAAACCGAAACTAAACAGTGGTGTGTTTTTTTCTTCTTCCGTACCGATCCGTACCGTACAGATCTTTCACACTATCTTTAATGCTTCCGCTGTCCTGCCAGGCATTACACAAGTTCACATGTATTTAAAGGTATACAATGATTGGTAATGGTCACAGAACGGCACTCATACTTTGTCTGATCCATGTCCAATATGTGCATGAAACCTGCGAAAATGTGACCTCAATAGGACATCTGAGTCCCGAGAAAATATTGAAAAGCGACTCTTTTGTTCTTTTAATATAAAGAATGTTGTTTTTTTTAACTCACCGAGACGTAAATTATTTGTTTTACACCAATATAGCATTTTAGGCAGAAATATTTCAGCAAGGGAGTTATATCATGTCCTTCTTTATACCATGTATATGTTATAGGTAAACTGAACATTTCTGTTTCGGTTTGTTACCGATCTTGTATACCTTTAAAGGTACAGCACAGGATTGGTAACATTATACCCAAACAGAAATGTTCACAGATTTTCGTTTAACTTTTAGGGTATGAAGATAGTGCAGGTAGAAACATTTTGTTAAAATATTTCCGCCTGAAATGGTGTATTTATCCAGAAATTAGTAAAACAAAGACCTCGGGGTAAGATCAAAACCATTCTTTATGTTTCATAAGATAAATTGAGTCGATTTTTGCTACTTTCTCGTGACTCACATGTCCGATTGAGCTCACATTTACAGGTCTGTTTATCATTCCATAATAGGCCTAGGCCTACATGCTGGATCAGACAAAGTGTGAGTGCTGTTCTAATTTTGTGACCTTTAGGCCTACAAAATCATGCATAATTCCTTTAAACATCGGTAATGATGATATTATCATCGGAACATTCATTCATGTTCGCGGTTGAGGTTACGCCAGTCCACGGCGTGTCCCGGTCCCATTCCCAGTCCCAGAACAAACAACCCCCAAAGTTTCCCCGAGGCGTTATTTTTGGCGGGAAGAGATTTTTACCCCGTTGCCATGGCAGTGCGCCGTTAAGCGGAAGCCGACCTTTATAAAAACCCACCGAGCACATGGTGGAATCAGGAAGATCCCTTTTTCTATGTTTCCCTAACTTTCCCTTTTTTCGACTATATTCGTGTGGTTAAGATTGCCTCGAGTCGCAGAAACTTTATGTCCCCAGCTTGACTCGAAGATCACATCGGGGCAACTTCCACGGGGGACTATGTTGACTCGAGTTCACGTCTATGGACATTATATTACCCGGCTTTGTATGGTGAATTCCCTCAGCCGTCTGCTGAGCCGTCGGGGATGTCCGCTTCTTGCACATTGACGAGCTAGGAAGTTGTCAGTTAGGCCTATATAGGAAACACTGTCTTAAAGATGACCTGTCGTAATGTGTGTGTACTTTTTCAATGTGTTTATAGCTCTATTTTTAGATTTTGATCATTTCTTATCAATTTCCGAGTTCTCTTTAAAAGGAAGTATGTCACATTATAGTATATTCATCTTCGATTTTTTGCCGAGTATTATAGCCATTTCCTACTGAATGCACGAAGCTTCCTTTGCAATAAAAAGTTATTGCTAGAGTACCAGTCTTATTTGCAGTTAACATCACTTGAAGTTCAACTAGTAACCGGTACATGTTGAGCAAATGTTTCCCTGTGATGTGTATAGGGTACGTGGTAAGAGCTGCACGAAATTGGCAACGAGAGCTCACACGCTTATAAGACTGGTTCCCTTCCCAAATCACCTAAATTCGAGTGACATATAGGGCCTTTACGAAATGGGGCTTGAGGCTTGGCTTGGCATTTGTTTTTCTACTAAAATTTTGTGTCTTAAATGAAATGAATGGCTTGAGATACATGGCGAAGCTGGAGCCTTTCCCCAGCTTAGCTTCATCATTATGGCCAAATCCCTTTGTTTCATTTTGTGGGCTTCAAATGGCGGTAGTGAAATAAGTCCCAAGCCTATAGCCTAAAGCCTAGTTTCTTAAAGGTCCATAGACTAGTCTAGCGCCTATGCTTAAACTACATGATGAATACCAGTCACATCTAAGCAACAAACACCACATATAACTTTAACTGGTAACCTGTAACTCCCAAGGTGGAGGCACGATATTGTGACAGTGTCATTTTATCCAAGTTACGCGATGGGCAAAAGAATCATGTACAGTGTATATATAAAAAAAAATCAAAGTGCATGGTGAATGTTCATTGATTCGAATTTCGGCATCGAATAAACCATGATTTAAATGCGATTGATTTAAGTCATGCATGAGTGAGTCAAGAGGCGGGATTCGAACCTGCCACTTTAGAAATACCGTACAGGTTCTCTATCAACTGCATGAGCTATCCATATCCAGCCATGTTGGTCGTGTCCCCGATCCCCAATGGTCCGTGTTCGTTTGGTAGAGTGATGAAATTACAGTGAAATCGACCAAACAGGAATATCCAGCATGTAGTGTTGGCATAGAGCCACAGTCAAGGGTGCATTTCCCTATGTAACAGAAGGACACCGTCTCTATAAAAATGTGCACCAACCTGATGGAATGACCCAGTAATAAAGCTATAGCCAAACTCTTTACTGGGTTTCGCAAATAGTGCGTGCTTAATAAATTATGAGAGATTTATGAAACTTCATATACCGTTGACCCCCTGGCCCCCACATAGGCCACAGTAAATCATCAAATCCTTTATACACCGTTGCTCGGAAAACACCAACGAATGATTAATGTTGTGTCAGTGCTACTCCATTCCATTTCATGTTCATCCCTATGGGACCGATACTGTCAAGCTTATTATACTATAGGCCTACATTTAGGCCTATAAGCTGTACATGTGAATTCCATTCACAACCCGCCCTTTAATATTCAAACTTGAACAATTTCAAACGAAATAGGACCATTGATGGGCAAACTTAAGATTTCCATTTTCCTTACATTGTCAATAGTTCGTGTTATAGATAGTGGGACCTAGTTAAGAGACCACACAAATTGGCTGTTTGTTTCTTCCCTGATGAGGGACGCTTCGTCCCGTATCTCCATTGTTGAATAGTGGTCCATCCGGCAGAACTTACCATAGGCCATCTAAAATTCCTGTTTTTGCAATGGAACCTTTTCATTTAACTCGTGTGGCAAGCATAATGCCATGTATTATGTGCAGTCTTTGAGTAAGACGGAAAGGAAACATTATGGCTATAGCTCTTTTAAAATAATATAAATCTTTGTTAATAGGCTCTGGCTCCGGCTTGGGCAGTAGGCTCCGTCACCAAGAAGCTGAAATTAATACAGATTTTTGGTTTTGACCACGTTAAAAAGGGAGTATCTTAACTTCGAATTCGTATTGTTTAAAAGTATGATCTTTTATTCATAGTTACGATGATAGGCCTACACGACGATGGACCCCAAGCCGAAGTCATATCCTAAGCCAAGGCTTCGCGATCAATGACTTCACATGAGTCCCCATTCACTAAATAAAAAACAATCCGGATATTCTTATCCGCAGAAGGAACCCACATTTCATCAAGTTATCGACATGGACGTGACGTCACGACCGCGCAACCCCAACGGCCCCGGTGAGATGGGGCGACCGGTCAAGACAGATCTCAAGGACGAGGACATGGTGGCTAAGGGCTTCCAGCACGCCTCATTCAACGAGTTCGTCAGCGACATGATCTCCCTGGAACGGTCCCTGCCGGAGAAGCGACCGGCCGTGTAAGTCCTGGGACCTACGGGCCTTTACAAAAATGATGTTTGATGAGTGTAGGCTTGGGATTTATTTTACTGTACCGTTCTTTTGTGTCCTAAATGAAATGGAGGGATTGAGATACATGGCGAAACTGGAGCCTCTCTTCGGCTTCATCATGAGGCCTCAGATCGGGCCTCAGATTGCGGTAGAAAAGCAAGTTCCAAGCCTAGCCTCAAGCCTGGTTTCGTATAAGCCCCCTAGTTTCATTGAGGCTGCATGCTTAAGCATCAGAAAAAAAAACCCAAGAGACCACCTTTACACACCAACTAAATTCCCGTGAGAAGTTCACTGCTTTTGACTTCTTTAATTAATTTGATGGAACGTAATTCGCTTCCCCAGTTTTCCAGGAAACTTTGTCCCTTTTAGATTTGTTCAGATCCTCTCATCCACTAGTTTGGGTGTACATTTATCGTCTTTACTTGCATGATTTTGTCCTCGTGTCATTAAGCCTTTGAGAAAGATCCTGTAATGATCGAAACGTCGGGCTCTTCCAACTCTGACCAAATGTAATTTAAGTCAATTTCATACAGTAACCGACATGAATTGTTTCGGCAGTTAAAAAAAAACAAACCAAAAAACAAAAAAAAACCAGCTGATGTATTTTTGCTTGGAGTTTATAGGAGGGCCTGACGTTGCGATCCTCTAACAGGATCTTTCTCATAGGCTAAATGACAAGACGCCGAGAACATGCAAGTATTACTAAAGATACACATAAATGGATGAGAGGATCAGAATTTCTTTTATCATAGTAGATGTCCAAAAGTGTCTACCCTTGCTGTATCGTATGAATTCACGCACTGAAGATTTCTTTTAAATATCCTATGCTGCCATTCTCAGATGTAGGAGTAAGAAGTACGCCGACGATCTTCCAGAGACCAGCATCATCATCTGTTTTACCGAGGAGTCCTGGTCAACCCTGCTCCGTACCGTGCACAGCGTCTTGAATCGGTCGCCGCCAGATCTAGTCAAGGAGATCATTCTGGTCGATGACTTCAGTCAGAGAGGTTGGTCCGTGGTTCATTTTGCTTTGCCCCGTATATCGATTCGGTCTGTGGCACCAAGCAGGGGCATAGGTAGAGCAGGGGGTGGGGGTATTCACCTTCCGCAGAATTGTCACTCAGGTTTGTAATTGGGAAAAACTAAACTATATAGCAATCATAAATCAATAATAACAGTAGATATAACAATAAGGCTGTTGCCCTCAGCGACCGACCGTAAAATGCCGACACTTTGGGTCGGGATTTTTTTCCGAGTCCTAAAGTATAAAAACTCACCATTTATGACAGAAAATGTAAGATTTAGCAGTAAAAAAGCGTGTCTCTTCAAAACGACCCAAGACAGTTGATTTACAAGCCCTGGTGACCATACATTCTGCTTGGTATTCGCTATAAAATCATGTTTGAGGGTCGGCCAAAAAATAAAAATCGACCGACCGACCCAACATTTTAATATTTCCATTTGAGGGCAACACAACAATTTCTTTCTCGGCCTAATAGGATAGGATGGCTATATAGGGTGACATTCCCACAGGGTTTTGCCCAAAACTTCACTTATCTATTTCTAAACATCCTCCAAACCAATGAACTTGAAATTGACATAAATTGAGAGCATTCTCTGTCTTCTGTTAAAATGTGGACAGTAAAAATATGTCCATAGAAGGTAGCTGATACCTTAGGGAGACATCGAAATGGCTCCCCAAAATAATCTCAAATGTCTCCCAAATTAATGTTCACTTTCAGGGCCCCCCCTATTCATGCCCGAAAAAAAAAATACAAAAATTAAAAAAAAAAAAAATACACAAAATCCCCCCCCCAAAAAAAAAAATACAAAAAAAAAATACAAAAAAAAAAAAAAAAAAATACAAAATACAAAAAAGTCTAAGGGCTCCTCCTCCTACACCGCCCCCCTCAAGACAACACCAACGTTCCTCAATAATGGCGCGCGTATTCAGTAGGCCTAGTGCGAGACAAGTGGATAAATGAATAATGAGTCGATCCTCGATCGTTTACATGTTGGCCCCCCCTATTAAAAAATCCTGGCTACGCCACTGACTATGACACTGGATATCTGTGGCGTCGAATTGATTTTGAGTGTGATGCGTGAAATTATCATTGCGACGGTGCCAAGGCTGCTCATCATAATTCTGCTCAGCCAAGCGAAAACTTGAACCTGCACCCAAATATCGGTGCTGGTTTC
This sequence comes from Astropecten irregularis, assembly GCA_963971285.1. Lineage (NCBI taxonomy): Eukaryota > Metazoa > Echinodermata > Asteroidea > Paxillosida > Astropectinidae > Astropecten > Astropecten irregularis. Next base: position 13,823,155 of record OZ020255.1, on the reverse strand, counting down.
TATGACAACCGTGTCAGTGTGTCAAATCAATATGGTGCTGATTTACACGTGCAGTCATGGATTCCTTTACGTGTCCACGTCCGAAAAAATTGTCTGCGACTTCATCAAATCGGGGCCTGTTTGTTTAACGCAAAGGATCTGATATTTAGGGATCCACCTCCTATGAAGGGTATACGCTAAAATGGGATCCGGATCCACAATTTTCATGATCCTGTGCATTAAACAAACAAGCCCCCGGTCTTTAGTCAACTGAAAAATTCAAACATATGTAATTATGTATATAATTATGACACCATTAAAGGTAGTATCATACTTTGGTAAGAGACCAAAACAGACATTTTCACAGATTTACGTAAAACTTTCAGGGTATGAAGATGATGATTGGTAGAAACCCATACTGTTAAAATATTATTGTTCCGCCTGAAATTGTGTATTTATCCAGAAATTAGTAAAACAACAATCGAAAGTATTTTTGATCTTTTAAAAGATCAAAAAATAAAAGAAAAAAGACTTAAGAAATACTGTGGCCGTTTTTCACTGTTTTCTCAAAAATTTGGCACCGTATGGGACTGAAATTTTCACAGATTACTTTTACTGTATCTTCCTTGATATTTTTGCCCACGAATCTGTATTTCTTTCATAAAAACCAAAGTATGATAATACCTTTAAAACAAACATACAAACACCCTAACGCACAAGATTCATAGATGTGGGTTTGCTGCCACTGTTCACGTATAATTATTTGCCGCGCAAAGGTCGATTTAAAAAATGTGTCGAATTTCTCTGCCCAAAGACAAAATCGTGCATGGATGCGCCAAATGTTCGGCTTTATGACGACACAGCACTGTCTACATTATAGTGTTCAATGTTGTAGACTCTACAACATTGAACATTGTGCCTCTTACCAATACCCCCAAATCCCCCGTGATTGAGCTTTAAGATCATTGTCAAGTGGATTAACTCGGAAGACACAGAATAAAAAATTATGCAGTTTCTGTTTACAATTTAAGTCATTAAACTTGGATTCTGGAATTTGTCATTAGTACCACTGGATTCATAAACCAATTTCAATGCCGCGTCCTTGAAAAATCAACCGAATATGGGACATTGCGCTCACTGTGTTGAATCACGCGCTATCAGTTTATGATATTAATAAATCTCCCTGAAGTGTTCGTCTAATATTCAGCAAGCCTTTCACTGAATTTGAATACAGTGTTTTTATCCGATGATAATGCTCGCTCATTGCAGAATACCTCAAGGCGCCCCTGGACGAGTACATGGCCCAGTTCCCCAAAGTCAAGATCCTCCGGCTGGACCAGCGGGAGGGGCTGATCCGCGCCCGTCTACGCGGGGCCGAGATCGCACAGGGCAAGGTAATGACCTTCCTGGACTCGCATGTGGAGTGCCACGTGGGATGGCTGGAGCCGTTGCTACAGAGGATCTGGGAGGACCGGACCAGGGTCGTCTGCCCGGCGCTGGACAGCATCGATGCCACGACTTTCGGGTATGACAGGGCCGGGGAAGGCCGAGGGGAGATCGGGGAAGCTCAGGGCTATAGGGAAGCCAGGAGAAGACAGGGAAAGGCACCATCACCAGCCCGGATCTCCCCAACATAGTGACTGGCTCAGCCAGTTAGCTTCCTTAATCTCCTTTTAACATTTGTTTCACCCCATCAATCACCAATTTCCACTCGTGTTCAAAAGATAAATACGGGAAACCATCGTTCCCATCAGAATATGGCACCACAAGAGATCACAGAAGCTTATAGAGATGGTCTAGCTTGCACGTCTCCTGGATAAAGTATATTGGAAAGATGGTCTTTGGTAGACTGTCTGTCCTGTGTGCTGTACGGTTGGCCCTTTGCAGAAAGGTATAGAGTGCCGTATCGGGTAGGCTGCTTTGGTTAGTATCTTCAAGCGATATCATGTGCAATTCGTTCTTCTTCTTTTTTAGGTATGCCCATTCTGGTGTCATCATGGGTGCTTTCAAGTGGGACCTGCAGTTTCACTGGGACAATGTACCGCCCAGAGAGCTCAATAGACGGCTGGACGAATCCTACCCGATACGGTAAATAAACCACAATAAATTGTAAGATCTTGAAATGCACGCCGGCCTTTCTAAATGACCCCAGAAGAAGAGATGTCGTTTAAGTTTCTCTGGTGATGTTGACTACGCATTATCTTAACCATGATCGTAAAGTTGTGTGAATAAGAGCCTTGCTGTCAATGGGCCCAGACCTAGACCTAGCTCTAGGCAACTGGTTTCAGATGCAGCCTTAGACCCGCGCTCATCTTGCCATCACACACAGAACTTTATATTGAGGCAATGTAGGAACAAAGACATTTAGAGCAGTTTTACAGGTTTTTAATTCTCTTGCAAGCAATCGTCAAGAAAAGGAGCTATCCAATACGTCCCTTTTGTAACGAGTAATAGGGCATGGCCTACTCTTGAATAAAGAGAGTATCTTACTGAAGATATAAAAACGTATGATTTTCCTAACTTTCATCAGTAGATTTATCTGTTTAAAGGTGGCTTCGAAATTATTTTGTTTGAATAATTTTTCTCTGGAGGTCGGACAATGCCAGAAATTAAACTGTTGTTTGCACTGCTCGAGTGCACCATTTGCGGGGAGCAGAGTTTGTTGCCTGTACAAGTTGCCAATCTGTTTGAATGTTCTCCCCATATAGGTCTCCAGCGATCGCCGGCGGTCTGTTCTCCATCGAGCGGAACTGGTTTTACGAGCTGGGCTCCTACGACCAGGGGATGGACATATGGGGTGGCGAGAACATCGAGCTGTCCCTCCGGGTAAGGTGGAGCGTAACTGGCCCGCTCATGTCCAACCGTCTCGCATGCTCGTTTGTCCGTCCGTTTTCAATCCGGTTGAACGGTCGACATTTCCCCGTTGCCCTGTGAAAGCCCAAGCGTCTAAAGATGTTCATGTTTATTGTATAGGTCTCTTTCTGTTCTTTTGTTTCAGACGTGGATGTGCGGAGGTTCTATGGAGATACTCCCGTGTTCCAGAGTCGGCCATATATTCCGGAAAACTCAGCCCTACAAATTCCCGGATGGGAATGTGAAGTAAGTCTGCCCCAAACGAGAAAAATGTAATGCAGATTCCTCAAGCCTCAACTCCCCGTAAACCCCAGCAACAACAACTGGTTCTACTTATGCCCATTCCTAAACCAGTTCATCAGTTCAAATAATCAATTACTGTATGTAGAGATGGCTTTGTGGTTTGATTAGCCTTTGTGTGCTTTGCAATAGGCGGGGCTGGATACTCCCTAGGGAGTTGAGATGGTTTCAGGAAATGTAAATTATGGCCAGATGACCATGTAAGCGCTTAAAGAATCTTTTATTGTTATGCGCTATATAAGTACATAATTATTATTACATACATGTTTTATTTTCATAAAGTTATGACCGTATTCATATCTGAATAATTACTAAATGATGCTCAAAACTGGTCAGATTAAAGCCTTCATTTGTAATATACTCTTCTTTCTTTTTGTTCGTTTTATTTTGTTGAATTTCAACCAGAGACCTTGATTTTCTTCTGTCAATCTCCACCTACCCACCCTTACCCACCATCTTACACCCTCATCTCTGAACCACTTACTCTCTTGTGGCATGTTAACTTTGATCCCTTGCGATTGCCCCCGCAACAAAACACACTTCTCTAGGCAATATAGATCGTCCATTAGGCTTAGCTGATGAAAGCACCTTCCGAACGAATGGAACAATGTACCGGTATAATTTCTGATGTCACATACAAGCAAGAGAGAGAAATGTGTTTCTTCAATATCACGACCCGTCATGAACGTTGCCACGTTGAGGTCGTGAATTTTATTTGCCTAAGAATCCCTGGAGGCTAGAAACTGGAACTAAGCGAGCTGCATCTATAGTTCATTCATCGTTCAGTCTAGGTATATTTGATGCAGGACTCGCAGGAAACCCCACACAGCTCCCAAGCGTATATTGGGCTTATCAACGACACCTTTTAATAAAACGTGACTCCGTTTCCAATGAGAAAGGCAACTTTGGCGTGCATGGGTATTCAAGGGAGTATTCATTGCTTGGAGACATTTATTGCTCGAGTTTCATCAGACATGATATATTTATGCGGGATATTATGGATGTATAAGTAGCAGAATAAGTGCTGCAATTTCAACCCGTTGCGCTGAGTGATTTAGGCTCCTGTGGTCGGTCGATTGCACCAAACTCATCGTAACTTACTATCAATCGTAGCTAGGACTTATGATGCATAGTTGCAGCCATGCGTAGGATACGATTGGTTCTCAAATTTCAAATAGTACGCCTCCAAGGTTTTAGAACACGTTGGCCAATCACAATCTACACATTCCGTGCATTGTTTTATACATTGGCCAACATGTTGCAAACTCTTTGAGGTGCACTATTTGAAATATCCCGTATTACGCCCACAGTCATGTAAACGCATAGACCGTGTGCACTATTAATCCGTGATTCTGAAAAGTATGGGCAAAGCGGTCATGTCTGTGATTACGCCCGTTTGCCTCAGGGCTTCAAGCTCACTGGTTCTCTGCCATTTTAACCCGTCTACACCCGGTCATCTCTCCCCTTAGAACCTTCCTGAGGAACACCCAGCGTGTGGTTGAGGTCTGGCTGGACGACTTCAAGCCCATCTTCTACACCATGAGACCCGAGCTCCGCTCCAGAACCTACGGGGACATCTCTGATCGGGTCGAGCTCAGGAAGCGCCTCCGGTGCAAGGACTTCAAGTGGTACTTGGAGAATGTTTATCCCGAACTCGAGGTCCCAGATCTTGACGTCCAGGCCAGCGGAGAGGTAAGAGATGACAATTTATTCTTCCCAAACGGAAGCGCTTTAAAGATAGACTCTAGAGAATACGTTTCTCAATCTTGTGACAAACTTAATGCATGACATTGTAACAATCTCAATTCGCCTAACTTAGTTACCTGTTTTTCCCCCATGCAGCTTAAAAATCTTGGCACGGGCACTTGTATGGACAAACAATCCACCGGCAGCGGACCTTTGAGCCTGTACCCATGCCACGGTCAGGGTGGACATCAGGTATGTAACAGATTGGGTGTAAGACCGGTGACCAATTTCATAGATCTGCTTAAGCACCACAATTTGCTCCAGCACCACAATCATTGGTAAATAAAATCAGTATGCCAGCCAAAACTCCTTGTGAATGTTATGCTCAGCAAACAATGGCCGAATACAAGTCAACAGCAGTGAACATCATAAGAAACTTTTATTGGTAATCATATTTGATCAATGAAGACTTTTCGTGCTTAAGCAAGTTTTGTGCCTAAGCAGCTCCACGAAATTGGCCCCTGCTCGTTTTTATAATGTTGTGACTAAATATAGAAAGCCACCCATTTTAGCGAGCGCCCTCTCGTGACATTACTAGTGTTAGCAGCAAATACGAACGAACAGGGGCCAATTTCAAAGAGCTGCTTAATTAAAAATCTTCCTTGATCAAACAGGATTACCAACCAGATTGTCATCTGATGTGTACTGCTTTGGACTTGTATTCGGCCATGGTTTGCTGAGCATAGCATTCACAAGGAGTTTTGGCTGGCATACTGAATTACTACCAAGATTTTTGGTGCCTAAGCAAATGTTGGTGCTTGGACAGCTCTATATGAAATTGGCCCCGGCCCCTGGTCTTAAACTAAGGTTCATTTTTCCAATCGCACTTCTCCTTGGATTTAACACCACCTCCACCAAATAACCTGCAAATTACACACGTATTTACACACATTGGACTTGCAGGCCTTCTCGCTGAGCAGGAGGGGTCGTTTGCAGTTCCAGACCCAATGTGCCTTGCCGTGGAAATCCACCAACCGAATCAGTATGTCCAACTGCCGTGCATCCCGCGTCTTTCAGTTTGAGCATGTTCAGGTAAGAGTAGGTATCTGTCTCTCTACTGTGAGGCGCTGACTTTCGGTACCCTGCAGTTACTGTCAGTGTCAACAATTCAGTTCACGGTATTACTTAAATTAACAATAATGCCAGTAGTAGCAGCAGCAGCAGTTACAACAACAGCAGCACAAGCAACGGTAGGAACAGCAGCAGCAACAACAGCACACACACAACAGTAACCGAAGCAGCAACAACACCAGCAACCGCAGCAGCAGCAGCACCAGCAGCACCAGTAACAACGACAACGACAACGACAACGACAACGACAACGACAACGACAACGACAACGACAACGACAACGACAACGACAACGACAACTACATCAGATAGCATGGAGCAGCAGACGCAACAACATATTGTAGCCAAACATAACATCATTCTTTTTTTTTAGGTGCCAGGTCAACCTCTAAAAACATTTCTTCAATTTCTTTTTAATTGTAAACCATTTACCTCTTCTTTTATTGCAGAATAATGCGATGGTGGAGGTACAGACGAAACAATGTCTGGGCCTATCTCCTATAAAATCACCCATTCTGCAACGGTGCGACGGCAGTCCAAATCAACAATGGCAATGGGGCACCTACATCACCAAGAAAAATTGACTGAGGGAATTTTAGGCATTCAAAACAACAACAACAGCAACAAAATAACAACAACAACAGCAGCAGCAGCAGCAGCAACAACAAGCAGTGCTTCTCACTTGATTGAAGAAGCATGCTGGTGACCATTCGGTCAAAGAGGTGGTGGAGGTCTAGGAATGGTGCTCCGTTTGAAATTATTATTGTACAATTCCGTTTTATTCGACATTCCTTCTTTTAAAACATTTAAAAGAAATTTAAGTTAATTGGAAAAGGTAGGGAAAAAAAAAATCTGCATTAAAAAGGTTCCAGCTAGGACCTGGTTGAATTCCGTTTGGGAAGCCTGTACTTGGCTTCTATCTGCAGGGAATCAAAGACTAAGAATAAGTGGATTTACGACGTCGCAGCTTCCCAATGCAGCTTTCTTACTGCATTTTAATGCAGCTGTTGTCTCTGTCGTATCAGACCTGAGGCTGACGCATCAGGGTCCTTTGCTAAGACAATCCTCGTTATTTGAACTCGAGGACGATTGACCGCGAAGTGTCTTCCCGAGCGCATCGTATTCAGGAGGAGGAGGGCGCCCTCTCGGATGTGACGTCATTCCCACGCGGTCAATTCTATTGGCCCCCGAGGAAAAAAGTTGATGTTGATTTATGTCTTCCAGAAGTCAAACTCTTGTCATCGTTAAGCGAGCCATGTTCAGAATGTTGCCACTCTGTCATGGTATATAATAGTCATCCTTGTTCGTGACTCATATCTCAAAGAATGTGAGCACAGATGCAGGTAGAATCCTTTTGCTTGCCCATTCTAACCAAGTCATTGAAGTGGGACGTGTAATGTTCAGTGTTCCATCTTGAGAAATGGAAGTTATAAGATCGCTGCTTGACAAAATGACAGTTGGTGCTAACATTGTCACACCTTGAAGTGTTTTTAATATTACTCTGGAAACGGGATATTTGTATTTAAATTTAAGGGTAGTGTCTTCATAATTAGTGGGCGAGTCTTCCTTTTTTGTATGGCATGGTTAGACGAGGACCGTGATAACGGGGAAACTTTTCCCGGGAATTTTGTGGGGATTTCCCTGCGCCTCCACGGCAGTTGTTTGCGGTCACATCACAGTGGTTATGGGGGCATTGTTCGCGCATTTTCTGGGTGTTGGTGGTACGTGATGGATGTGTATACCTCAGTCACGCTAGCAAGCTCAGGGGCTAAATTCATATAGAGCTGCTTAAGCACAAAATTTGCTCAAGCATGGAAAGTCTTCCTTGATCTAACAGGATTACAAATCAATTTTTATGTGATGATGTTCAGTGCTTTTGACTTGTATTTGGCAAACTTGTGTTTGCTGAGCATAACATTCACAAGGATTTTTGGCCGTCGTAATGATTTTATTTAACATGTTTTTGGGTGCTTACGCAATTTTTTTTTGCTTAAGCAGCATTATGAAATAGGTCCTGTATACTTGTGACATCACTCTGCAAGCGAACTCCATAGGGCCTTACCGACTACACTAGGCGTGACAATAACGCACCAGGCCCGAGTATTTCTTCGCCCCGACCGCCCCGTCTTCCTAACTACGGATGATAGTTATTTTCCGTTTCTGTTTTATTTCTTTATGGCATACGTACTAATTAAAAAGCCTGAAATAATTATTTGAGACAAGCCTTTTTATCTTTTCTTATAAGCTACCTTTCAGAGCTATTGCTGTACCAACAAAGTGTAATATATATTTATAGAATAATGTGCGGTGGCTCGATTTTAAAATATTTTTGGTGAAAAAAAAAGCAAACATGGTATGGACATTCCTTTTAATATTACAGTGGTCTCCATGATTTAAATGCATGTCTGGAATGTGTAGTGTATGGTGTACCTGTAGTGCTTGAATGTTTGCATGGTTGATGGGCATTAAGTTAAGACGTTTGCGGTGACATCATGCATCTATGGGCCTTTTCGAAACGAAGGCTTCGGCTCAGGCTCCGGCACCATTTCGTGAATCCATTCTTAAATAACGGGTATAAAAATAGAGGCTTTTGGCTGCGGTTCGGAAATAGATTCCCTGGTTTGAAAAGGAAAACAGCTTAAGATCCAATGAAAAACCACGACGTCACCTTTATTTTCAGCACATGGATGACAGTGCCGAGCCTGAGCCTGAGCCTGAGCCTAAGTCTCCGTTGCGAAAAGGTCTTCTTTTTCTGGTTCTGAGTAGAACCGGTAATTTTAGAGCAGCCTCTTCACTTATTGCCCATTTTACTTTGTACATTTTGTCCTCATGTTTATTTGTGTTTGTTTATTTATTTATTTGTTTGTTTTTAGTTCCAAATCGTTCGTACATCTATAGTTGGATTGTTTGTTTCAGAAATAACATGATTCTTTTTTTAGAAGGTGGCGTGGGCTTTTCATGATGTCTCAAAACATTGATCATAGCCATAATTTCCTCAATTTAAAATCCTGAAATTACCATAACTTCTGTATACTTTCCTGCTATGGAGCTAATTCTTGTACCACTGGATTTCGTTTTTGATTCTATTTCAAACGATACCAAAATTGTAGGGGTGAAAGAAACCTAAAAAGTGCCGGACCCCCTACTAAGATCCTATAATATAAAGCTTATTATTAGTCGGAACAGCTCTGTGTTTGTCCACGAACACTTAAAATGTCTAGTTTCTAACGTGAGGTGGGCTTTTGCCTGATTGCAAAGTTCCTCAAACTTGGAACGTTCCCTACTGGACCTTTTCTTATCGCTTATCTTCACAAGAAAAGCTTGTAGACGTGTGCACTGCTTGATTATAGAAATTGCTCTGTTTTAGTAATATAAATTTAAATTACCGTTATTCAGATGGTCAATAATAGGTTTTTAGTTTTTAGTTTGTTGAAGTTAATAGTCTTAAAACTGTCTCAGTACTTGGCGCGGGATTAAATGAAGGAAATCTCTTTCTATTGCATTTTTTGCCCTATAACGAAGTTATTGGCATTGGAGACTTTGGCAATCATTTATCATAAAAGAGGACGGCCCTATTATACTTATTTTATTGCCTTAAGAATTCCTCCACATGCAGACAGCTTAAAAAGATTGATTAAATGATCTGTCACATTGGTATTGTGTGCATTATGCTCTTTGTGATGTGAATTCTGTGATTATGTGTTAAGCAACGGCGGTATAATATCTACATTCTTGGGATCGGGAGTTTGACATAATGGGCAAAGCTATAATAGTAAGGATGTGAATTAGCAAACAGCCTCCGCCATTGGAATCGATTTCTTTTCATGATTTTTTTTTTGGGGGGGGGGGGCATGATTGGTGATTTGGTGTCCTATGCGAGGGAGGGTGTGGTCGAAAAGTAAAAATTTTAGAGCATTTACAAACGATATTCAGAAGAATTAAACATAGTATAAATTCACTCCTGCTTATTAAGAAGGTGGCACATCTCTTCGCTTTCTCGCATGACTCGCATAATTCTCTCTCACGCCTCCGACAAACTACCCGCATCAAGTGTGTATAATGAGAACGAGAAGTGCGAACAAGTAAAATTGATTGTCTTTCTACATTGCAAGCATGCTATTTTTTATTATTTTGTTGGTACTTCATATATTTTGTATGTGGATCGGTTTGCGGAAAAACCATGTAATAATCTTCTATATCGTTCGCAAGTTGTTTTTTTGCACTTCTCGCAATTAGGTTTCATAAGGCCCGGTTCAGACGTCGTGCTTATGCCGTTTTGAATACAAAAATCCAAGTTGATTTGTATTCGACACGGCATAAGCACGACGTCTGAACCGGGCCTAAGAGTGTTTCCGCAAACCGATCGACATACCAACCGTCACCTTGCAAAGCCTCGAACGTATTTTCAGATATTTTGTCCGTATTAAATGACATTCAACCGCGACATATTGGGGGGAGGGGGGAGGGGATGATAATATTAGGGGGGGGGGGGTGATAATAACACGCCATCCCCGACCCCCACCTCAAGTATTGGGGGGATATATCCCCCATACCCCTCGTGCTCGAAACCAATATGGCCTCCACGTTGGTTCATGCCAAAATAGTACCGTTTGTTTCTTTCACTCAACGGAAGGTCTGTCCTATTGTACAGGTTAGTGTAGGCCTATGGGGTCAAAGTAGTGGGTTCTTCTCGTATAGCAATGAACCTCCCGGACAAGCACTGTAAAGAAATACATGTACATCTCTTGCCGCATTGTGTTGACCAGTCAGTATTATTATTAGTATTATACATACGCAAAATTTCTGGTAACAATAGTTCCCAGCCGAATGCACCTGCACAACACTAGAACTTTTAGTAGCTTGGTCACTCCTGGTTGGGCAGATGCGGTGCTATTGTTAATTGTTAAGAGAGTGATGACGTTATAGTACCGAGGGAATATGCATGAGTGGCGATTCGAAATAGCTCTTGGTTCGGCATATGAGCAAAGCTATACTAGTTTATGGATGTGAAGGAGCAGACATCCCTGCACGTTTACGTACATGACAAATCGTCGGGTCTAGGCCTATATCGCTAAATTGTTTATCTGAACACACGAAAGGTCTGTTATATTGTGTAAGTTGACTGCGTGAGGTCATTTTAGCCAGCCTTATCCATACAAGCACTGTATACAGAAAATACACCTCTTCTTGGCGCATTGTGTAGAGTCTGTGGAAGCATTTGGCAGGAACGCACAGTAACACGTACACAAGGTCATTCGAATATTGTTCACTGCATGGTCTGCACCCTGCAGGGTGCAGACCAGTTAATAATTTCCCATAATACTCCCATGCAAAATGAAAAATTTCAAAAACATATTAAAAATACTCACAAGTTTCTCATGCAATCGAGCCATACAGCAAAATAAAGCTGAAATCTTCAATTTTCATTTTCTCTACAATTTTATGTAGGGTAACCAATGACCTTTTGAGAAAAATCCATCCAAAGAAAAATACCACGAAAACGGCCATGTTGACTGTTGCCAGACTAAACAAATGTACCCCCCCCCCCCCCATTCCATGCCCAAATAGAGCGATTTGGGGGCATGATTTCACCCAAACAGCTCAAAACTGAAAGTCCAAACTCTGGTGACTGGGTTCCATCCATTTCCTTTACAAGACTTTGCCTGTAGGCTTCAGCAACTGCTCATTTATTTAAAAGATTTTGAGGGTGTACACAATTTTATGAGCTTCGCGGATTGATTTGGACCTTTTTACTGGTCTGCACCCATCAGCCGAATTTTACAAGCCAAGGCCATATCGCTCCCGTTAGTGCGGATACAGTGTGACAGACATGGCTGAACTGCATATAAGTAAATGTTGATGTACAGCCTGTTCAACGACAGAGGTGACGTATGCCTCCTTTCAGTTCGACGTGGGCCTACACTTCCCGGACCAACGCTCCTAAAATTAACGTAGTCCTTTCGTCAACAAGCTATCAAGAAACATATTGCTTCTATAGTAATTCATGACACTAGCTTGCATAGGTGAAAGGTATCATCCGCCATGCTGGTTTTTGCACAGTTGAAATAAGGTTGTGTTAATGCGTTCTTGTTCGCCACATTGTGTGGGGCTGGAGAAGCGATACTAATAATATGAACGACACCGAGGCAGACGGCTCAGTTGGAGCTGAGGACAGTGTAACCACGGACGGGCCACTGGCAGAATCCTCCTCGCGGCCGCAGCTGACGGAGGGCGGCGGCAGGGGCCCGGGTCTGAGTTGGGGCTGGCTCGTCGTGTTCGGACAAGGAGTGACGGTGTTCGCCTGGGCTGGATTCCTGAAGGGGATGGGAGTCCTTCTGCCCAGCGTGACGGCAGACCTGACGCAGAACACAGCGGTGACCGGGGAGATTCTGGCTGCAGCGGCTTGTGTGAAGGGCATATTAGGTAACTCCTTCATCAACTACTACCTCATCGCATGCACCTTATTATAGACGGAGGATCTCGCTGTTTACCAAACCCAAAATGTACCTTTGCGTAGTATCTTGTATTTGTTAGTATCTTTATGCAAAATCTCTCATACTAAATATTTGGCTTGGTTTCGCAGGACCCTTGGCTGGACCAATTGGCGACAGGTTTGGCTGGAGGCCAGTTGTCATGGTGATGAGCTTCATCGCGGCCATTGGCATCATTTCAGCTTCTCTTGCCAAAACTACAACGGGAGTTGCTATATCGCTCATAGGTATATCAGGTATGGCCTATTATATTGATAACATATTGACGCCCGACCGCGACAGCATAAAACCCAGAGGAAAACCACACAAAAATATGAATGAAGGTCGGGCTTTTCCAACAGGCGGAAAAGGAGCACATGTTGAAGGTCAAGCCAGAACATTAAACTTTGTTTTGACAAATGTCTTAAATTAGTCTAGGCATATTCCATGTCCCGTAAACCTCCGAAAAAGACGACATCAATGATACTCTTCCGGTAAAAGCAAACCCTTGAGAGAGCAGTTTGTATATCTTTAACTGTCATCAAACTCTGTCTTGATCTTTCACTTTAGGTGTGGGGTTCTCTGCACCTTTCATACTCACCAAAGCGATGCTCGGCCGTTACTTCCACGATCGCTACGCCCTGGCCGTAAGTCTCGGCAGTATTGGCGACGCACTCGCCGTAGTCCTCGTGCCGCCCCTGCTTCAGATTCTCCTGGAGACCTACGGCTGGAGAGGCGCCCTGCTCCTCTATGGAGGACTGTGCCTCCACCTCGTGGCGATGGGAGCGCTTCTGAAAGAGCCTCCGATCCAAGATGGCGACCAGCAAGGAGGCTACGCTGCCATCCCTAATAACGAGGCGAGCTCCTTACCACAAGCTGCCGATGAAACCGCGAGCAAATCTTGGATGATCCTGAGATCCTTTAATTTTTCCATGCTGAAAAGGCTGGTTTTCTGGGAGATCTGCCTCGTGATGTTAGGGACATCCTTCGTCGGCCTAATCTGGTACGTGTATTTTGTGCCGCACCTCGAAGCGAAGGGATTCGACGCCAGCGAGGCGGTCGGCTTCGTAGTGGCAGCCGGAGTGGGGCAAGTCGTCTCCAAAGTCGTACTGGGAAAACTCATCGTTCACGGGATGTTCAGCGTCAGGGCCGGTCTGGTGCTCTCCATCGCCACGTGTTCGTTGACTCTGGCCCTGGACCCGCTGATCAATACGTTCTGGCCCATGCTGGTTGCCACCATAATTTGCGGTAGTTCCCTTGGTTTGATGTTCTGCTTGATGGACGTTTTCGCCAAGGAGATCGCTGGAGCGGACGGGCTGGCTAGTGCCCTTGGTTACATCGATCTCATCAGTGGCATAGCAAGATTATGCTTTGGATTCATACCAGGTACATTACAGGGAAGATTATATCTTTGCTGTAGATGAATTCATGTTATATTAGGCCTGTGCATAAGGGCACAATATGAAGATAATAACGATGAAACTATATTAATGTTAAATGACATTTCAGGCTGAACAAAACCAAACAAACAAATAAACAAAACCAAGCAAACATCAAACTAAAGGCTACTCGGTTATTTAATAATTTTTTTGATCAAAGAGTCACATCCTCTTTAAATGATCCCTCATGCACTGTTTATCAGGTTGCAGCATTGCTAATGTATATCTATGATCCTTGGGAAATAGCGATATGTGGGTGGTTTCATGCCTTCTGACAGCCAAACGAACAAAGTCAATTGACTATTAGGGACACCACCAACTTAGGGCTGGAAAGCTCAGTTGGCAAGAGCGCCGGTACGGTATTCCGGGGGTAGCATGATCCAGTCCTGTTCCAGTCAATTTGTATTTGTTCACTTTTCAATGACTTGAAATTATTTCAATTGAACCTTAATAATAATAATAATAATACAGCATTTATAAGGCGCCTTTATCTGGGGACCATTCAAAGGCGCCTTGCCTGCTCTATTGGACCGTACAACCCACAAGTCTGATATTTCTTTCTTAAAAATTATAACGTTTCTTATTATTCCGTTCATTGTAGGTTTCATCTATGAACAAACTGGAAGTTACGATGTTGCGTTCATGGTGACCGGCTTTGGCTTTTTCACCCTGGTGTTGCCCGTCATAGCTGAATGGCTCATGCACAGATACTACCGCCCCACTCAATAGAAATGGATCATCCCGAGACGTATTATAGTTTGGCCACCCCTGCATCTGAATGGAACATCCGTAAACTTTCCCTCAGTCGCATAAAAGACATATAGTAGAGCAATCAACAAGACTAGACTTTTTTTCATGATTATGACATTTTTTATATTTTTTTTTATACCAAAATATTATGGTTTATGTGAATAGCTGCCTTGAAGAACTATTGTTCAACCCCTCAAAAAGTTGTAATATATATTTCTAGAATACTATTGCGGTGGCTCGATTTTAAAATAATTTCCTTGTACATTACATCTCTAATTGAAGAACGCCATCGACGGCCTGGCTTACGCACTCCAGGAATACACGGGTTTACACTTCGGAGGCCATCTTGGATTTTATCGCAACTTCAAAACGAGGCACTTCTACGCATGCGCACTTTTCGAAGTGTAAGCCCGTCCATTGTCGAAGACAATACACGTGTTTACACTTCTGCGGTTTTTATCGCGACTTCGAAACGAGGCACTATCACGCATGCGCACTTTTGGAAGTGTAAACCCGTGTATTGTCCTCCAGGTTCCATTGACAAGACAGAGGACACACAGGGACCGTGCCTTCTCATCAGTAGCTTCACGGCTTTGGAATTCACTCCCTCTTACTCTCAGAAACACCACAGGACTTGAAAGCTTCAAATCCAGCCTCAAAACCTACTTTTATTTAGAAATTTAGTGATTAATAACTGTTGGTGGAGTCAGGGTCTTTGAATGTGCTTACACAGATAACTGGCACTATGTAAATATTATGCATCACCATCATCATCTGCCATATTGGTATTGTGTACTTTATGTGGATTCTTCGATGTGTTAAAGGTACAATACATGATAGGTAAAGGTCATAGAGCAGCACCCACACTTTTTGATTGATCCAGCATGTATACATGAAACAAAAAACTTGTAAAAAATTGAGCTCAATTCGACATGTGATTCCGTGAGAAAATAGCGAAAACCCGACTCAATTTCTCTTAGAATGGTTTTGATCTTACCCCGAGATCAACTATTTTCAGTTTTTGTTTGACCAATTTCTGAATAAATACATCATTTCATGCGGAACTATTTAAACGGTACATTTCTACCAGCTCAAAAAGTTAGACCTAAAAGTTAGAAGTAAATCTGTGAACATTTCGATTTTGGTATGTTACCAATCATGTGCTTATGCCTTGAAGGGTGCACCCAAGTAAATAGTCCCAAAATCCGTCCGCCGAGCTCATTAATAAAAGTTAAGCACTCAACATATTATAAACGAGAGAGTTCTGAGAGCCATGAAACTGAGGAATTTAAGAAATATATCACTGAACCTCCAGCCTGGCCTCTGGGCTTCCATTTGTGACCAGTGTGATGTAATTGGGTGAGAAAGTTGGTCTATTTCATCCACTTTTTAGAGGGAAGTTTTTTTTAATTTAATATGGCTTCTTTGACAGGAGTGATCCATACCTTGTTTTAGGGGTGGTCAGCTTAATAGAATGAGTAAGCCTCATAAAATTCAATGGTCACCCTACCATAAAATGAAAAGAAAATGAAAGGTGACATGTTCATCACCATTTTACTGTGCAACTTGAATACCTGTGAGAGTTCTGAGTAATTTTAAAAGATTTTTGAAGTATAAGTATTTATCACTGTTGTCTATGGGAGTTTATTTACTTGGGTGCAACCTTAAGCAGCTAGAATGCAGTAGAATTGCGGTGGTGATTTCTCCTCAATCGTGTCACATCGGAAAGCATGATTTTGAATATGGGTTTTTCTTTCTTTCTTTAGCAATTAAAATTACTTAAAATGTAGTACCAAGTGAATAGGGTGGTTGGGAATAGATCTTTAATTGTACGGCATATTATTATGGGCAAAGCTATAATAGTCGGTGGACGTGAACGAGCAGATAAGCCTGCACGTCCATGCCAACAATATAGTAGGGTGTATACGAAAGGTATGTAATATTGTACATGTACATGTACTGTGTGGGGCAATTGTCGCGATAGTATAAGCAGTGTCCAGAAATACTTACCTTGGTGCATTGTGTTGGCGCATTTAGCTGGAAGGTATAATACATGCACACAAAGCCGTAGGAATATTGTTCAGCAAGACAAGGTCATATCGCTCCCGTTAGTACGGATGCGGTATGATGTGGCAGACATGGCTGTATGCATACCTGAATATTGATGTAGGCCTAGTAGCTGTCCAATTGTTATGACAGTGGTGACTTAAGCCTCACTTTAGTTCATGGGCCTTATACACTTGTATTCCCGGACCAACGCTCCTAACATTAATGCAGTTCCTTCGTCAACAAGCTATCAAAAAACACATTGCGTTAGTAATTAAGCGACACTGGCTTGCATAGGTGAAGGGTTTTCCGCCATGCTGGTTTTTGCACAGTCTGTTGAAATAAGGTCGTATTAATAAATTGATCTTGCGTTCGTGTTTGCCACATCGTGTGGGGCCGGAGAAGCGATACCGGTAATAATATGAACGACACCGAGGCAGACGGCTTAATGGGAGCTGAGGACACTCCAACTCATAACGGGCCACGGGCAGCAGCTTTCTCGCCGTCGCAGCTGTCCAAGGGCCTGGGTTGGGGCTGGCTCATCGTGATCGGACAAGGAGTGACGCTGTTTGCCTGGAGCGGGTTACTGAAGGGGATGGGAGTCCTTCTGCCCAGCGTGACGGCAGACCTGACGCAGAACACAGCGGTGACCGGGGAGATTGTGGCTGCAGCGGCCTGTGTGAAGGGCATATTAGGTAACTCCTTCAGCAGCTACTATACGTCATAACAATCATGCACCTCACTCATATACACTGAGGATCTCACTGTTAAACAATCCTTAAATGTATACCTTTGCGTAGTATCTTGTATTTGTTAGTATCTTTATAAAAAAGCTTTCATACTAAATATTTGGCTTGGTCTCATAGGACCCTTGGCTGGACCAATTGGCGACAGGTTTGGTTGGAGGCCAGTTGTCATGGTGATGAGCTTCATAGCGGCCATTGGCATCATTTCAGCTTCTCTTGCCAAAACTACAACAGGAGTTGCTGTATCGCTGATAGGAATATCAGGTATATAGGCCGACATATTGATTACATTTTAAATTATTTCAAAAAGCAAAAGAGTTAAATTTCGTACGTCGGTATATCCTCAATAAACTCAATAAACCTCAGAAAACCCTTTAGAGAGCAGTTTGTTTATCTTGATAGTCAAACTGTGTCTTGATTTTCACTCTATTAGGTATGGGCTTCCCTGTACCTTTCATACTCACTAAAGCGATGATCGGCCGTTACTTCCACGATCGCTACGCCCTGGCCGTGAGTCTGGCTAGTACCGGCGACTCAATCGCCATAGTCCTCGTGCCGCCCCTGCTTCAGATTCTCCTGGAGACCTACGGCTGGAGAGGCGCCCTGCTCCTCTATGGAGGGCTGTGCCTCCACCTCGTGGCGGTGGGGGCGCTTCTGAGAGAGCCTCCGATCCAAGATGGCATCCAGCAAGGAAGCTACGCTGCCATCCCTAATAACGAGGCGAGCTCCTCAACACAGGCTGCCGATGACACCGCAAGCAAATCTCGGATGATCCTGAGATCCTTCAATTTTTCCATGCTGAAAAAGCTGGTTTTCTGGGAGGTTTGCGTCGTGATGTTAGGGACATCCTTGGTCAGCCTAACCTGGTACGTGTATTTTGTGCCGCATGCCGAGGCGAAGGGATTCGACGCCAGCGAGGCGGTCGGCTTCGTAGTGGCAGCCGGTGTGGGGCAAATCATCTCCAAAGTCCTACTGGGAAAACTCATCGTTCACGGGATGGTCAGCGCCAGGGCCGGTCTGGTGCTCTCTATCGCCACGTGTTCGTTGACTCTGGCCCTGGACCCGCTGATCAATACGTTCTGGCCCATGCTGGTTGCCACCACAATTTGCGGTAGTTCCCTTGGTTTGATGTTCTGCTTGATGGACGTTTTCGCCAAGGAGATCGCTGGAGCGGACGGGCTGGCTAGTGCCTTTGGTTACATCGAACTCATCGGTGGAATAGCAAGATTATGCTTTGGATTCATACCAGGTACAGTATGGTGAAGATTCTCTTTTTGTATTAGTTGAATTCGTGTTATATTAGGCCTGTTCACAAGGGCACACTATAAAAAAAATTACGATGAAACTGTATTAATGTCACTCAGGCTGAACAAAACCAAGCAAACAAATAAATAAACAAAGCAAACATCAAACTAAAGGTTACTCGGTTGTTTGATGATTATTTTGATCAAAGAGTCACATCCTATTTGAAAGCCCCATCTACCGTTTCTCAGGTTGCAGCATTGATAATGCCTCGCGTCATTTGACACAGTGGTATGTGAGTAGTTTCGTGGCTTCTGACTGCCGAACGAACAAAGATAATTGACTATTTGGAGCACCACTGACATATTGTTGGATCACTCACAGTTGGTAAAAGCCCCAGTATGGTTTTCTGGTTCGAGTCCTGTTCCAGCCAATTTTCTTTGTTCACTTTTCAATAATTTCCCTTAATCTGTTGTCCGTTCATTGTAGGTTTCATCTATGAACAAACTGGAAGTTACGATGTTGCATTCATGGTGACCGGCTTTGGCTATTTCACCGTGCTGTTACCCGTCATAGCTGAATGGCTAATTCACAGATGCCACCACCCCTCCTAACCGAAATGGATCATCCCCTGACATATTATAGTTTGGCCACCCCTGTATCTGAGTGGAACATCCGTAAACTGTCTCTCAGCCGCGTACAAGATCCACAGTAGAGCGGAAAACAAGACTAGACTTGTGGAAATGGTTGGAATGGACTGCCGAATGTTGCAGAATATTAATGGTCATGATTTTTTTCTTAACTGGCCCCGCCTTTGCTTGTTTTAAATTGATAATTATGTGTAGTTTTTCTGTAAATGTTTTTATTTATAATCCTTTTATAGTCACCAAGTTTAAGAACTTATTAGTGTAAAGTTTTAAAGTCTCATTTTACGTTTTTGTAAAGTATTGTAAAGTTGTATGTTATTTTAGCAATTTTTAAAATATTTTTTTCAACCGTTTTTGGGGTTGCTAATAAATCGATCATCATAATCATTAACAACATTGAATCATCGTTATAGGCGTTGTGATCCAAGTCAAATGTCAAAAATCCAATTACATTTTGCATTTTTCTCTGGAAAATGTTACCCTTTTTTTTGGTCTTGTTGGATTCTGACAGCCAAACGGCACCAGCAATATAGGGCTTAGGAGCCCAGTTAGTAGCGCGCCGGTATACGGTATTCCGGTGGTCGCTGGTTCTAATCTCGCTCCAGTCAATTTTTCATTGTGCACTTTTCAGTAATTCTTTTTTATTTAAAAAAAAAATCTGTATTATTTGTGATTTGTTTGTTCCTGTTGATGACTAGAGCAGGCTAGCCGAAAAGTTGACACCTTATGAGAATTGCGACGAAATAAGAAGTGCGAATGCACGAACGTTTCTTACACGGTGTTTTCCGATCCACATAATTATGTTCAGTTGTGTATTGACGTCATCCTAGTTTCTGCCAATCTGTGGTTATCAGAATCATATGATCGGTGAGGTTACCAACGAGTACCCAGGGGAAACGCCAGTCGCTCCTCCATTGCGATTCTGCTGTTAAAATAATTTCTCGGTCCTGAGACTGGTGAGTGGTCTTGGGATCGATTTCACACAGCACTTATCTTAAAATGATACCTGTAATCAAAATTGCTTAATGCACAATTAATTACTATACAATAAATGTAAACTTATAATCTGTGAACATTTCTGTTTTGGTTTTCTACCTAAGTATAATACCTTTAAAGCGGTCAGGGTTGTAGGACGGAGGAAAGCGGCATACCAAGGGAATGGGGTGATTGCGAATAGTTCTTTGTTTGGCATGGGTAAACTTAAGCTAAAATACATGTAGTTTTATGTAAACCAGCAGACAGCATGCACATAGGTCCATGTCTAGGGCCTATACCGTTTGTTTCTCTGAATACACGAAAGCGGTGTAATAAAGTACAAGTTACCCCATGGGCCATTGTATAGCGTCTTTTTGTACCGACGAACATAATCATATAATATAATATGCACTGATACAAAATACAAGCAATGAATTCAGAAATAGGCCTACAACTTTCAACGCATTTAAAAGCCAGCCGCTTACACAAAAACAGACCATATACAAAAATATTGATCCCTAGCTACGGTTGAATCATTTTCTCAGCGAAGTGGATACATGCATATACAGTATCGCGGCTCCCGTAAGAAAGAATGTGCCGTGACAGACGTGAATGTGTGAATGAATGTAGGTTGTAGTACAAGGTTGATGCACTGTTCAGTTTTAATGACAAAAAACATTATTAAAAAGACTCACTCTTGCATTTCAAGAGTAACGGTAAGATTGTCCGTCAACAAGCCATAAAAACATAGTATAGTGAATAGTTATTCCAGGCTCTGTACTTCGTTGGCAGTGAGTTTCACCCGCCATGTTGGTTTTTTTTTGCACAGCTGGAATGAACTTGTATTATCTCGTTCTTGCGTTGGTGTTCGCCATAATATTATAGTTACTTAAGGACCGGAGAAGCGATACCAGTATGAACGACACCGAGGCAGATGGGTCTTTGGGAGCTGAGGACAGTCCAACCCAGGACGGGCCACGGGCAGCAGCCCCTCCTCGCGGCCGCAGCTGAGTTGGGGCTGGCTCGTCGTGTTCGGACAAGGAGTGACGCTGTTCGCCTGGGGTGGATTCATGAAGGGGATGGGAGTCCTTCTGCCCAGCGTGACGGCAGACCTGACGCAGAACACAGCGGTGACCGGGGAGATTCTGGCTGCAGCGGCCTGTGTGAAGGGCATATTAGGTAACTCCTTCATCAACTACTACCTCATCGCATGCACCTTATTATAGACCGAGGATCTCACTGTTTACCAAACCTAAAATGTACCTTTGCGTAGTATCTTGTATTTGTTAGTATCTTTATGCAAAATCTCTCATACTAAATATTTGGCTTGGTTTCGCAGGACCCTTGGCTGGACCAATTGGGGACAGGTTTGGCTGGAGGCCAGTTGTCATGGTGATGAGCTTCATCGCGGCCATTGGCATCATTTCAGCTTCTCTTGCCAAAACTACAACGGGAGTTGCAATATCGCTGATAGGTATATCAGGTATGGCCTATTATATTGATAACATATTGACGCCCGACCGCGACAGCCTAAAACCCAGAGGAAAACCACACAAAAATATGAATGAAGGTCGGGCTTTTCCAACATGCGGAAAAGGAGCACATGTTGAAGGTCAAGCCAAAACATTAAACTTTTGACATTAATGTCTTAAATTAGTCTAGGCATATTCCATGTCCCGTTAACGTCCGAAAAAGACGACATCAATGATACTCTTCCAGTAAGAGCAAACCCTTGAGAGAGCAGTTTGTATATCTTTAACTGTCATCAAACTCTGTCTTGATCTTTCACTTTAGGGGTGGGGTTCTCTGCACCTTTCATACTCACCAAAGCGATGCTCGGCCGTTACTTCCACGATCGCTACGCCCTGGCCGTGAGTATGGGCAGTATTGGCGACGCACTCGCCGTAGTCCTCGTGCCGCCCCTGCTTCAGATTCTCCTGGAGACCTACGGCTGGAGAGGCGCCCTGCTCCTCTATGGAGGGCTGTGCCTCCACCTCGTGGCGATGGGAGCGTTTCTGTAAGAGCCTCCGATCCAAGATGGCGACCAGCAAGGAGGCTACGCTGCCATAATAACGAGGCGAGCTCCTCAACACAGGCTGCCGATGACACCGCAAGCAAATCTCGGATGATCCTGAGATCCTTTAATTTTTCCATGCTGAAAAAGCTGGTTTTCTGGGAGATCTGCCTCGTGATGTTAGGGACATCCTTCGTCGGCCTAATCTGGTACGTGTATTTTGTGCCGCACCTCGAAGCGAAGGGATTCGACGCCAGCGAGGCGGTCGGCTTCGTAGTGGCATCCGGAGTGGGGCAAGTCGTCTCCAAAGTCCTACTGGGAAAACTCATCGTTCACGGGATGGTCAGCGTCAGGGCCGGTCTGGTGCTCTCCATCGCCACGTGTTCCTTGACTCTGGCCCTGGACCCGCTGATCAATACGTTCTGGCCCATGCTGGTTGCCACCATAATTTGCGGTAGTTCCCTTGGTTTGATGTTCTGCTTGATGGACGTTTTCGCCAAGGAGATCGCTGGAGCGGACGGGCTGGCTAGTGCCCTTGGTTACATCGATCTCATCAGTGGCATAGCAAGATTATGCTTTGGATTCATACCAGGTACATTAAAGGGAAGATTATATCTTTGCTGTAGATGAATTCGTGTTAAATTAGGCCTGTGCATAAGGGCACAATATGAAGATAATAACGATAAAACTATATTAATGTTAAATGACATTTCAGGCTGAACAAAACCAAACAAACAAATAAACAAAACCAAGCAAACGTCAAACTAAAGGCTACTCGGTTAGTTAATAATTATTTTGATCAAAGAGTCACATCCTCTTTAAATAATCCCTCATGCACTGTTTCTCAGGTTGCAGCATTGCTAATGCATATCTATTGTCCTTGGGAGATAGCGATATGTGGGTGGTTTCATGCCTTCTGACAGCCAAACGAACAAAGTTAATTGACTATTAGGGACACCACCAACTAAGGGCTGGATAGCTCAGTTGGCAAGAGCGCCGGTACGGTATTCCGGGGGTAGCATGATCCAGTCCTGTTCCAGTCCATTTGTATTTGTTCACTTTTCAATGACTTGAAATTATTTCAATTGAACCTTGCCTGCTCTATTGGACCGTACAACCCACAAGTCTGATATTTCTTTCTTAAAAATTATAACGTTTCTTATTATTCCGTTCATTGTAGGTTTCATCTATGAACAAACTGGAAGTAACGATGTTGCATTCATGGTGACCGGCTTTGGCTATTTCACCGTGCTGTTGCCCGTCATAGCTGAATGGCTCATGCACAGATACTACCGCCCCTCTTAATTGAAATGGATCATCCCGAGACGTATTATAGTTTGGCCACCCCTGTATCTGAATGGAACATCCGTAAACTTTCCCTCAGTCGCATAAAAGACATACAGTAGAGCAATCAACAAGACTAGACTTGTGGAAATATTGTTTAATGTTTTTTTCATGATTATGACATTTTTTTTTGTTATTTGTTTTATACCAAAATATTATGGTTTATGTGAATAGCTGCCATTAAAGAACTATTGTTCAACCCCTCAAAAAGTTGTAATATATATTTCTAGAATACTATTGCGGTGGCTCGATTATATAAAATAATTTCCTGGTACATTACATCTCTAATTGAATAACGCCATCGACGGCCTGGCTTACGCACTCTAGGAATTGTCCTCCAGGTTCCATTGACAAGACATAGGACATGCAGGGACTGTGCCTTCTCATCAGTAGCTTCACGGATCTGGAATTCACTCCCTCCTACTCTCAGAAACACCACAGGACTTGAAAGCTTCAAATCCAGCCTCAAAACCTACTTTTATTCAGAAATTTAGTGATTAATAACTTTTGCTGGAGCCAGGTTCTTTGAATGTGCTTACACAGATAAATGGCACTATGTAAATATTATGCATCACCATCATCATCTGCCATATTGGTATTGTGTACTTTATGTGGATTCTGCGATGTGTTAAAGATACAATACATGATAGGTAAAGGTCACAGAGCAGCACCCACACTTTTTGATTGATCCAGCATGTATACATGAAACAATAAACCTGTTAAAAATTTAGCTCAATTGGACATCTGATTCCGTGAGAAAATAGCGAAAACCCGACTCAATTTCTCTTAGAATGGTTTTGATCTTACCCCGAGATCAATTATTTTCAGCCTTTGTTTGACTAATAATCTGGATAAATACACAATTGCATGTGGAACTTTTTCAGCGGTACGTTTCTACGACCACCATGCATCTTCATACCCTTAAAGTTATACGTACATTAAATCTGTGAACATTTCCGTTTGGGTATGTAACCAATCCTCTACTGTACCTTTAAGCAGCTAGAATGCAGTAGAATGGCGGTGGTAATTTCTTCTCATTCTTGTCACGTCGGAAGATATGATTTTGAATACGGGAAAGTGGAACCGAGTTTTCTGTCTTTCTGTAGCAATTAAAATTACGAGCGGAAAAAGCCACATAGAAACACTGGAGCTGAGGATATTCCTTTTAAATCTGTCAGGGTGCTAAGATGAAGGAAAACTAGCCAAGAGCTCCAAAGAGATGTAATACCAAGGGAATAGTACGAAAGCCCTGTAGTGCCATCAAGTATATATTCTGAAAAAGTGAAGTATATATTTCAAAATTTGTATTTTCGAGATATATATTTACTACGAAAGCCTATTAATACGAAAGCCTATTAGTGACATTTAAAATATATATTTTTAGACACAACAATCCGTAATAACGGATTACCAATCCGTTATTACGGATTACTAACTCGTTATTACGGATTAAGCATTCTATGTGCTATTCACCTTATTATCCCTTAAAAAAAATGAACAGTCGTTTATGCCTTACTTTTCTCCCTTGTCTGCTACCTGTGATGGGTTTGAGTAGCCCCATTTCTATACACACTGTTTAAGAAGCATTTTTCCAATGTATGTCTGTCTTAGCATTCGGAATGTTAAACGAAAACCGGCATAGTATTCAGTTCTTAAAGAGGGTGGAGGTAGTGCGGAGGGGGTGAAGAAGGTGTTTGGGTGAAGAAACAACGGAAAAGGGATGATAACGAAAAATATGAATGTGAATAAAGGGAGGACAGAACTTGGGAGAAAGAAAGAAATAGGAAAGGTGAACTTATAAGAAAAAAGAAAAGAAAAGTGAAGGTCACAGGAGGATATAGAGCGGGTGCGTAGCCAGCATTGTCAGTCCGCGGGGGCAGACGTCAGTATCGTCCCTGTTTCCCCCTTCCTCCTTTTCAGACGCGGTTCTCTAGATTCATTTTTGGGGGGCGAGGGGGGCTCAAGCCAGCCCAAGCCCAGTAGAACCGTCACTGGCGTGATTTTCAAGTAATTGGCGTAAATGAACAATCCAGTGTATAATTATTTCCTAGCATGTTTCTATTTTCAATTGCATTTTTTTTGCCGGGTGGAGGCGGTTAAAGCCCATAGTCCCAAGTAGAACCTCCCCGCCTCCCCTTTTTTCGCGTCCCCTTTTATTGGGGCAGTCTGCCCCCAACTGGCCACGCTACTGGAATAGAGGAGTCAGGGGAGGTGTTGTGGCAAGGAAATGGAAAGACTGTAAGACACCAGGGACCCCTTCTGTGGAACACTATTAGGTCTACCCTACCAATGACGTCTATCAGGGCATGCAAAGGATGTTATAAAGAGCAACTTCTCTCTGCGTATAATTATTAAGGGTAAAAAGGAATAACTTTTATCCTATTAAGCATTATAATGTAAAGGAATATGATTGCATGATGCCGTTATTTGACTTTGTCTATACTGTAATACTTAACATTATTAAATTGCTATACTTTTGTAAGTTAAGTTAAACAAACAAGTTATATGATTCTAGCCTTACAACGTTGTATTTTGTTATATCTTAAAATTCCCTTAATTAATTTTAATTATTTTAACTATTATTATTCAATGAAAAGGGGGCAGACCTTTGTACAAGCTACGGCTTCTTGTCTGACCTCCTCATACTATTAGCTTATCTTGTAAAATGTACTCAATGTAATAATATTATAATAGTATGAAATAAACCTGAACCTGAACCTGAACCTGAACCTGAAGGTACAGTACAGGATTGGTAACATACTCAATTAATGGTTTTGATCTTACCCCGAGATCAACTATTTTTAGCATTTGTTTGACTAATTTCTGGATAAACACACAATTTCAGGCGGAACTATTTCAACGGTACGTTTCTAACAGCACCATGCATCTTCATACCTTAAAATAAATATGTGAACATTTCTGTTTGCGTATGTTACCAATCATGTAATACTGTACCTTTTAAGCAGCTAGAATGCAGTAGAATGGCAGTGGTAATTTCCTCTCATTCTTGTCACGTCGGAAGATATGATTTTGAATACGGGAAAGTGGAACCGAGTTTTCTTTCTTTCTGTAGCAATTAAAAATTACGAGCGGAAAAGCCACATAGAAACATTGGAGCTGAGGATATTCCTTTTAAAGCAGTCAGGGTGGTAAGATGAAGGAAAACAAGCCAAGAGCTCCAAAGAGATGTAGTACCAAGGGAATAGGGTGATTGGAAATAGCTCTTTGTTCGGCATAATGGGCAAAGGTATAATAGTTAATGGATGTGAACGAGCAGACATCCCTGCACGTAGATCCATGCCAAATCGTCGGGGTCTTGACCTATATCGATTGTTTCTCTGAATGCAACAAAAGGTATGAAATATTGTATTGTAAATGTATAAGTTTACTGCGTATGGCCATTGTCGCGATGAATAAGTACTGTATACAGAAATACATCTCTTGGCGCATTGTGTTGACACATTTAGCTGGAACGTATAAAAGTACATGCACATAAAGTCATACGAATATTGTTCTCAGCCGAATTTTACAAGCCAAGGCCATATCGCTCTCGTTAGTTCGGATGCGGTTTGACAGACATGACTGTTTGTATAACTGAATGTATATTGATTTTAGTACTAGCTGTTCCATTCTTATGACAGCGGTGTCGTAAGCGTCATGCTATTCCGTGAGCTATCAAAAAACCTATTGCGTCTATAGTAATTCATGACACTAGCTTGCATAGGTACAGACGGAGGGTTTTCTGCCATGCTGGTTTCTGCACAGTTAAAATAAGGTTGTGTTAATATCTTGAAATTGCATTGGTGTTTGTCACATTCTGTGGGGCCGGAGAAGCGATACTAATAATATGAACGACACTGAGGCAGACGGGTCTTTGGGAGCTGCTGAGGACAGTCCAACCCAGGACGGGCCACGGGCAGCAGCCTTCTCGCGGCCGCAGCTGACGGAGGGCGGCAGGGGCAAGGGACTGAGTTGGGGCTGGCTCGTCGTGTTCGGACAAGGAGTGACGCTGTTCGCCTTTAGTGGATTCCTGAAGGCGATGGGAGTCCTTCTGCCGAGCGTGACGGCAGACCTGACGCAGAACACAGCGGTGACCGGGGAGATTGTGGCTGCAGCGGCTTGTGTGAAGGGCATATTAGGTAACTCCTTCAGCAACTACTACCTCATCACAATCATGAACCTCATAGACTTAGGATCTCACTGTTTATCAAACCTGAAATGTACCTTTACGTAGTATCTTGTACTTGTTAGTATCGTTAGGGGCCGTCCATAAAGTACGTACGCACGAAATGCCGACTTTGTTGACCCCCCTCCCCCTCTGTACGCATGGCGTACGCATTGGTCCCAACCCCCCCCCCCTCCCCCCCTGTACGCATACGCATTCCACATTAGGTTTTTCACTTCTCGTGGTCCCTTGCTTTAGCATCATTAAAATGTCACTGTAATCCGGGCTGGTACCGTAATTGGGACGTCACTTTCAAATTCTTAAATGAATGACTAAAGTTTAACAGGTTTTTATACATTTACAGATGGATTTTACTATTTTTTATCATGTTGAGAAAAAAAGGGAAAAAAACAAAACAATCCCGGTGCTTTTTCACGTTTTTAAACTCTCTTTTCTCGCGATAATGCTATGCAAATTTTTCGTTTGCATTGGCCTTAACCCCCCCCTCCCCCCCCCCCCCCACTGTACGCATGGCGTACGCATCGGTAACAACCCCCCTCCCCCCTTCGTGCGTACGTACTTTATGGACGGCCCCTTATGCAAAAGCTCTCATACTAAATAGTTTGGCTTGGTTTGGCAGGACCCTTGGCTGGACCAATTGGCGACAGACTTGGCTGGAGGCCAGTTGTCATGGTGATGAGCTTCATCGCGGCCATTGGCATCATTTCAGCTTCTCTTGCCAAAACTACGTCGGGAGTTGCAATATCGCTCATAGGTATATCAGGTATGTACATAATTATGTAAACACATTCTTTCAAAAAGCCAAACGGAGTTCAATTTTGTATACCTCCGAATATTCTCAGTACCTTTGACAACCGACCGCGACAACAAAAACCGAAGATAACAGCAGAGTTCAATCGTCTAAATTGTATTTCTCATTGATTGAGGGCCGGGCTTTTCCCCATCCGAAAAAAAGAGCACACGTTGACTTTCCAGCCAAAACTTCAAACTTCAAACCTTTTACAATATTTCTTTGTAATTAATGCCAAATTAGAATGTCCTGTAAACCTCAGAAAATGACGACATCAATAATACTCTTCTGGTCAAAGCATACCCAGTTTGAGAGAGCAGTTTGTGTCTGTAATGGTCATCAAACTCTGTCTTGATCTTTCACTTTAGGTGTGGGCTTCTCTGCCCCTTTCATACTCACCAAAGCGATGCTCGGCCGTTACTTCCACGATCGGTACGCCTTAGCCATGTGTCTCGGCAGTACCGGCGATTCACTCGCCGTAGTCCTCGTGCCGCCCCTGCTTCAGATTCTCCTGGAGACCTACGGCTGGAGAGGCGCCCTGCTCCTCTATGGAGGACTGTGCCTGCACCTCGTGGCGATGGGGGCGCTTCTGAAAGAGCCTCCGATCCAAGATGGCGACCAGCAAGGAGGCTACGCTGCCATCCCTAATAACGAGGCGAGTTCCTCAACACAGGCTGCCGATGACACCGCGAGCAAATCTCAGATCATCCTGAGATCCTTCAATTTGTCCATGCTGAAAAAGCTGGTTTTCTGGGAGATCTGCCTCGTGATGTTAGGGACATCCTTGGTCAGCCTAATCTGGTACGTGTATTTTGTGCCGCACGCCGAGGCGAAGGGATTCGACGCCAGCGAGGCGGTCGGATTCGTAGTGGCAGCCGGAGTGGGGCAAGTCGTCTCCAAAGTCCTACTTGGAAAACTCATCGTTCACGGGATGGTCAGCGTCAGGGCCGGTCTGGTGCTCTCTATCGCCACGTGTTCGTTGACTCTGGCCATGGACCCACTGATCAATACGTTCTGGCCCATGCTGGTTGTCACCACAATTTGTGGTAGTTTCTTCGGTTTGGTGTTCTGCTTAGTGGATGTTTTCGCCAAGGAGATCGCTGGAGTGGAAGGGCTGGCTAGTGCCTTTGGTTACATCGATCTCATCGGTGGAATAGCAATACTATGCTTTGGATTTTCACCAGGTACATTACGGTGAAGATTCTCTTTTTGCACCGTGAAAATAATGAACTAATAATGATGGAAGTATATTGCATTTAGACTGAACGAAACCAAGCAAATAGCAAACCAAAACACAAAAATAATCGAGATTAAAACAATTAAAGAATCCATAACTCCAGCATTTTACACGAAACAAAACTTACTTATGACTCAAAGCTTCCGGTTTTGAAATACCGCACTTGTTCTCTACGTACTGAGCTGAGCCATATATCCAGATTGTATAGCTGTTACTTTGACGTTGAAAAGTGAACAAAGAAAAATTGATTTGAGTAGGATTCTTTGAAAAGGTATTCAGTCAGTTAGTTTCCCTTGTGGTTATTTGATGATTATAATTATTGATTGAAAAGCCGCATCCTCTTTGAGTGATTCCCCATGCACTGTTTCTCAGGTTATGTAGCAGCGTTGCTAATGCTGCACGTATCTTAAATGATCCTTGGGATATAGCGGTATGTGGGTGGTTTCATAGCTTCTGACAGCCAACTGAACAAAGATAATTGACTTTTAGGGACACCACCAACATATGGGGCTGGATAGCTCAGTTGGTAAGAGCACCAGTATATACGGTATTCCGGGTAGGGGCCTATTTCACTAACGTTTTGCGATCATCGCTAAACCTATTGAATCCATCGCTAGACGGAAAATCGATCGCTACTTTGCGTAGCAAATTTCCGTTTCGCGATGGATTTGTGCCGTTACCGATGATCGCAAAACGATAGTGAAATCGGCCCCTGTTTCCAGTCCTGTTCAAGTCAATTTGTTTCTGTTCACTTTCCATTGACTTTTTTCAATTGAACCTTGCCTGCTCTACTGGACCGTAGAACACACAAGTATGATATTTCCTTCTTACAAAATGAGAATACACTGTATTTCTTAACCTGTTGTTCGTCCATTGCAGGTTTCATCTATGAACAAACTGGAAGTTACGATGTTGCATTCATGGTGACCGGCTTTGGCTATTTCACCGTGCTGTTGCCCGTTATAGCTGAATGGCTCATGCACAGATACTACCGCCCCTCTTAATTGAAATGGATCATCCCGAGACGTATTATAGTTTGGCCACCCCTGTATCTGAATGGAACATCCGCAAACATCCGGAACATCCCTCAGTCGCATAAAAGACATACAGTAGAGCAATCAACAAGACTAGACTTGTGGAAATATTGTTTAATGTTTTTTTCATGATTATGACTTTTTTTTGATATTTGTTTTTATACCAAAATATCACGGTTTA
The DNA here is from genome assembly GCA_963971285.1 of Astropecten irregularis. Classification (NCBI taxonomy): domain Eukaryota; kingdom Metazoa; phylum Echinodermata; class Asteroidea; order Paxillosida; family Astropectinidae; genus Astropecten; species Astropecten irregularis. Next base: position 13,792,105 of record OZ020255.1, on the reverse strand, counting down.
TGTGAATAGCTGCCATTAAAGAACTATTGTTCAACCCCTCAAAAAGTTGTAATATATATTTCTAGAATACTATTGCGGTGGCTCGATTTTAAAATAATTTCCTTGTACATTACATCTCTAATTGAAGAACGCCATCGACGGCCTGGCTTACGCACTCCAGGAATTGTCCTCCAGGTTCCATTGACAAGACATAGGACACACAGGGACCGTGCCTTCTCATCAGTAGCTTCACGGCTTTGGAATTCACTCCCTCTTACTCTCAGAAACACCACAGGACTTGAAAGCTTCAAATCCAGCCTCAAAACCTACTTTTATTCAGCAATTTAGTGATTAATAACTGTTGGTGGAGCAAGGTTCTTTGAATGTGCTTACACAGATAAATGGCACTATGTAAATATTATGCATCACCATCATCATCTGCCATATTGGTCTTGTGTACTTTATGCGGATTCTGCGATGTGTTAAAGGTACAATACATGATAGGTAAAGGTCACAGAGCAGCACCCACACTTTTTGATTGATCCAGCATGTATACATGAAACAATAAACATGTTAAAAATTGAGCTCAATTGGACATCTGATTCCGTGAGAAAATAGTGAAAACCCGACTCAATTTCTCTTAGAATGGTTTTGATCTTACCCCGAGATCAACTATTTTCAGTCTTTGTTTGACCAATTTCTGAATAAATACACCATTTCATGCGGAACCATTTAAACGGTACATTTCTACTACAAAAGTTAGACCTAAAAGTTAGAAGTAAATCTGTGAACATTTCGATTTTGGTAAGTTATCAATCATGTACTTATGCCTTGAAGGGTGCACCCAAGTAAATAGTCCCAAAATCCGTCCGCCGAGCTCATTAATAAAAGTTAAGCACTCAATATATTATAAACGAGAGAGTTCTGAGAGCTATGAAACTGAGGAATTTAAGAAATATGGCACTGGACCTCCAGCCTGGCCTCTGGGCTTCCATTTGTGACCATTTGTGATGCAATTGGGTGAGAAAGTGGGTCTATTTCATCCGCTTTTCAGAGGGATGTTTTTTTTTCTTTTTAAATATGGCTTCTTTGACAGGAGTGATCCATACCTAGTTTTAGGGGTGCTCAGGTGAGAATGAGTAACTGAGTAGGCCCTATATCTCAAAAATTCAATGGTCAACTCACCATACCATGAAAAGAAAATGAAAGGTGACATGTTCATCACCATTTTGCTGTGCAACTTGAACACCTGTGAGAGTTCTGAGTAATTTTAAATGATTTTTTAAGTATAAGTATTTATCAATTTTGTCTATGGGAGTTTATTTACTTGGGTACAACCTTAAGCAGCTAGAATGCAGTAGAATTGCGGTGGTGATTTCTTCTTAATCGTGTCACATCGGAAAGCATGATTTTGAATACGAGTTTTTCTTTCTTTCTATAGCAATTAAAATTACTTAAAATGTAGTGCCAAGTGAATAGGGCGGTTGGGAATAGATCTTTAATTGTTCGGCATATTATTATGGGCAAAGCTATAATAGTCGGTAGACGTGAACGAGCAGATAAGCCTGCACGTCCATGCCAACAATAGTATGGTGTATACGAAAGGTCTGTAATATTGTACATGTACATGTACTGTGTGGGGCAATTGTCGCGATAGTATAAGCAGTGTCCAGAAATACTTACCTTGGTGCATTGTGTTGGCGCATTTAGCTGGAAGGTATAATACATGCACACAAAGCCGTAGGAATATTGTTCAGCAAGACAAGGTCATATCGCTCCCGTTAGTACGGATGCGGTATGATGTGGCAGACATGGCTGTATGCATACCTGAATATTGATGTAGGCCTAGTAGCTGTTCAATTGTTATGACAGTGGTGACTTAAGCCTCACTTTAGTTCATGGGCCTTATACACTTGTATTCCCGGACCAACGCTCCTAACATTAATGCAGTTCCTTCGTCAACAAGCTATCAAAAAACACATTGCGTTAGTAATTAAGCGACACTGGCTTGCATAGGTGAAGGGTTTTCCGCCATGCTGGTTTTTGCACAGTTTGTTGAAATAAGGTCGTATTAATAAATTGATCTTGCGTTCGTGTTTGCCACATCGTGTGGGGCCGGAGAAGCGATTCCGGTAATAATATGAACGACACCGAGGCAGACGGCTTAATGGGAGCTGAGGACACTCCAACTCATGACGGGCCACGGGCAGCAGCTTTCTCGCCGTCGCATTTGTCCAAGGGCCTGGGTTGGGGCTGGCTCATCGTGCTCGGACAAGGAGTGACGCTGTTTGCCTGGAGCGGGTTACTGAAGGGGATGGGAGTCCTTCTGCCCAGCGTGACGGCAGACCTGACGCAGAACACGGCGGTGCATGACCGGGGAGATTGTGGCTGCAGCGGCCTGTGTGAAGGGCATATTAGGTAACTCCTTCAGCAGCTACTATACGTCATAACAATCATGCACCTCACTCATATACACTGAGGATCTCACTGTTAAACAATCCTTAAATGTATACCTTTGCGTAGTATCTTGTATTTGTTAGTATCTTTATAAAAAAGCTTTCATACTAAATATTTGGCTTGGTCTCATAGGACCCTTGGCTGGACCAATTGGCGACAGGTTTGGTTGGAGGCCAGTTGTCATGGTGATGAGCTTCATAGCGGCCATTGGCATCATTTCAGCTTCTCTTGCCAAAACTACAACAGGAGTTGCTGTATCGCTGATAGGAATATCAGGTATATAGGCCGACATATTGATTACATTTTAAATTATATCAAAAAGCAAAAGAGTTAAATTTCGTACGTCGTTATATCCTCAATAAACTCATTAAACCTCAGAAAACCCTTTAGAGAGCAGTTTGTTTATCTTAATAGTCAAACTGTGTCTTGATTTTCACTCTATTAGGTATGGGCTTCCCTGTACCTTTCATACTCACCAAAGCGATGCTCGGCCGTTACTTCCACGATCGCTACGCCCTGGCCGTGAGTCTGGCTAGTACCGGCGACTCAATCGCCATAGTCCTCGTGCCGCCCCTGCTTCAAATTCTCCTGGAGACCTACGGCTGGAGAGGCGCCCTGCTCCTCTATGGAGGGCTGTGCCTCCACCTCGTGGCGGTTGGGGCGCTTCTGAGAGAGCCTCCGATCCAAGATGGCATCCAGCAAGGAAGCTACGCTGCCATGCCTAATAACGAGGCGAGCTCTTCAACACAGGCTGCCGATGACACCGCGAGTAAATCTCGGATGATCCTCACATCCTTCAATTTTTCCATGCTGAAAAAGCTGGTTTTCTGGGAGGTTTGCCTCGTGATGTTAGGGACATCCTTGGTCAGCCTAACCTGGTACGTGTATTTTGTGCCGCATGCCGAGGCGAAGGGATTCGACGCCAGCGAGGCGGTCGGCTTCGTAGTGGCAGCCGGTGTGGGGCAAATCATCTCCAAAGTCCTACTGGGAAAACTCATCGTTCACGGGATGGTCAGCGCCAGGGCCGGTCTGGTGCTCTCCATCGCCACGTGTTCGTTGACTCTGGCCCTGGACCCGCTGATCAATACGTTCTGGCCCATGCTGGTTGCCACCACAATTTGCGGTAGTTCCCTTGGTTTGATGTTCTGCTTGATGGACGTTTTCGCCAAGGAGATCGCTGGAGCGGACGGGCTGGCTAGTGCCTTTGGTTACATCGAACTCATCGGTGGAATAGCAAGATTATGCTTTGGATTCATACCAGGTACAGTACGGTGAAGATTCTCTTTTTGTATTAGTTGAATTCGTGTTATATTAGGCCTGTTCACAAGGGCACACTATAAAAAAAATTACGATGAAACTGTATTAATGTCAAATGACAATTCAGGCTGAACAAAACCAAGCAAACAAATAAAATAATGAACAAAGCAAACATCAAACTAAAGGTTACTCGGTTGTTTGATGATTATTTTGATCAAAGAGTCACATCCTATTTGAAAGCCCCATGTACCGTTTCTCAGGTTGCAGCATTGATAATGCCTCGCGTCATTTGACACAGTGGTATGTGAGTAGTTTCATTGCTTCTGACTGCCTAACGAACAAAGATAATTGACTATTTGGAGCACCACCGACATATTGTTGGATCACTCACAGTTGGTAAAAGCCCCAGTATGGTTTTCTGGTCCGAGTCCTGTTCCAGCCAATTTTCTTTGTTCACTTTTCAATAATTTCCCTTAATCTGTTGTCCGTTCATTGTAGGTTTCATCTATGAACAAACTGGAAGTTACGATGTTGCATTCATGGTGACCGGCTTTGGCTATTTCACCGTGCTGTTACCCGTCATAGCTAAATGGCTAATTCACAGATGCCACCACCCCTCCTAACCGAAATGGATCATCTCCAGACATATTATAGTTTGGCCACCCCTGTATCTGAGTGGAACATCCGTAAACTGTCTCTCAGCCGGGTACAAGATCCACAGTAGAGCGGAAAACAAGACTAGACTTGTGGAAATGGTTGGAATGGACTGCCGAATGTTGCAGAATATTAATGGTCATGATTTTTTTCTTGGCTGGCCCCGCCTTTGCTTGTTTTAAATTGAAAATTATGTGTAGTTTTTCTGTAAATGTTTTTATTTATAATCCTTTTATAGTCACCAAGTTTAAGAACTTATTAGTGTAAAGTTTTAAAGTCTCATTATACGTTTTTGTAAAGTATTGTAAAGTTGTATGTTATTTTAGCAATTTTTAAAATATTTCTTTTCAACCGTTTTTGGGGTTGCTAATAAATCGATCATCATAATCATTAACAACATTGAATCATCGTTACAGGCGTTGTGATCCAAGTCAAATGTCAAAAATCCAATTACATTTTGCATTTTTCTCTGGAAAATGTTACCCTTTTTTTTGGTCTTTTTGGATTCTGACAGCCAAACGGCACCAGCAACATAGGGCTTAGGAGCCCAGTTAGTAGCGCGCCGGTATACGGTATTCCGGTGGTCGCTGGTTCTAATCTCGCTCCAGTCAATTTTTCATTGTGCACTTTTCAGTAATTCTTTTTTATATTAAAAAAAAATCTGTATTATTTGTGATTTGTTTGTTCCTGTTGATGACTAGAGCAGGCTAGCCGAAAAGTTGACACCTTATGAGAATTGCGACGAAATAAGAAGTGCGAATGCACGAACGTTTCTTACACGGTGTTTTCCGATCCACATAATTATGTTCAGTTGTGTATTGACGTCATCCTAGTTTCTGCCAATCTGTGGTTATCAGAATCATATGATAGGTGAGGTTACCAACGAGTACCCAGGGGAAACGCCAGTCGCTCCTCCATTGCGATTCTGCTGTTAAAATAATTTCTCGGTCCTGAGACTGGTGAGTGGTCTTGGGATCGATTTCACACAGCACTTATCTTAAAATGATACCTGTAATCAAAATTGCTTAATGCACAATTAATTACTATACAATAAATGTAAACTTATAATCTGTGAACATTTCTGTTTTGGTTTTCTACCTAAGTATAATACCTTTAAAGCGGTCAGGGTTGTAGGACGGAGGAAAGCGGCATACCAAGGGAATGGGGTGATTGCGAATAGTTCTTTGTTTGGCATGGGTAAACTTAAGCTAAAATACATGTAGTTTTATGTAAACCAGCAGACAGCATGCACATAGGTCCATGTCTAGGGCCTATACCGTTTGTTTCTCTGAATACACGAAAGCGGTGTAATAAAGTACAAGTTACCCCATGGGCCATTGTATAGCGTCTTTTTGTACCGACGAACATAATCATATAATATAATATGCACTGATACAAAATACAAGCAATGAATTCAGAAATAGGCCTACAACTTTCAACGCATTTAAAAGCCAGCCGCTTACACAAAAACAGACCATATACAAAAATATTGATCCCTAGCTACGGTTGAATCATTTTCTCAGCGAAGTGGATACATGCATATACAGTATCGCGGCTCCCGTAAGAAAGAATGTGCCGTGACAGACGTGAATGTGTGAATGAATGTAGGTTGTAGTACAAGGTTGATGCACTGTTCAGTTTTAATGACAAAAAACATTATTAAAAAGACTCACTCTTGCATTTCAAGAGTAACGGTAAGATTGTCCGTCAACAAGCCATAAAAACATAGTATAGTGAATAGTTATTCCAGGCTCTGTACTTCGTTGGCAGTGAGTTTCACCCGCCATGTTGGTTTTTTTTGCACAGCTGGAATGAACTTGTATTATCTCGTTCTTGCGTTGGTGTTCGCCATAATATTATAGTTACTTAAGGACCGGAGAAGCGATACCAGTATGAACGACACCGAGGCAGATGGGTTTTTGGGAGCTGAGGACAGTCCAACCCAGGACGGGCCACGGGCAGCAGCCCCTCCTCGCGGCCGCAGCTGAGTTGGGGCTGGCTCGTCGTGTTCGGACAAGGAGTGACGCTGTTCGCCTGGGGTGGATTCATGAAGGGGATCGGAGTCCTTCTGCCCAGCGTGACGGCAGACCTGACGCAGAACACAGCGGTGACCGGGGAGATTCTGGCTGCAGCGGCCTGTGTGAAGGGCATATTAGGTAACTCCTTCATCAACTACTACCTCATCGCATGCACCTTATTATAGACCGAGGATCTCACTGTTTACCAAACCTAAAATGTACCTTTGCGTAGTATCTTGTATTTGTTAGTATCTTTATGCAAAATCTCTCATACTAAATATTTGGCTTGGTTTCGCAGGACCCTTGGCTGGACCAATTGGGGACAGGTTTGGCTGGAGGCCAGTTGTCATGGTGATGAGCTTCATCGCGGCCATTGGCATCATTTCAGCTTCTCTTGCCAAAACTACAACGGGAGTTGCAATATCGCTGATAGGTATATCAGGTATGGCCTATTATATTGATAACATATTGACGCCCGACCGCGACAGCCTAAAACCCAGAGGAAAACCACACAAAAATATGAATGAAGGTCGGGCTTTTCCAACATGCGGAAAAGGAGCACATGTTGAAGGTCAAGCCAAAACATTAAACTTTTGACATTAATGTCTTAAATTAGTCTAGGCATATTCCATGTCCCGTTAACGTCCGAAAAAGACGACATCAATGATACTCTTCCAGTAAGAGCAAACCCTTGAGAGAGCAGTTTGTATATCTTTAACTGTCATCAAACTCTGTCTTGATCTTTCACTTTAGGTGTGGGGTTCTCTGCACCTTTCATACTCGCCAAAGCGATGCTCGGCCGTTACTTCCACGATCGCTACGCCCTGGCCGTGAGTATGGGCAGTATTGGCGACGCACTCGCCGTAGTCCTCGTGCCGCCCCTGCTTCAGATTCTCCTGGAGACCTACGGCTGGAGAGGCGCCCTGCTCCTCTATGGAGGGCTGTGCCTCCTCCTCGTGGCGATGGGAGCGTTTCTGTAAGAGCCTCCGATCCAAGATGGCGACCAGCAAGGAGGCTACGCTGCCATAATAACGAGGCGAGCTCCTCAACACAGGCTGCCGATGACACCGCAAGCAAATCTCGGATGATCCTGAGATCCTTTAATTTTTCCATGCTGAAAAAGCTGGTTTTCTGGGAGATCTGCCTCGTGATGTTAGGGACATCCTTCGTCGGCCTAATCTGGTACGTGTATTTTGTGCCGCACCTCGAAGCGAAGGGATTCGACGCCAGCGAGGCGGTCGGCTTCGTAGTGGCATCCGGAGTGGGGCAAGTCGTCTCCAAAGTCCTACTGGGAAAACTCATCGTTCACGGGATGGTCAGCGTCAGGGCCGGTCTGGTGCTCTCCATCGCCACGTGTTCCTTGACTCTGGCCCTGGACCCGCTGATCAATACGTTCTGGCCCATGCTGGTTGCCACCATAATTTGCGGTAGTTCCCTTGGTTTGATGTTCTGCTTGATGGACGTTTTCGCCAAGGAGATCGCTGGAGCGGACGGGCTGGCTAGTGCCCTTGGTTACATCGATCTCATCAGTGGCATAGCAAGATTATGCTTTGGATTCATACCAGGTACATTAAAGGGAAGATTATATCTTTGCTGTAGATGAATTCGTGTTAAATTAGGCCTGTGCATAAGGGCACAATATGAAGATAATAACGATAAAACTATATTAATGTTAAATGACATTTCAGGCTGAACAAAACCAAACAAACAAATAAACAAAACCAAGCAAACGTCAAACTAAAGGCTACTCGGTTAGTTAATAATTATTTTGATCAAAGAGTCACATCCTCTTTAAATAATCCCTCATGCACTGTTTCTCAGGTTGCAGCATTGCTAATGCATATCTATTGTCCTTGGGAGATAGCGATATGTGGGTGGTTTCATGCCTTCTGACAGCCAAACGAACAAAGTTAATTGACTATTAGGGACACCACCAACTAAGGGCTGGATAGCTCAGTTGGCAAGAGCGCCGGTACGGTATTCCGGGGGTAGCATGATCCAGTCCTGTTCCAGTCCATTTGTATTTGTTCACTTTTCAATGACTTGAAATTATTTCAATTGAACCTTGCCTGCTCTATTGGACCGTACAACCCACAAGTCTGATATTTCTTTCTTAAAAATTATAACGTTTCTTATTATTCCGTTCATTGTAGGTTTCATCTATGAACAAACTGGAAGTAACGATGTTGCATTCATGGTGACCGGCTTTGGCTATTTCACCGTGCTGTTGCCCGTCATAGCTGAATGGCTCATGCACAGATACTACCGCCCCTCTTAATTGAAATGGATCATCCCGAGACGTATTATAGTTTGGCCACCCCTGTATCTGAATGGAACATCCGTAAACTTTCCCTCAGTCGCATAAAAGACATACAGTAGAGCAATCAACAAGACTAGACTTGTGGAAATATTGTTTAATGTTTTTTTCATGATTATGACATTTTTTTTTGTTATTTGTTTTATACCAAAATATTATGGTTTATGTGAATAGCTGCCTTGAAGAACTATTGTTCAACCCCTCAAAAAGTTGTAATATATATTTCTAGAATACTATTGCGGTGGCTCGATTATATAAAATAATTTCCTTGTACATTACATCTCTAATTGAAGAACGCCATCGACGGCCTGGCTTACGCACTCCAGGAATTGTCCTCCAGGTTCCATTGACAAGACATAGGACACACAGGGACCGTGCCTTCTCATCAGTAGCTTCACGGCTTTGGAATTCACTCCCTCTTACTCTCAGAAACACCACAGGACTTGAAAGCTTCAAATCCAGCCTCAAAACCTACTTTTATTCAGCAATTTAGTGATTAATAACTGTTGGTGGAGCAAGGTTCTTTGAATGTGCTTACACAGATAAATGGCACTATGTAAATATTATGCATCACCATCATCATCTGCCATATTGGTCTTGTGTACTTTATGCGGATTCTGCGATGTGTTAAAGGTACAATACATGATAGGTAAAGGTCACAGAGCAGCACCCACACTTTTTGATTGATCCAGCATGTATACATGAAACAATAAACCTGTTAAAAATTTAGCTCAATTGGACATCTGATTCCGTGAGAAAATAGCGAAAACCCGACTCAATTTCTCTTAGAATGGTTTTGATCTTACCCCGAGATCAATTATTTTTAGCCTTTGTTTGACTAATAATCTGGATAAATACACAATTGCATGTGGAACTATTTCAGCGGTACGTTTCTACGACCACCATGCATCTTCATACCCTTAAAGTTATACGTACATTAAATCTGTGGACATTTCCGTTTGGGTATGTTACCAATCCTCTACTGTACCTTTAAGCAGCTAGAATGCAGTAGAATGGCGGTGGTAATTTCTTCTCATTCTTGTCACGTCGGAAGATATGATTTTGAATACAAGAAGGTGGCACGGAGTTTTTCTTGCTTTCTGTAGCAATTAAAATTACGAGCGGAAAAAGCCACATAGAAACACTGGAGCTGAGGATTTTCCTTTTAAATCAGTCAGGGTGCTAAGATAAAGGAAAACAAGCCAAGAGCTCCAAAGAGATGTAGTACCAAGGGAATAGTACGAAAGCCCTGTAGTGCCAACAAGTATATATTCTGAAAAAGTGAAGTATATATTTCAAAATTTGTTTTTTCGAGATATATATTTACTACGAAAGCCTGTAAGTACGAAAGCCTATAAGTGCCACTTAAAATATATATTTGTAGACACAACAATCCGTCATAACGGATTACCAATCCGTTATTACGGATTACCAATCCGTTATTACGGATTACCAACCCGTTATTACGGATTACCAATCCGCTATTACGTATAACTAATTCGTTATTACGGATTATGCATTCTATGTACTATTCACCTTATTATCCCTTAAAAAAAAATGAAGAGTCGTTTCTGCCCTGTTTTTCTCCCTTGTCTGCTACCTGTGATGGGTTTGAGTAGCCCCATTTCTATACACACTGTTTAAGAAGCATTTTTTTCTTTGTATGTCTGTCTTAGCATTCGGAATGTTAAACGAAAACCGGCATAGTATTCAGTTCTTAAAGAGGGTGGAGGTAGTGCGGAGGGGGTGAAGGTGGTGTTTGGGTGAAGAAACAACGTAAAAGGGATGAAAATGCAAAATGTGAATGTAAATAAAGGGAGGACAGAACTTGGGAGAAAGAAAGAAATGGGAAAGGTGAACTTATTAGAAAAAAGAAAAGAAAAGTGAAGGTCACAGGAGGAAATAGAGCGGGATGTGTAGCCAGCATTGTCAGTCCGCGGGGGCAGACGTCAGTATCGTCCCTGTTTCCCCCTTCCTCCTTTTCAGCTCGGTTCTCTAGATTCATTTTTGGGGGGCGAGGGGGGCTCAAGCCAGCCCCAGCCCAGTAGAACCGTCACTGGCGTGATTTTCAAGTAATTGGCGTAAATGAAAAATCCAGTGTATAATTATTTTCTAGCATGTTTTTATTTTCAATTGCATTTTTTTTGCCGTGTGGAGGCGGTTAAAGCCCATAGTCCCAAGTAGAACCTCCCCGCCTCCCCTTTTTTCGCGTCTCCTTTTATCGGGCCAGTCTGCCCCCAATAGACCGATCCAGTAGGCCACGCCCACCATAGCAACGGCCAAGCAACGACGCACACGCGCGCGCGTAACGTGTCACGATCGCATACACGCGTTGCACGCCCATCACCGAAAGCACTTATCTCTATGGGACTCTGGTTTTGGAAAAGGTCACAAATGTACATTTCCTCTCTTACCAGGCCATCGAGAGTTAGAATTGCAATGGAAATATAAACACCATCAATTTGTAGCAGAAAGATACTGTACTTGTGAATTGTGCTGCACTTACAGAGGACGGTATTTATTGTTTTTCCAGTTCGTAAACGTAAACACCGCAGTAATCAATACCGCGATCTCCAGCATGAGATCACCAAAATGGCTGCTGCAATTGGTGATCAGATTTTCGCGGCTGTGATTGGTCAATGCAAAATTGGGCGGGGCTTACTGGATCGGTCTATTGGCTACGCTACTGGAATAGAGGAGTCAGGGGAGGTGTTGTGGCAAGGAAATGGAAATGGCCCCCAAATATGCTGTTTATCGTCATTGGCGCCCTTATAGAGTGTATAGTTAGAGGTGGGCCCACCCAAACCCATATCTGGAGGCAGACAAGAGAGATAGGCAAGGCAGAAACGACCGTTAATTTTGAGAAATGGGATAATGGGTTAGTCTTAGGGTGAATAGCACATATAATGCATAATCCGTCATAACGAATTAGTAATCCGTAATTACGGATTAGTAATCCGTAATAACAAATTAGTAATCCGTAATAACAGATTAGCAATCCGTAATTACGGTTTAGTATGTCACAAAATATATATTTTAAGTGGCACTAATGGGCTTTCGTAAAATATATACTTCACTTTTTCAGAACATATACTTGATGGCACTACAGGACTTTCGTAGTACGGTGCAATTGGGAATAACTCTTTATTCGGCATAATGGGAAGGTATTGACGGTTCACATTTATGTGTGTGAACGACCAGACAGCCTGTATGTAGGTCCATGCAAAATCGTCGGTCTGACCTATATCGATGGTTTCTCTGAACGCACGAAAGGTCTGTAATATTGTGTTTTACATGACTGTATAAGTTTACTCTGTGTGGCCATTGTTGCGATGAATAAGGACTGTATACAGAAATACTTCTCTTGGCGCATGGTGTTGACGCATTTAGCTGGAACGTACAGTATATGTACACAAAGTCATGCGAATATTGTTCTTGAGCCTCGTTTTAGTCCACGGGCCTACACTTTTAATCCCGGACCAAAACTCCTAAAATTAATGCAGTTCCTTCGTCAACAAGCTATCAAAAAAACATATTGCGTCTATAGTAATTCATGACACTGGCTTGCATAGGTGAAGTGTTTTCCGCCATGCTGGTTTTTGCAGTTGAAACCATCTTCACCTTGCATTCGTGTTCGCCACATTGTGTGGGGCTGGAGAAGCGATACTAGTATGAACGACACTGAGGCAGACGGGTCTTTGGGAGCTGCTGAGGACAGTCCAACCCAGGACGGGCCACGGGCAGCAGCCTTCTCGCGGTCGCAGCTGACGGAGGGCGGCAGGGGCAAGGGACTGAGTTGGGGCTGGCTCGTCGTGCTCGGACAAGGCGTGACGCTGTTCGCCTTTAGTGGATTCCTGAAGGGGATGGGAGTCCTTCTGCCGAGCGTGACGGCAGACCTGACGCAGAACACAGCGGTGACCGGGGAGATTGTGGCAGCAGCGGCTTGTGTGAAGGGCATATTAGGTAACTCCTTCAGCAACTACTTCCTCATCGCATGCACCCATTATAGACTGAGGATCTCGCTGTTTACCAAACCCAAAATGTACCTTTACGTAGTATCTTGTATTAGTTAGTATCTTTATGCAAAATCTCTCATACTAAATATTTGGCTTGGTTTCGCAGGACCCTTGGCTGGACCAATTGGGGACAGGTTTGGCTGGAGGCCAGTTGTCATGGTGATGAGCTTCATAGCGGCCATTGGCATCATTTCAGCTTCTCTTGCCAAAACTACAACGGGAGTTGCAATATCGCTGATAGGTATATCAGGTATGGCCTATTATATTGATAACATATTGACGCCCGACCGCGACAGCATAAAACCCAGAGGAAAGCCACACAAAAATATGAATGAAGGTCGGGCTTTTCCAACATGCGGAAAAGGAGCACATGTTGAAGGTCAAGCCAAAACATTAAACTTTTGACAAATGTCTTAAATTAGTCTAGGCATATTCCATGTCCCGTAAACCTCCGAAAAAGACGACATCAATGATACTCTTCCAGTAAGAGCAAACCCTTGAGAGAGCAGTTTGTATATCTTTAACTGTCATCAAACTCTGTCTTGATCTTTCACTTTAGGTGTGGGGTTCTCTGCACCTTTCATACTCACCAAAGCGATGCTCGGCCGTTACTTCCACGATCGCTGTGAGTATGGGCAGTATTGGCGACGCACTCACCGTAGTCCACGTGCCGCCCCTGCTTCAGATTCTCCTGGAGACCTACGGCTGGAGAGGCGCCCTGCTCCTCTATGGAGGACTGTGCCTCCACCTCGTGGCGATGGGAGCGTTTCTGAAAGAGCCTCCAATCCAAGATGGCGACCAGCAAGGAGGCTACGCTGCCATCCCTAATAACGAGGCGATTTCCTCAACACAGGCTGCCGATGACACCGCAAGCAAATTTTTTTCTTTGTATGTCTGTCTTAGCATTGGGAATGTTAAACGAAAACCGGCATAGTATTCAGTTCTTAAAGAGGGTGGAGGGTAGTGCGGAGGGGGTGAAGGTGGTGTTTGGGTGAAGAAACAACGGAAAAGGGATGAAAATGCAAAATGTGCATGTGAATAAAGGGAGGACAGAACTTGGGAGAAAGAAAGAAATGGGAAAGGTGAACTTATTAGAAAAAAGACAAGAAAAGTGAAGGTCACAGGAGGAAATAGAGCGGGATGTGTAGCCAGCATTGTCAGTCCGCGGGGGCAGACGTCAGTATCGTCCCTGTTTCCCCCTTCCTCCTTTTCAGCTCGGTTCTCTAGAGTCATTTTTTGGGGGGCGAGGGGGGCTCAAGCCAGCCCAAGCCCAGTAGAACCGTCACTGGCGTGATTTTCAAGTAATTGGCGTAAATGAAAAATCCAGTATATAATTATTTTCTATCATGTTTTTATTTTCAATTGCATTTTTTTTTGCCGTGTGGAGGCGGTTAAAGCCCATAGTCCCAAGTAGATCCTCCCCGCCTCCCCCTTTTTCGCGTCTCCTTTTATCGGGCCAGTCTGCCCCCAATTGGCTACGCTACTGGAATAGAGGAGTCAGGGGAGGTGTTGTGGCAAGGAAATGGAAATGGCCCCCAAATATGCTGTTTATCGTCATTGGCGCCCTTATAGAGTGTATAGTTAGAGGTGGGCCCACCCAAACCCATATCTGGAGGCAGACAAGAGAGATAGGCAAGGCAGAAACGACCGTTAATTTTGAGAAATGGGATAATGGGTTAGTCTTAGGGTGAATAGCACATAATAATGCATAATCCGTCATAACGAATTAGTAATCCGTAATTACGGATTAGTAATCCGTAATAACAAATTAGTAATCCGTAATAACAGATTAGCAATCCGTAATTACGGTTTAGTATGTCACAAAATATATATTTTAAGTGGCACTAATGGGCTTTCGTAAAATATATACTTCACTTTTTCAGAACATATACTTGATGGCACTACAGGACTTTCGTAGTACGGTGCAATTGGGAATAACTCTTTGTTCGGCATAATGGGAAGGTATTGACGGTTCACATTTATGTTTGTGAACGACCAGACAGCCTGTATGTAGGTCCATGCAAAATCGTCGGTCTGACCTATTTCGATGGTTTCTCTGAACGCACGAAAGGTCTGTAATATTGTGTTTTACATGACTGTATAAGTTTACTCTGTGTGGCCATTGTTGCGATGAATAAGGACTGTATACAGAAATACTTCTCTTGGCGCATTGTGTTGACACATTTAGCTGGAACGTACAGTATATGTACACAAAGTCATGCGAATACTGTTTTTGAGCCCCGTTTTAGTCCACGGGCCTACACTTTTAATCCCGGACCAAAACTCCTAAAATTAATGCAGTTCCTTCGTCAACAAGCTATCAAAAAAACATATTGCGTCTATAGTAATTCATGACACTGGCTTGCATAGGTGAAGTGTTTTCCGCCATGCTGGTTTTTGCAGTTGAAACCATCTTCACCTTGCATTCGTGTTCGCCACATTGTGTGGGGCTGGAGAAGCGATACTAGTATGAACGACACTGAGGCAGACGGGTCTTTGGGAGCTGCTGAGGACAGTCCAACCCAGGACGGGCCACGGGCAGCAGCCTCCTCGCGGCCGCAGCTGACGGAGGGCGGCAGGGGCAAGGGACTGAGTTGGGGCTGGCTCGTCGTGCTCGGACAAGGCGTGACGCTGTTCGCCTTTAGTGGATTCCTGAAGGGGATGGGAGTCCTTCTGCCGAGCGTGACGGCAGACCTGACGCAGAACACAGCGGTGACCGGGGAGATTGTGGCAGCAGCGGCTTGTGTGAAGGGCATATTAGGTAACTCCTTCAGCAACTACTTCCTCATCGCATGCACCTTATATAGACGGAGGATCTCGCTGTTTATCAAACCCAAAATGTACCTTTGCGTAGTATCTTGTATTTGTTAGTATCTTTATGCAAAATCTATCATACTAAATAATTTGGCTTGGTTTCGCAGGACCCTTGGCTGGACCAATTGGCGACAGGTTTGGCTGGAGGCCAGTTGTCATGGTGATGAGCTTCATTGCCGCCATTGGCATCATTTCAGCTTCTCTTGCCAAAACTACAACAGGAGTTGCTATATCGCTCATAGGTATATCAGGTACGTCCTATATATTGATAACATATTGACGCCCGACCGCGACCATATATACAAATATGATTGAAGGTTGGGTTTTTCCAACATGGGGAAAAAAAGCACACGTTGACGTTCAAGCCAAAACTTTAAACTTTGTTTTTGACAAATGTCTTAAATTAGTTTAGTCATATTATATGTCCCGTAAACCTCAGAAAGAGACGACATCAATTATACTCTTCCTGTAAAAGCAAACCGCCTTGAGAGGGCAGTTTGTATATCTTTAACGGTCATCAAACTCTGTCTTGTGTCTTTCATTTTAGGTGTGGGCTTCTCTGCACCTTACATACTCACTAAAGCGATGATCGGCCGTTACTTCCTCGATCGCTACGCCCTGGCCGTAAGTCTCGGCAGTATTGGCGACGCACTCGCCGTAGTCGTCGTGCCGCCCCTGCTTCAGATTCTCCTGGAGACCTACGGCTGGAGAGGCGCCCTGCTCCTCTATGGAGGGCTGTGCCTCCACCTCGTGGCGATGGGGGCGCTTCTGAAAGAGCCTCCGATCCAAGATGGCGACCAGCAAGGAGGCTACGCTGCTATCCCTAATAACGAGGCGAGCTCCTTAAAACAGGCTGCCGATGACACCGCGAGCAAATCTCGGATGATCCTGAGATCCTTTAATTTTTCCATGCTGAAAAAGCTGGTTTTCTGGGAGATCTGCCTTGTGATGTTAGGGACATCCTTCGTCGGCCTTATCTGGTACGTGTATTTTGTGCCGCACGTCGAGGCGAAAGGATTCGACGCCAGCGAGGCGGTCGGATTCGTAGTGGCAGCCGGTGTAGGGCAAGTCGTCTCCAAAGTTCTACTGGGAAAACTCATCGTTCACGGGATGTTCAGCGTCAGGGCCGGTCTGGTGCTCTCCATCGCCACGTGTTCGTTGACTCTGGCCCTGGACCCGCTGATCAATACGTTCTGGCCCATGCTGGTTGCCACCATAATTTGCGGTAGCTGCCTTGGTGTGATGTTCTGCTTGATGGATGTTTTCGCCAAGGAGATCGCTGGAGCGGACGGGCTGGCTAGTGCCTTTGGTTACATCGATCTCATCAGTGGCATAGCAAGATTATGCTTTGGATTCATACCAGGTACATTACAGGGAAGATTATATCTTTGCTGTAGATGAATTCGTGTTATATTAGGCCTATGTACAAGGGCTCAATATGAAGATAATAACGATGAAACTATATTAATGTTAAATGACATTTCAGGCTGAAGAAAACCAAACAAACAAATAAACAAAACCAAGCAAACATCAAACTAAAGGCTACTCGGTTAGTTAATAATTATTTTGATCAAAGAGTCACATCCTCTTTAAATGATCCCTCCTGCACTGTTTCTCAGGTTGCAGCATTGCTAATGTATATCTATGATCCTTGGGAAATAGCGGTATGTGGGTGGTTTCATGGCTTCTGACAGCCAAACGAACAAAGTTAATTGACTATTAGGGACACCACCAACTTAGGGCTGGATAGTTCAGTTGGCAAGAGCGCCGGTACGGTATTCCGGGGGTAGCATGATCCAGTCCTGTTCCAGTCAATTTGTATTTGTTCACTTTTCAATGACTTGAAATTATTTCACTTGAACCTTGCCTGCTCTATTGGACCGTACAACCCACAAGTCTGATATTTCTTTCTTAAAAATTATAACGTTTCTTATTATTCCGTTCATTGTAGGTTTCATCTATGAACAAACTGGAAGTTACGATGTTGCGTTCATGGTGACCGGCTTTGGCTATTTCACCGTGCTGTTGCCCGTCATAGCTGAGTGGCTCATGCACAGATACTACCGCCCCTCTTAATTGAAATGGATCATCCCGAGACGTATTATAGTTTGGCCACCCCTGTATCTGAATGGAACATCCTTAAACTTTCCCTCAGTCGCATAAAAGACATACAGTAGAGCAATCAACAAGACTAGACTTGTGGAAATATTGTTTAATGTTTTTTTCATGATTATGACATTTTTTTTTGTTATTTGTTTTATACCAAAATATTATGGTTTATGTGAATAGCTGCCATTAAAGAACTATTGTTCAACCCCTCAAAAAATTGTAATATATATTTCTAGAATACTATTGCGGTGGCTCGATTATATAAAATAATTTCCTGGTACATTACATCTCTAATTGAATAACGCCATCGACGGCCTGGCTTTACGCACTCTAGAAATTGTCCTCCAGGTTCCATTGACAAGACATAGGACACACAGGCACTGTGCCTTCTCATCAGTAGCTTCACGGATCTGGAATTCACTCCCTCCTACTCTCAGAAACACCACGGGACTTGTAAGCTTCAAATCCAGCCTCAAAACCTACTTTTATTTTAGAAATTTGGTGATTAATAACTGTTGGTAAAGCCAGGGGTCTTTGAATGTGCTTACACAGATAAATTGCACTATGTAAATATTATGCATCACCATCATCATCTGCCATATTGGTATTGTGTACTTCATGTGGATTCTGCGATGTGTTAAAGGTACAATACATGATAGGTAAAGGTCACAGAGCAGCACCCACACTTTTTGATTGATCCAGCATGTATACATGAAACAATAAACATGTTAAAAATTGAGCTCAATTGGACATCTGATTCCGTGAGAAAATAGCGAAAACCCGACTCAATTTCTCTTAGAATGGTTTTGATCTTACCCCGAGATCAACTATTTTCAGTCTTTGTTTGACCAATTTCTGAATAAATACACCATTTTATGCGGAACTATTTAAACGGTACATTTCTACTAGCTCTCAAAGTTAGACCTAAAAGTTAGAAGTAAATCTGTGAACATTTCGATTTTGGTAAGTTACCAATCATGTACTTATGCCTTGAAGGGTGCACCCAAGTAAATAGTCCCAAAATCCGTCCGCCGAGCTTATTTATAAAAGTTAAGCACTCAATATATTATAAACGAGAGAGTTCTGAGAGCTATGAAACTGAGGAATCTAAGAAATTTGGCACTGAACCTCCAGCCTGGCCTCTGGGCTTCCATTTTTGACCATTTGTGATGCAATTGGGTGAGAAAGTGGGTCTATTTCATCCGCTTTTCAGAGGGATGTTTTTTGTTTCTTTTTAAATAATTATGGCTTCTTTGACAGGAGTGATCCATACCTTGTTTTAGGGTTGCTCAGGTGAGAATGAGTAATTGAGTAGGCCCTATATCTCAAAAATTCAATGGTCAACCCACCATAAAATGAAAAGAAAATGAAAGGTGACATGTTCATCACCATTTTGCTGTGCAACTTGAACACCTGTGAGAGTTCTGAGTAATTTTAAATGATTTTTAAAAGTATTTATCAATTTTGTCTATGTGAATTTATTTACTTGGGTACAACCTTAAGCAGCTAGAATGCAGTAGAATTGCCGTGGTGATTTCTTCTCAATCGTGTCACATCGGAAAGCATGATTTTGAATACGGGTTTTTCTTTTCTTTCTTTCTATAGCAATTAAAATTACTTAAAATGTAGTACCAAGTGAATAGGGCGGTTGGGAATAGATCTTTAATTGTTCGGCATATTATTATGGGCAAAGCTATAATAGTCGGTAGACGTGAACGAGCAGATAAGCCTGCACGTCCATGCCAACAATAGTAGAGTCTATACGAAAGGTCTGTATATTGTACAAGTACTGTGCGAGGCAATTGTCGCGATAGTATAAGCAGTGTTCAGAATTATTCCCTTGGTGCATTGTGTTGGCGCATTTAGCTGGAACGTATAATACATGCACACAAAGTCGTAGGAATATTGTTCAGCAAGACAAGGTCATATCGCTCCCGTTGATGCGGTATGATGTGGCAGACATGGTTGTGTGTATAACTGAATATTGATGTAGGCCTAGTAGCTGTTCAATTGTTATGACAGTGGTGACTTAAGCCTCACTTTAGTTCATGGGCCTTACACTTGTATTCCCGGACCAACGCTCCTAACATTAATGCAGTTCCTTCGTCAACAAGCTATCAAAAAACACATTGCGTTAGTAATTAAGCGACACTGGCTTGCATAGGTGAAGGGTTTTCCGCCATGCTGGTTTTTGCACAGTCTGTTGAAATAAGGTCGTATTAATAAATTGATCTTGCGTTCGTGTTTGCCACATCGTGTGGGGCCGGAGAAGCGTTACCGGTAATAATATGAACGACACCGAGGCAGACGGCTTAATGGGAGCTGAGGACACTCCAACTCATGACGGGCCACGGGCAGCAGCCTTCTCGCCGTCGCAGCTGTCCAAGGGCCTGGGTTGGGGCTGGCTCATCGTGCTCGGACAAGGAGTGACGCTGTTTGCCTGGAGCGGGTTACTGAAGGGGATGGGAGTCCTTCTGCCCAGCGTGACGGCAGACCTGACGCAGAACACGGCGGTGACCGGGGAAATTGTGGCTGCAGCGGCCTGTGTGAAGGGCATATTAGGTAACTCCTTCAGCAGCTACTATACGTCATAACAATCATGCACCTCACTCATATACACTGAGGATCTCACTGTTAAACAATCCTTAAATGTATACCTTTGCGTAGTATCTTGTACTTGTTAGTATCTTTATGAAAAAGCTTTCATACTAAATATTTGGCTTGGTTTCATAGGACCCTTGGCTGGACCAATTGGCGACAGGTTTGGTTGGAGGCCAGTTGTCATGGTGATGAGCTTCATAGCGGCCATTGGCATCATTTCAGCTTCTCTTGCCAAAACTACAACGGGAGTTGCTATATCGCTGATAGGAATATCAGGTATATAGGGCGACATATTGATTACATTTTAAATTATTTCAAAAAGCAAAAGAGTTAAATTTCGTACGTCGGTATATCCTCAATAAACTCAATAAACCTCAGAAAACCCTTTAGAAAGCAGTTTGTTTATCTTGATAGTCATACTGTGTCTTGATTTTCACTCTATTAGGTATGGGCTTCCCTGTACCTTTCATACTCACCAAAGCGATGATCGGCCGTTACTTCCACGATCGCTACGCCCTGGCCGTGAGTATCGGCAGTATTGGCGACTCACTCGCCGTAGTCCTCGTGCCGCCCCTGCTTCAGATTCTCCTGGAGATATACGGCTGGAGAGGTGCCCTGCTCCTCTATGGAGGGCTGTGTCTCCACCTCGTTGCGATGGGGGCGTTTCTGAAAGAGCCTCCGATCCAAGATGGCGACCAGCAAGGAGGCTACGCTGCCATCCCTAATGACGAGGCGAGCTCCTTAAAACAGGCTGCCGATGACACCGCGAGCAAATCTCGGATGATCCTGAGATCCTTTAATTTTTCCATGCTGAAAAAGCTGGTTTTCTGGGAGATCTGCATCGTGATGTTAGGGACATCCATGGTCAGCCTAATCTGGTACGTGTATTTTGTGCCGCATGCCGAGGCGAAGGGATTCGACGCCAGCGAGGCAGTCGGCTTCGTAGTGGCAGCCGGAGTGGGGCAAGTCGTCTCCAAAGTTCTACTGGGAAAACTCATCGTTCACGGGATGTTCAGCGTCAGGGCCGGTCTGGTGCTCTCCATCGCCACGTGTTCGTTGACTCTGGCCCTGGACCCGCTGATCAATACGTTCTGGCCCATGCTGGTTGCCACCATAATTTGCGGTAGCTGCCTTGGTGTGATGTTCTGCTTGATGGATGTTTTCGCCAAGGAGATCGCTGGAGCGGACGGGCTGGCTAGTGCCTTTGGTTACATCGATCTCATCAGTGGCATAGCAAGATTATGCTTTGGATTCATACCAGGTACATTACAGGGAAGATTATATCTTTGCTGTAGATGAATTCGTGTTATATTAGGCCTGTGTACAAGGGCTCAATATGAAGATAATAACGATGAAACTATATTAATGTTAAATGACATTTCAGGCTGAACAAAACCAAACAAACAAATAAACAAAACCAAGCAAACATCAAACTAAGGGCTACTCGGTTAGTTAATAATTATTTTGATCAAAGAGTCACATCCTCTTTAAATGATCCCTCATGCACTGTTTCTCAGGTTGCAGCATTGCTAATGCATATCTATGATCCTTGGGATATAGCGGTATGTTGGTGGTTTCATGCCTTTTGAGAGCCAAACGAACAAAGTTAATTGACTATTAGGGACACCACCAACTTAGGGCTGGATAGTTCAGTTGGCAAGAGCGCTGGTACGGTATTCCGGGGGTAGCATGATCCAGTCCTGTTCCAGTCAATTTGTATTTGTTCACTTTTCAATGACTTGAAATTATTTCAACTGAACCTTGCCTGCTCTATTGGACCGTACAACCCACAAGTCTGATATTTCTTTCTTAAAAATTATAACGTTTCTTATTATTCCGTTCATTGTAGGTTTCATCTATGAACAAACTGGAAGTTACGATGTTGCGTTCATGGTGACCGGCTTTGGCTATTTCACCCTGCTGTTGCCCGTCATAGCTGAATGGCTCATGCACAGATACTACCGCCCCTCTTAATTGAAATGGATCATCCCGAGACGTATTATAGTTTGGCCACCCCTGTATCTGAATGGAACATCCGTAAACTTTCCCTCAGTCGCATAAAAGACATACAGTAGAGCAATCAACAAGACTAGACTTGTGGAAATATTGTTTAATGTTTTTTTCATGATTATGACATTTTTTTTTGTTATTTGTTTTAGACCAAAATATTATGTTTTATGTGAATAGCTGCCATTAAAGAACTATTGTTCAACCCCTCAAAAAATTGTAATATATATTTCTAGAATACTATTGCGGTGGCTCGATTATATAAAATAATTTCCTGGTACATTACATCTCTAATTGAATAACGCCATCGACGGCCTGGCTTACGCACTCCAGGAATTGTCCTCCAGGTTCCATTGACAAGAAATAGGACACACAGGGACCGTGCCTTCTCATCAGTAGCTTCACGGATCTGGAATTCACTCCCTCCTACTCTCAGAAACACCACGGGACTTGAAAGCTTCAAATCCAGCCTCAAAACCTACTTTTATTTAGAAATTTAGTGATTAATAACTGTTGGTGGAGTCAGGGTCTTTGAATGTGCTTACACAGATAACTGGCACTATGTAAATATTATGCATCACCATCATCATCTGCCATATTGGTCTTGTGTACTTTATGCGGATTCTGCGATGTGTTAAAGGTACAATACATGACAGGTAAAGGTCACAGAGCAGCACCCACACTTTTTGATTGATCCAGCATGTATACATGAAACAATAAACATGTTAAAAATTGAGCTCAATTGGACATCTGATTCCGTGAGAAAATAGTGAAAACCCGACTCAATTTCTCTTAGAATGGTTTTGATCTTACCCCGAGATCAACTATTTTCAGTCTTTGTTTGACCAATTTCTGAATAAATACACCATTTCATGCGGAACTATTTAAACGGTACATTTCTACTACAAAAGTTAGACCTAAAAGTTAGAAGTAAATCTGTGAACATTTCGATTTTGGTAAGTTACCAATCATGTACTTATGCCTTGAAGGGTGCACCCAAGTAAATAGTCCCAAAATCCGTCCGCCGAGCTCATTAATAAAAGTTAAGCACTCAATATATTATAAACGAGAGAGTTCTGAGAGCTATGAAACTGAGGAATTTAAGAAATATGGCACTGGACCTCCAGCCTGGCCTCTGGGCTTCCATTTGTGACCATTTGTGATGCAATTGGGTGAGAAAGTGGGTCTATTTCATCCGCTTTTCAGAGGGATGTTTTTTTTTCTTTTTAAATATGGCTTCTTTGACAGGAGTGATCCATACCTAGTTTTAGGGGTGCTCAGGTGAGAATGAGTAACTGAGTAGGCCCTATATCTCAAAAATTCAATGGTCAACCCACCATAAAATGAAAAGAAAATGAAAGGTGACATGTTCATCACCATTTTGCTGTGCAACTTGAACACCTGTGAGAGTTCTGAGTAATTTTAAATGATTTTTTAAGTATAAGTATTTATCAATTTTGTCTATGGGAGTTTATTTACTTGGGTACAACCTTAAGCAGCTAGAATGCAGTTGACTTGCCGTGGTGATTTCTTCTCAATCGTGTCACATCGGAAAGCATGATTTTGAATACGAGTTTTTCTTTCTTTCTATAGCAATTAAAATTACTTAAAATGTAGTACCAAGTGAATAGGGCGGTTGGGAATAGATCTTTAATTGTTCGGCATATTATTATGGGCAAAGCTATAATAGTCGGTAGACGTGAACGAGCAGATAAGCCTGCACGTCCATGCCAACAATAGTATGATGTATACGAAAGGTCTGTAATATGGTACATGTACTGTGTGGGGCAATTGTCGCGATAGTAGGCTATAAGCAGTGTCCAGAAATACTTACCTTGGTGCATTGTGTTGGCGCATTTAGCTGGAAGGTATAATACATGCACACAAAGCCGTAGGAATATTGTTCAGCAAGACAAGGTCATATCACTCCCGTTAGTACGGATGCGGTATGATGTGGCAGACATGGCTGTATGCATACCTGAATATTGATGTAGGCCTAGTAGCTGTTCAATTGTTATGACAGTGGTGACTTAAGCCTCACTTTAGTTACACTTGTATTCCCGGACCAACGCTCCTAACATTAATGCAGTTCCTTCGTCAACAAGCTATCAAAAAACACATTGCGTTAGTAATTAAGCGACACTGGCAGGCATAGGTGAAGGGTTTTCCGCCATGCTGGTTTTTGCACAGTCTGTTGAAATAAGGTCGTATTAATAAATTGATCTTGCGTTCGTGTTTGCCACATCGTGTGGGGCCGGAGAAGCGATACCGGTAATAATATGAACGACAACGAGGCAGACGGCTTAATGGGAGCTGAGGACACTCCAACTCATGACGGGCCACGGGCAGCAGCTTTCTCGCCGTCGCAGCTGTCCAAGGGCCTGGGTTGGGGCTGGCTCATCGTGCTCGGACAAGGAGTGACGCTGTTTGCCTGGAGCGGGTTACTGAAGGGGATGGGAGTCCTTCTGCCCAGCGTGACGGCAGACCTGACGCAGAACACGGCGGTGACCGGGGAGATTGTGGCTGCAGCGGCCTGTGTGAAGGGCATATTAGGTAACTCCTTCAGCAGCTATACTATACGTCATAACAATCATGCACCTCACTCATATACACTGAGGATCTCACTGTTAAACAATCCTTTTAATGTATACCTTTGCGTAGTATCTTGTATTTGTTAGTATCTTTATAAAAAAGCTTTCATACTAAATATTTGGCTTGGTCTCATAGGACCCTTGGCTGGACCAATTGGCGACAGGTTTGGTTGGAGGCCAGTTGTCATGGTGATGAGCTTCATAGCGGCCATTGGCATCATTTCAGCTTCTCTTGCCAAAACTACAACAGGAGTTGCTGTATCGCTGATAGGAATATCAGGTATATAGGCCGACATATTGATTACATTTTAAATTATTTCAAAAAGCAAAAGAGTTAAATTTCGTACGTCGGTATATCCTCAATAAACTCAATAAACCTCAAAAAACCCTTTAGAGAGCAGTTTGTTTATCTTGATAGTCAAACTGTGTCTTGATTTTCACTCTATTAGGTATGGGCTTCCCTGTACCTTTCATACTCACTAAAGCGATGATCGGCCGTTACTTCCACGATCGCTACGCCCTGGCCGTGAGTCTGGCTAGTACCGGCGACTCAATCGCCATAGTCCTCGTGCCGCCCCTGCTTCAGATTCTCCTGGAGACCTACGGCTGGAGAGGCGCCCTGCTCCTCTATGGAGGGCTGTGCATCCACCTCGTGGCGGTGGGGGCGCTTCTGAGAGAGCCTCCGATCCAAGATGGCATCCAGCAAGGAAGCTACGCTGCCATCCCTAATAACGAGGCGAGCTCTTCAACACAGGCTGCCGATGACACCGCGAGTAAATCTCGGATGATCCTCACATCCTTCAATTTTTCCATGCTGAAAAAGCTGGTTTTCTGGGAGGTTTGCCTCGTGATGTTAGGGACATCCTTGGTCAGCCTAACCTGGTACGTGTATTTTGTGCCGCATGCCGAGGCGAAGGGATTCGACGCCAGCGAGGCGGTCGGCTTCGTAGTGGCAGCCGGTGTGGGGCAAATCATCTCCAAAGTCCTACTGGGAAAACTCATCGTTCACGGGATGGTCAGCGCCAGGGCCGGTCTGGTGCTCTCTATCGCCACGTGTTCGTTGACTCTGGCCCTGGACCCGCTGATCAATACGTTCTGGCCCATGCTGGTTGCCACCACAATTTGCGGTAGTTCCCTTGGTTTGATGTTCTGCTTGATGGACGTTTTCGCCAAGGAGATCGCTGGAGCGGACGGGCTGGCTAGTGCCTTTGGTTACATCGAACTCATCGGTGGAATAGCAAGATTATGCTTTGGATTCATACCAGGTACAGTACGGTGAAGATTCTCTTTTTGTATTAGTTGAATTCGTGTTATATTAGGCCTGTTCACAAGGGCACACTATAAAAAAAATTACGATGAAACTGTATTAATGTCACTCAGGCTGAACAAAACCAAGCAAACAAATAAATAAACAAAGCAAACATCAAACTAAAGGTTACTCGGTTGTTTGATGTTTATTTTGATCAAAGAGTCACATCCTATTTGAAAGCCCCATGTACCGTTTCTCAGGTTGCAGCATTGATAATGCCTCGCGTCATTTGACACAGTGGTATGTGAGTAGTTTCATTGCTTCTGACTGCCTAACGAACAAAGATAATTGACTATTTGGAGCACCACTGACATATTGTTGGATCACTCACAGTTGGTAAAAGCCCCAGTATGGTTTTTTGGTTCGAGTCCTGTTCCAGCCAATTTTCTTTGTTCACTTTTCAATCATTTCCCTTAATCTGTTGTCCGTTCATTGTAGGTTTCATCTATGAACAAACTGGAAGTTACGATGTTGCATTCATGGTGACCGGCTTTGGCTATTTCACCGTGCTGTTACCCGTCATAGCTGAATGGCTAATTCACAGATGCCACCACCCCTCCTAACCGAAATGGATCATCCCCAGACATATTATAGTTTGGCCACCCCTGTATCTGAGTGGAACATCCGTAAATTGTCTCTCAGCCGCGTACAAGATCCACAGTAGGGCGGAAAACAAGACTAGACTTGTGGAAATGGTTGGAATGGACTGCCGAATGTTGCAGAATATTAATGGTCATGATTTTTTTCTTAACTGGCCCCGCCTTTGCTTGTTTTAAATTGATAATTATGTGTAGTTTTTCTGTAAATGTTTTTATTTATAATCCTTTTATAGTCACCAAGTTTAAGAACTTATTAGTGTAAAGTTTTAAAGTCTCATTTTACGTTTTTGTAAAGTATTGTAAAGTTGTATGTTATTTTAGCAATTTTTTAAATATTTTTTTCAATTGTTTTTGGGGTTGCTAATAAATCGATCATCATAATCATTAACAACATTGAATCATCGTTACAGGCGTTGTGATCCAAGTCAAATATCAAAAATCCAATTACATTTTGCATTTTTCTCTGGAAAATGTTACCCTTTTTATTTTGTCTTTTTGGATTCTGACAGCCAAACGGCACCAGCAACATAGGGCTTAGTAGCCCAGTTAGTAGCGCGCCGGTATACGGTATTCCGGTGGTCGCTGGTTCTAATCTCGCTCCAGTCATTGTTCATTGTTCACTTTTCAGTAATTCTTTTTTATATTCAAAAAAGATCTGTATTATTTGTGATTTGTTTGTTCCTGTTGATGACTAGAGCAGGCTAGTCGAAAAGTTGACACCTTATGAGAATTGCGACGGAATAAGAAGTGCGAATGCACGAACGTTTCTTACACGGTGTTTACCGATCCACATAATTATGTTCAGTTCAGTGTATTGACGTCATCCTAGTTTTTGCCAATCTGTGGTTATCAGAATCATATGATCGGTGAGGTTACCAACGAGTACCCAGGGGAAACGCCAGTCGCTCCTCCATTGCGATTATGCTGATAAAATAATGTCTCGGTCCTGAGACTGGTGAGTGGTCTTGGGATCGATTTCACACAGCACTTATCTTAAAATGATACCTGTAATCAAAATTGCTTAATGCACAATTAATTACTATACAATAAATGTAAACTTATAATCTGTGAACATTTCTGTTTTGGTTTTCTACCTAAGTATAATACATTTAAAGCGGTCAGGGTTGTAGGACGGAGGAAAGCGGTATACCAAGGGAATGGGGTGATTGCGAATAGTTCTTTGTTTGGCATGGGTAAACTTAAGCTAAAAGACATGTAGTTTTATGTAAACCGGCAGACAGCATGCACATAGGTCCATGTCTAGGGCCTATACCGTTTGTTTCTCTGAATACACGAAAGCGGTGTAATAAAGTAGAAGTTACCTCATGGGCCATTGTATAGCGTCTTTTTGTACCGACGAACATAATCATATAATATAATATGCACTGATACAAAATACAAGCAATGAATTCAGAAATAGGCCTACAACTTTCAACGCATTTAAAAGCCAGCCGCTTACACAAAAACAGACCATTTTATACAAACATATTGATCCGTAGCTACGGTTGAATCATTTTCTCAGCGAAGTGGATACATGCATATACAGTATCGCGGCTCCCGTAAGAAAGAATGTGCCGTGACAGACGTGAATGTGTGAATGAATGTAGGTTGTAGTACAAGGTTGATGCACTGTTCAGTTTTAATGACAAAAAACATTATTAAAAAGACTCACTCTTGCATTTCAAGAGTAACGGTAAGATTGTCCGTCAACAAGCCATAAAAACATAGTATAGTGAATAGTTATTCCAGGCTCTGTACTATGTTGGCAGTGAGTTTCACCCGCCATGTTGGTTTTTTTTTTGCACAGCTGGAATGAACTTTTATTATCTCGTTCTTGCGTTGGTGTTCGCCATAATATTATAGTTACTTAAGGACCGGAGAAGCGATACCAGTATGAACGACACCGAGGCAGATGGGTCTTTGGGAGCTGAGGACAGTCCAACCCAGGACGGGCCACGGGCAGCAGCCTCCTCGCGGCCGCAGCTGACGGAGGGCGGCGGCAGGGGCAAGGGACTGAGTTGGGGCTGGCTCGTCGTGTTCGGACAAGGCGTGACGCTGTTCGCCTGGGGTGGATTCATGAAGGGGATGGGAGTCCTTCTGCCCAGCGTGACGGCAGACCTGACGCAGAACACGGCGGTGACCGGGGAGATTCTGGCTGCAGCGGCCTGTGTGAAGGGCATATTAGGTAACTCCTTCATCAACTACTACCTCATCGCATGCACCTTATTATAGACCGAGGATCTCACTGTTTACCAAACCTAAAATGTACCTTTGCGTAGTATCTTGTATTAGTTAGTATCTTTATGCAAAATCTCTCATACTAAATATTTGGCTTGGTTTCGCAGGACCCTTGGCTGGACCAATTGGGGACAGGTTTGGCTGGAGGCCAGTTGTCATGGTGATGAGCTTCATAGCGGCCATTGGCATCATTTCAGCTTCTCTTGCCAAAACTACAACGGGAGTTGCAATATCGCTGATAGGTATATCAGGTATGGCCTATTATATTGATAACATATTGACGCCCGACCGCGACAGCATAAAACCCAGAGGAAAGCCACACAAAAATATGAATGAAGGTCGGGCTTTTCCAACATGCGGAAAAGGAGCACATGTTGAAGGTCAAGCCAAAACATTAAACTTTTGACAAATGTCTTAAATTAGTCTAGGCATATTCCATGTCCCGTAAACCTCCGAAAAAGACGACATCAATGATACTCTTCCAGTAAGAGCAAACCCTTGAGAGAGCAGTTTGTATATCTTTAACTGTCATCAAACTCTGTCTTGATCTTTCACTTTAGGTGTGGGGTTCTCTGCACCTTTCATACTCACCAAAGCGATGCTCGGCCGTTACTTCCACGATCGCTACGCCCTGGCCGTGAGTATGGGCAGTATTGGCGACGCACTCGCCGTAGTCCACGTGCCGCCCCTGCTTCAGATTCTCCTGGAGACCTACGGCTGGAGAGGCGCCCTGCTCCTCTATGGAGGACTGTGCCTCCACCTCGTGGCGATGGGAGCGTTTCTGAAAGAGCCTCCAATCCAAGATGGCGACCAGCAAGGAGGCTACGCTGCCATCCCTAATAACGAGGCGATTTCCTCAACACAGGCTGCCGATGACACCGCGAGCAAATCTCGGATGATCCTGAGATCCTTTAATTTTTCCATGCTGAAAAAGCTGGTTTTCTGGGAGATCTGCCTCGTGATGTTAGGGACATCCTTCGTCGGCCTAATCTGGTACGTGTATTTTGTGCCGCACCTCGAAGCGAAGGGATTCGACGCCAGCGAGGCGGTCGGCTTCGTAGTGGCATCCGGAGTGGGGCAAGTCGACTCCAAAATCCTACTGGGAAAACTCATCGTTCACGGGATGGTCAGCGTCAGGGCCGGTCTGGTGCTCTCCATCGCCACGTGTTCCTTGACTCTGGCCCTGGCCCGCTGATCAATACGTTCTGGCCCATGCTGGTTGCCACCATAATTTGCGGTAGTTCCCTTGGTTTGATGTTCTGCTTGATGGACGTTTTCGCCAAGGAGATCGCTGGAGCGGACGGGCTGGCTAGTGCCCTTGGTTACATCGATCTCATCAGTGGCATAGCAAGATTATGCTTTGGATTCATACCAGGTACATTAAAGGGAAGATTATATCTTTGCTGTAGATGAATTCGTGTTAAATTAGGCCTGTGCATGATGGCACAATATGAAGATAATAACGATAAAACTATATTAATGTTAAATGGCATTTCAGGCTGAACAAAACCAAACAAACAAATAAACAAAACTAAAGGCTACTCGGTTAGTTAATAATTATTTTGATCAAAGAGTCACATACTCTTTAAATAATCCCTCATGCACTGTTTCTCAGGTTGCAGCATTGCTAATGCATATCTATTGTCCTTGGGAGATAGCGATATGTGGGTGGTTTCATGCCTTCTGACAGCCAAACGAACAAAGTTAATTGACTGTTAGGGACACCACCAACTAAGGGCTGAAAAGTTCAGTTGGCAAGAGCGCCGGTACGGTATTCCGGGGTAGCATGATCCAGTCCTGTTCCAGTCCATTTGTATTTGTTCACTTTTCAATGACTTGAAATTATTTCAATTGAACCTTGCCTGCTCTATTGGACCGTACAACCCACAAGTCTGATATTTCTTTCTTAAAAATTATAACGTTTCTTATTATTCCGTTCATTGTAGGTTTCATCTATGAACAAACTGGAAGTTACGATGTTGCATTCATGGTGACCGGCTTTGGCTACTTCACCCTGCTGTTGCCCGTCATAGCTGAGTGGCTCATGCACAGATACTAACGCCCTACTTAATTGAAATGGATCATCCCGAGACATATTATAGTTTGGCCACCCCTGTATCTGAATGGAACATCCGAACTTTCCCTCAGTCGCATAAAAGACATACAGTAGAGCAATCAACAAGACTAGACTTGTGGAAATATTGTTTAATGTTTTTTTCATGATTATGACATTTTTTTTTGTTATTTGTTTTAGACCAAACTATTATGGTTTATGTGAATAGCTGCCTTTAAGAACTATTGTTCAACCTCTCAAAAAGTTGTAATATATATTTCTAGAATACTATTGCGGTGGCTCGATTTAAAAATAATTTCCTGGTACATTACATCTCTAATTGAAGACCGCCATCGACGGCCTGACTTACGCACTCTAGGAATTGTCCTCCAGGTTCCGTTGACAAGACATAGGACACACAGGGACCGTGCCTTCTCATCAGTAGCTTCACGGATCTGGAATTCACTCCCTCCTACTCTCAGAAACACCACGGGACTTGAAAGCTTCAAATCCAGCCTCAAAACCTACTTTTATTCAGCAATTTAGTGATTAATAACTGTTGGTGGAGCAAGGTTCTTTGAATGTGCTTACACAGATAAATGGCACTATGTAAATATTATGCATCACCATCATCATCTGCCATATTGGTCTTGTGTACTTTATGCGGATTCTGCGATGTGTTAAAGGTACAATACATGATAGGTAAAGGTCACAGAGCAGCACCCACACTTTTTGATTGATCCAGCATGTATACATGAAACAATAAACCTGTTAAAAATTTAGCTCAATTGGACATCTGATTCCGTGAGAAAATAGCGAAAACCCGACTCAATTTCTCTTAGAATGGTTTTGATCTTACCCCGAGATCAATTATTTTCAGCCTTTGTTTGACTAATATCGGGATAAATACACAATTTCATGCGGAACAATATCAGCGGTACGTTTCTACGACCACCATGCATCTTCATACCCTTAAAGTTATACGTACATTAAATCTGTGAACATTTCCGTTTGGGTATGTTACCAATCCTCTACTGTACCTTTAAGCTGCTAGAATGCAGTAAAATGGCGGTGGTAATTTCTTTTCATTCTTGTCACGTCGGAAGATATGATTTTGAATACAAGAAGGTGGCACGGAGTTTTTCTTGCTTTCTGTAGCAATTAAAATTACGAGCGGAAAAGCCACATAGAAACACTGGAGCTGAGGATATTCCTTTTAAATCAGTCAGGGTGCTAAGATAAAGGAAAACAAGCCAAGAGCTCCAAAGAGATGTAGTACAAAGGGAATAGTACGAAAGCCCTGTAGTGCCATCAAGTATATATTCTGAAAAAGTGAAGTATATATTTCAAAATTTGTTTTTTCGAGATATATATTTACTACGAAAGCCTGTAAGTACGAAAGCCTATAAGTGCCACTTAAAATATATATTTGTAGACACAACAATCCGTCATAACGGATTACCAATCCGTTATTACGGATTACCAATCCGTTATTACGGATTACCAACCCGTTATTACGGATTACCAGCCCGCTATTACGTATAACTAATTCGTTATTACGGATTATGCATTCTATGTACTATTCACCTTATTATCCCTTAAAAAAAATGAAGAGTCGTTTCTGCCCTGTTTTTCTCCCTTGTCTGCTACCTGTGATGGGTTTGAGTAGCCCCATTTCTATACACACTGTTTAAGAAGCATTTTTTTCTTTGTATGTCTGTCTTAGCATTGGGAATGTTAAACGAAAACCGGCATAGTATTCAGTTCTTAAAGAGGGTGGAGGGTAGTGCGGAGGGGGTGAAGGTGGTGTTTGGGTGAAGAAACAACGGAAAAGGGATGAAAATGCAAAATGTGCATGTGAATAAAGGGAGGACAGAACTTGGGAGAAAGAAAGAAATGGGAAAGGTGAACTTATTAGAAAAAAGACAAGAAAAGTGAAGGTCACAGGAGGAAATAGAGCGGGATGTGTAGCCAGCATTGTCAGTCCGCGGGGGCAGACGTCAGTATCGTCCCTGTTTCCCCCTTCCTCCTTTTCAGCTCGGTTCTCTAGAGTCATTTTTTGGGGGGCGAGGGGGGCTCAAGCCAGCCCAAGCCCAGTAGAACCGTCACTGGCGTGATTTTCAAGTAATTGGCGTAAATGAAAAATCCAGTATATAATTATTTTCTATCATGTTTTTATTTTCAATTGCATTTTTTTTTGCCGTGTGGAGGCGGTTAAAGCCCATAGTCCCAAGTAGAACCTCCCCGCCTCCCCCTTTTTCGCGTCTCCTTTTATCGGGCCAGTCTGCCCCCAATTGGCTACGCTACTGGAATAGAGGAGTCAGGGGAGGTGTTGTGGCAAGGAAATGGAAATGGCCCCCAAATATGCTGTTTATCGTCATTGGCGCCCTTATAGAGTGTATAGTTAGAGGTGGGCCCACCCAAACCCATATCTGGAGGCAGACAAGAGAGATAGGCAAGGCAGAAACGACCGTTAATTTTGAGAAATGGGATAATGGGTTAGTCTTAGGGTGAATAGCACATAATAATGCATAATCCGTCATAACGAATTAGTAATCCGTAATTACGGATTAGTAATCCGTAATAACAAATTAGTAATCCGTAATAACAGATTAGCAATCCGTAATTACGGTTTAGTATGTCACAAAATATATATTTTAAGTGGCACTAATGGGCTTTCGTAAAATATATACTTCACTTTTTCAGAACATATACTTGATGGCACTACAGGACTTTCGTAGTACGGTGCAATTGGGAATAACTCTTTGTTCGGCATAATGGGAAGGTATTGACGGTTCACATTTATGTTTGTGAACGACCAGACAGCCTGTATGTAGGTCCATGCAAAATCGTCGGTCTGACCTATTTCGATGGTTTCTCTGAACGCACGAAAGGTCTGTAATATTGTGTTTTACATGACTGTATAAGTTTACTCTGTGTGGCCATTGTTGCGATGAATAAGGACTGTATACAGAAATACTTCTCTTGGCGCATTGTGTTGACACATTTAGCTGGAACGTACAGTATATGTACACAAAGTCATGCGAATACTGTTTTTGAGCCCCGTTTTAGTCCACGGGCCTACACTTTTAATCCCGGACCAAAACTCCTAAAATTAATGCAGTTCCTTCGTCAACAAGCTATCAAAAAAACATATTGCGTCTATAGTAATTCATGACACTGGCTTGCATAGGTGAAGTGTTTTCCGCCATGCTGGTTTTTGCAGTTGAAACCATCTTCACCTTGCATTCGTGTTCGCCACATTGTGTGGGGCTGGAGAAGCGATACTAGTATGAACGACACTGAGGCAGACGGGTCTTTGGGAGCTGCTGAGGACAGTCCAACCCAGGACGGGCCACGGGCAGCAGCCTCCTCGCGGCCGCAGCTGACGGAGGGCGGCAGGGGCAAGGGACTGAGTTGGGGCTGGCTCGTCGTGCTCGGACAAGGCGTGACGCTGTTCGCCTTTAGTGGATTCCTGAAGGGGATGGGAGTCCTTCTGCCGAGCGTGACGGCAGACCTGACGCAGAACACAGCGGTGACCGGGGAGATTGTGGCAGCAGCGGCTTGTGTGAAGGGCATATTAGGTAACTCCTTCAGCAACTACTTCCTCATCGCATGCACCTTATATAGACGGAGGATCTCGCTGTTTATCAAACCCAAAATGTACCTTTGCGTAGTATCTTGTATTTGTTAGTATCTTTATGCAAAATCTATCATACTAAATAATTTGGCTTGGTTTCGCAGGACCCTTGGCTGGACCAATTGGCGACAGGTTTGGCTGGAGGCCAGTTGTCATGGTGATGAGCTTCATTGCCGCCATTGGCATCATTTCAGCTTCTCTTGCCAAAACTACAACAGGAGTTGCTATATCGCTCATAGGTATATCAGGTACGTCCTATATATTGATAACATATTGACGCCCGACCGCGACCATATATACAAATATGATTGAAGGTTGGGTTTTTCCAACATGGGGAAAAAAAGCACACGTTGACGTTCAAGCCAAAACTTTAAACTTTGTTTTTGACAAATGTCTTAAATTAGTTTAGTCATATTATATGTCCCGTAAACCTCAGAAAGAGACGACATCAATTATACTCTTCCTGTAAAAGCAAACCGCCTTGAGAGGGCAGTTTGTATATCTTTAACGGTCATCAAACTCTGTCTTGTGTCTTTCATTTTAGGTGTGGGCTTCTCTGCACCTTACATACTCACTAAAGCGATGATCGGCCATTACTTCCACGATCGCTACGCCCTGGCCGTAAGTCTCGGCAGTATTGGCGACGCACTCGCCGTAGTCGTCGTGCCGCCCCTGCTTCAGATTCTCCTGGAGACCTACGGCTGGAGAGGCGCCCTGCTCCTCTATGGAGGGCTGTGCCTCCACCTCGTGGCGATGGGGGCGCTTCTGAAAGAGCCTCCGATCCAAGATGGCGACCAGCAAGGAGGCTACGCTGCTATCCCTAATAACGAGGCGAGCTCCTTAAAACAGGCTGCCGATGACACCGCGAGCAAATCTCGGATGATCCTGAGATCCTTTAATTTTTCCATGCTGAAAAAGCTGGTTTTCTGGGAGATCTGCCTTGTGATGTTAGGGACATCCTTCGTCGGCCTTATCTGGTACGTGTATTTTGTGCCGCACGTCGAGGCGAAAGAATTCGACGCCAGCGAGGCGGTCGGATTCGTAGTGGCAGCCGGTGTAGGGCAAGTCGTCTCCAAAGTTCTACTGGGAAAACTCATCGTTCACGGGATGTTCAGCGTCAGGGCCGGTCTGGTGCTCTCCATCGCCACGTGTTCGTTGACTCTGGCCCTGGACCCGCTGATCAATACGTTCTGGCCCATGCTGGTTGCCACCATAATTTGCGGTAGCTGCCTTGGTGTGATGTTCTGCTTGATGGATGTTTTCGCCAAGGAGATCGCTGGAGCGGACGGGCTGGCTAGTGCCTTTGGTTACATCGATCTCATCAGTGGCATAGCAAGATTATGCTTTGGATTCATACCAGGTACATTACAGGGAAGATTATATCTTTGCTGTAGATGAATTCGTGTTATATTAGGCCTGTGTACAAGGGCTCAATATGAAGATAATAACGATGAAACTATATTAATGTTAAATGACATTTCAGGCTGAAGAAAACCAAACAAACAAATAAACAAAACCAAGCAAACATCAAACTAAAGGCTACTCGGTTAGTTAATAATTATTTTGATCAAAGAGTCACATCCTCTTTAAATGATCCCTCCTGCACTGTTTCTCAGGTTGCAGCATTGCTAATGTATATCTATGATCCTTGGGAAATAGCGGTATGTGGGTGGTTTCATGGCTTCTGACAGCCAAACGAACAAAGTTAATTGACTATTAGGGACACCACCAACTTAGGGCTGGATAGTTCAGTTGGCAAGAGCGCCGGTACGGTATTCCGGGGGTAGCATGATCCAGTCCTGTTCCAGTCAATTTGTATTTGTTCACTTTTCAATGACTTGAAATTATTTCACTTGAACCTTGCCTGCTCTATTGGACCGTACAACCCACAAGTCTGATATTTCTTTCTTAAAAATTATAACGTTTCTTATTATTCCGTTCATTGTAGGTTTCATCTATGAACAAACTGGAAGTTACGATGTTGCGTTCATGGTGACCGGCTTTGGCTATTTCACCGTGCTGTTGCCCGTCATAGCTGAGTGGCTCATGCACAGATACTACCGCCCCTCTTAATTGAAATGGATCATCCCGAGACGTATTATAGTTTGGCCACCCCTGTATCTGAATGGAACATCCTTAAACTTTCCCTCAGTCGCATAAAAGACATACAGTAGAGCAATCAACAAGACTAGACTTGTGGAAATATTGTTTAATGTTTTTTTCATGATTATGACATTTTTTTTTGTTATTTGTTTTATACCAAAATATTATGGTTTATGTGAATAGCTGCCATTAAAGAACTATTGTTCAACCCCTCAAAAAATTGTAATATATATTTCTAGAATACTATTGCGGTGGCTCGATTATATAAAATAATTTCCTGGTACATTACATCTCTAATTGAATAACGCCATCGACGGCCTGGCTTTACGCACTCTAGAAATTGTCCTCCAGGTTCCATTGACAAGACATAGGACACACAGGCACTGTGCCTTCTCATCAGTAGCTTCACGGATCTGGAATTCACTCCCTCCTACTCTCAGAAACACCACGGGACTTGTAAGCTTCAAATCCAGCCTCAAAACCTACTTTTATTTTAGAAATTTGGTGATTAATAACTGTTGGTAAAGCCAGGGGTCTTTGAATGTGCTTACACAGATACATTGCACTATGTAAATATTATGCATCACCATCATCATCTGCCATATTGGTATTGTGTACTTCATGTGGATT
This sequence comes from Astropecten irregularis, assembly GCA_963971285.1. Lineage (NCBI taxonomy): Eukaryota > Metazoa > Echinodermata > Asteroidea > Paxillosida > Astropectinidae > Astropecten > Astropecten irregularis. The sequence goes on along the minus strand of OZ020255.1, from coordinate 13,754,713 downwards.
CTGCGATGTGTTAAAGGTACAATACATGATAGGTAAAGGTCACAGAGCAGCACCCACACTTTTTGATTGATCCAGCATGTATACATGAAACAATAAACATGTTAAAAATTGAGCTCAATTGGACATCTGATTCCGTGAGAAAATAGCGAAAACCCGACTCAATTTCTCTTAGAATGGTTTTGATCTTACCCCGAGATCAACTATTTTCAGTCTTTGTTTGACCAATTTCTGAATAAATACACCATTTTATGCGGAACTATTTAAACGGTACATTTCTACTAGCTCTCAAAGTTAGACCTAAAAGTTAGAAGTAAATCTGTGAACATTTCGATTTTGGTAAGTTACCAATCATGTACTTATGCCTTGAAGGGTGCACCCAAGTAAATAGTCCCAAAATCCGTCCGCCGAGCTTATTTATAAAAGTTAAGCACTCAATATATTATAAACGAGAGAGTTCTGAGAGCTATGAAACTGAGGAATCTAAGAAATTTGGCACTGAACCTCCAGCCTGGCCTCTGGGCTTCCATTTTTGACCATTTGTGATGCAATTGGGTGAGAAAGTGGGTCTATTTCATCCGCTTTTCAGAGGGATGTTTTTTGTTTCTTTTTAAATAATTATGGCTTCTTTGACAGGAGTGATCCATACCTTGTTTTAGGGTTGCTCAGGTGAGAATGAGTAATTGAGTAGGCCCTATATCTCAAAAATTCAATGGTCAACCCACCATAAAATGAAAAGAAAATGAAAGGTGACATGTTCATCACCATTTTGCTGTGCAACTTGAACACCTGTGAGAGTTCTGAGTAATTTTAAATGATTTTTAAAAGTATTTATCAATTTTGTCTATGTGAATTTATTTACTTGGGTACAACCTTAAGCAGCTAGAATGCAGTAGAATTGCCGTGGTGATTTCTTCTCAATCGTGTCACATCGGAAAGCATGATTTTGAATACGGGTTTTTCTTTTCTTTCTTTCTATAGCAATTAAAATTACTTAAAATGTAGTACCAAGTGAATAGGGCGGTTGGGAATAGATCTTTAATTGTTCGGCATATTATTATGGGCAAAGCTATAATAGTCGGTAGACGTGAACGAGCAGATAAGCCTGCACGTCCATGCCAACAATAGTAGAGTCTATACGAAAGGTCTGTATATTGTACAAGTACTGTGCGAGGCAATTGTCGCGATAGTATAAGCAGTGTTCAGAATTATTCCCTTGGTGCATTGTGTTGGCGCATTTAGCTGGAACGTATAATACATGCACACAAAGTCGTAGGAATATTGTTCAGCAAGACAAGGTCATATCGCTCCCGTTGATGCGGTATGATGTGGCAGACATGGTTGTGTGTATAACTGAATATTGATGTAGGCCTAGTAGCTGTTCAATTGTTATGACAGTGGTGACTTAAGCCTCACTTTAGTTCATGGGCCTTACACTTGTATTCCCGGACCAACGCTCCTAACATTAATGCAGTTCCTTCGTCAACAAGCTATCAAAAAACACATTGCGTTAGTAATTAAGCGACACTGGCTTGCATAGGTGAAGGGTTTTCCGCCATGCTGGTTTTTGCACAGTCTGTTGAAATAAGGTCGTATTAATAAATTGATCTTGCGTTCGTGTTTGCCACATCGTGTGGGGCCGGAGAAGCGTTACCGGTAATAATATGAACGACACCGAGGCAGACGGCTTAATGGGAGCTGAGGACACTCCAACTCATGACGGGCCACGGGCAGCAGCCTTCTCGCCGTCGCAGCTGTCCAAGGGCCTGGGTTGGGGCTGGCTCATCGTGCTCGGACAAGGAGTGACGCTGTTTGCCTGGAGCGGGTTACTGAAGGGGATGGGAGTCCTTCTGCCCAGCGTGACGGCAGACCTGACGCAGAACACGGCGGTGACCGGGGAGATTGTGGCTGCAGCGGCCTGTGTGAAGGGCATATTAGGTAACTCCTTCAGCAGCTACTATACGTCATAACAATCATGCACCTCACTCATATACACTGAGGATCTCACTGTTAAACAATCCTTAAATGTATACCTTTGCGTAGTATCTTGTACTTGTTAGTATCTTTATGAAAAAGCTTTCATACTAAATATTTGGCTTGGTTTCATAGGACCCTTGGCTGGACCAATTGGCGACAGGTTTGGTTGGAGGCCAGTTGTCATGGTGATGAGCTTCATAGCGGCCATTGGCATCATTTCAGCTTCTCTTGCCAAAACTACAACGGGAGTTGCTATATCGCTGATAGGAATATCAGGTATATAGGGCGACATATTGATTACATTTTAAATTATTTCAAAAAGCAAAAGAGTTAAATTTCGTACGTCGGTATATCCTCAATAAACTCAATAAACCTCAGAAAACCCTTTAGAAAGCAGTTTGTTTATCTTGATAGTCATACTGTGTCTTGATTTTCACTCTATTAGGTATGGGCTTCCCTGTACCTTTCATACTCACCAAAGCGATGATCGGCCGTTACTTCCACGATCGCTACGCCCTGGCCGTGAGTATCGGCAGTATTGGCGACTCACTCGCCGTAGTCCTCGTGCCGCCCCTGCTTCAGATTCTCCTGGAGATATACGGCTGGAGAGGTGCCCTGCTCCTCTATGGAGGGCTGTGTCTCCACCTCGTTGCGATGGGGGCGTTTCTGAAAGAGCCTCCGATCCAAGATGGCGACCAGCAAGGAGGCTACGCTGCCATCCCTAATGACGAGGCGAGCTCCTTAAAACAGGCTGCCGATGACACCGCGAGCAAATCTCGGATGATCCTGAGATCCTTTAATTTTTCCATGCTGAAAAAGCTGGTTTTCTGGGAGATCTGCATCGTGATGTTAGGGACATCCATGGTCAGCCTAATCTGGTACGTGTATTTTGTGCCGCATGCCGAGGCGAAGGGATTCGACGCCAGCGAGGCAGTCGGCTTCGTAGTGGCAGCCGGAGTGGGGCAAGTCGTCTCCAAAGTTCTACTGGGAAAACTCATCGTTCACGGGATGTTCAGCGTCAGGGCCGGTCTGGTGCTCTCCATCGCCACGTGTTCGTTGACTCTGGCCCTGGACCCGCTGATCAATACGTTCTGGCCCATGCTGGTTGCCACCATAATTTGCGGTAGCTGCCTTGGTGTGATGTTCTGCTTGATGGATGTTTTCGCCAAGGAGATCGCTGGAGCGGACGGGCTGGCTAGTGCCTTTGGTTACATCGATCTCATCAGTGGCATAGCAAGATTATGCTTTGGATTCATACCAGGTACATTACAGGGAAGATTATATCTTTGCTGTAGATGAATTCGTGTTATATTAGGCCTGTGTACAAGGGCTCAATATGAAGATAATAACGATGAAACTATATTAATGTTAAATGACATTTCAGGCTGAAGAAAACCAAACAAACAAATAAACAAAACCAAGCAAACATCAAACTAAAGGCTACTCGGTTAGTTAATAATTATTTTGATCAAAGAGTCACATCCTCTTTAAATGATCCCTCCTGCACTGTTTCTCAGGTTGCAGCATTGCTAATGTATATCTATGATCCTTGGGAAATAGCGGTATGTGGGTGGTTTCATGGCTTCTGACAGCCAAACGAACAAAGTTAATTGACTATTAGGGACACCACCAACTTAGGGCTGGATAGTTCAGTTGGCAAGAGCGCCGGTACGGTATTCCGGGGGTAGCATGATCCAGTCCTGTTCCAGTCAATTTGTATTTGTTCACTTTTCAATGACTTGAAATTATTTCACTTGAACCTTGCCTGCTCTATTGGACCGTACAACCCACAAGTCTGATATTTCTTTCTTAAAAATTATAACGTTTCTTATTATTCCGTTCATTGTAGGTTTCATCTATGAACAAACTGGAAGTTACGATGTTGCGTTCATGGTGACCGGCTTTGGCTATTTCACCGTGCTGTTGCCCGTCATAGCTGAGTGGCTCATGCACAGATACTACCGCCCCTCTTAATTGAAATGGATCATCCCGAGACGTATTATAGTTTGGCCACCCCTGTATCTGAATGGAACATCCTTAAACTTTCCCTCAGTCGCATAAAAGACATACAGTAGAGCAATCAACAAGACTAGACTTGTGGAAATATTGTTTAATGTTTTTTTCATGATTATGACATTTTTTTTTGTTATTTGTTTTATACCAAAATATTATGGTTTATGTGAATAGCTGCCATTAAAGAACTATTGTTCAACCCCTCAAAAAATTGTAATATATATTTCTAGAATACTATTGCGGTGGCTCGATTATATAAAATAATTTCCTGGTACATTACATCTCTAATTGAATAACGCCATCGACGGCCTGGCTTTACGCACTCTAGAAATTGTCCTCCAGGTTCCATTGACAAGACATAGGACACACAGGCACTGTGCCTTCTCATCAGTAGCTTCACGGATCTGGAATTCACTCCCTCCTACTCTCAGAAACACCACGGGACTTGTAAGCTTCAAATCCAGCCTCAAAACCTACTTTTATTTTAGAAATTTGGTGATTAATAACTGTTGGTAAAGCCAGGGGTCTTTGAATGTGCTTACACAGATAAATTGCACTATGTAAATATTATGCATCACCATCATCATCTGCCATATTGGTATTGTGTACTTCATGTGGATTCTGCGATGTGTTAAAGGTACAATACATGATAGGTAAAGGTCACAGAGCAGCACCCACACTTTTTGATTGATCCAGCATGTATACATGAAACAATAAACATGTTAAAAATTGAGCTCAATTGGACATCTGATTCCGTGAGAAAATAGCGAAAACCCGACTCAATTTCTCTTAGAATGGTTTTGATCTTACCCCGAGATCAACTATTTTCAGTCTTTGTTTGACCAATTTCTGAATAAATACACCATTTTATGCGGAACTATTTAAACGGTACATTTCTACTAGCTCTCAAAGTTAGACCTAAAAGTTAGAAGTAAATCTGTGAACATTTCGATTTTGGTAAGTTACCAATCATGTACTTATGCCTTGAAGGGTGCACCCAAGTAAATAGTCCCAAAATCCGTCCGCCGAGCTTATTTATAAAAGTTAAGCACTCAATATATTATAAACGAGAGAGTTCTGAGAGCTATGAAACTGAGGAATCTAAGAAATTTGGCACTGAACCTCCAGCCTGGCCTCTGGGCTTCCATTTTTGACCATTTGTGATGCAATTGGGTGAGAAAGTGGGTCTATTTCATCCGCTTTTCAGAGGGATGTTTTTTGTTTCTTTTTAAATAATTATGGCTTCTTTGACAGGAGTGATCCATACCTTGTTTTAGGGTTGCTCAGGTGAGAATGAGTAATTGAGTAGGCCCTATATCTCAAAAATTCAATGGTCAACCCACCATAAAATGAAAAGAAAATGAAAGGTGACATGTTCATCACCATTTTGCTGTGCAACTTGAACACCTGTGAGAGTTCTGAGTAATTTTAAATGATTTTTAAAAGTATTTATCAATTTTGTCTATGTGAATTTATTTACTTGGGTACAACCTTAAGCAGCTAGAATGCAGTAGAATTGCCGTGGTGATTTCTTCTCAATCGTGTCACATCGGAAAGCATGATTTTGAATACGGGTTTTTCTTTTCTTTCTTTCTATAGCAATTAAAATTACTTAAAATGTAGTACCAAGTGAATAGGGCGGTTGGGAATAGATCTTTAATTGTTCGGCATATTATTATGGGCAAAGCTATAATAGTCGGTAGACGTGAACGAGCAGATAAGCCTGCACGTCCATGCCAACAATAGTAGAGTCTATACGAAAGGTCTGTATATTGTACAAGTACTGTGCGAGGCAATTGTCGCGATAGTATAAGCAGTGTTCAGAATTATTCCCTTGGTGCATTGTGTTGGCGCATTTAGCTGGAACGTATAATACATGCACACAAAGTCGTAGGAATATTGTTCAGCAAGACAAGGTCATATCGCTCCCGTTGATGCGGTATGATGTGGCAGACATGGTTGTGTGTATAACTGAATATTGATGTAGGCCTAGTAGCTGTTCAATTGTTATGACAGTGGTGACTTAAGCCTCACTTTAGTTCATGGGCCTTACACTTGTATTCCCGGACCAACGCTCCTAACATTAATGCAGTTCCTTCGTCAACAAGCTATCAAAAAACACATTGCGTTAGTAATTAAGCGACACTGGCTTGCATAGGTGAAGGGTTTTCCGCCATGCTGGTTTTTGCACAGTCTGTTGAAATAAGGTCGTATTAATAAATTGATCTTGCGTTCGTGTTTGCCACATCGTGTGGGGCCGGAGAAGCGTTACCGGTAATAATATGAACGACACCGAGGCAGACGGCTTAATGGGAGCTGAGGACACTCCAACTCATGACGGGCCACGGGCAGCAGCCTTCTCGCCGTCGCAGCTGTCCAAGGGCCTGGGTTGGGGCTGGCTCATCGTGCTCGGACAAGGAGTGACGCTGTTTGCCTGGAGCGGGTTACTGAAGGGGATGGGAGTCCTTCTGCCCAGCGTGACGGCAGACCTGACGCAGAACACGGCGGTGACCGGGGAGATTGTGGCTGCAGCGGCCTGTGTGAAGGGCATATTAGGTAACTCCTTCAGCAGCTACTATACGTCATAACAATCATGCACCTCACTCATATACACTGAGGATCTCACTGTTAAACAATCCTTAAATGTATACCTTTGCGTAGTATCTTGTACTTGTTAGTATCTTTATGAAAAAGCTTTCATACTAAATATTTGGCTTGGTTTCATAGGACCCTTGGCTGGACCAATTGGCGACAGGTTTGGTTGGAGGCCAGTTGTCATGGTGATGAGCTTCATAGCGGCCATTGGCATCATTTCAGCTTCCCTTGCCAAAACTACAACGGGAGTTGCTATATCGCTGATAGGAATATCAGGTATATAGGGCGACATATTGATTACATTTTAAATTATTTCAAAAAGCAAAAGAGTTAAATTTCGTACGTCGGTATATCCTCAATAAACTCAATAAACCTCAGAAAACCCTTTAGAAAGCAGTTTGTTTATCTTGATAGTCATACTGTGTCTTGATTTTCACTCTATTAGGTATGGGCTTCCCTGTACCTTTCATACTCACCAAAGCGATGATCGGCCGTTACTTCCACGATCGCTACGCCCTGGCCGTGAGTATCGGCAGTATTGGCGACTCACTCGCCGTAGTCCTCGTGCCGCCCCTGCTTCAGATTCTCCTGGAGATATACGGCTGGAGAGGTGCCCTGCTCCTCTATGGAGGGCTGTGTCTCCACCTCGTTGCGATGGGGGCGTTTCTGAAAGAGCCTCCGATCCAAGATGGCGACCAGCAAGGAGGCTACGCTGCCATCCCTAATGACGAGGCGAGCTCCTTAAAACAGGCTGCCGATGACACCGCGAGCAAATCTCGGATGATCCTGAGATCCTTTAATTTGTCCATGCTGAAAAAGCTGGTTTTCTGGGAGATCTGCATCGTGATGTTAGGGACATCCATGGTCAGCCTAATCTGGTACGTGTATTTTGTGCCGCATGCCGAGGCGAAGGGATTCGACGCCAGCGAGGCAGTCGGCTTCGTAGTGGCAGCCGGAGTGGGGCAAGTCGTCTCCAAAGTCCTACTGGGAAAACTCATCGTTCACGGGATGGTCAGCGTCAGGGCCGGTCTGGTGCTCTCCATCGCCACGTGTTCATTGACTCTGGCCCTGGACCCGCTGATCAATACGTTCTGGCCCATGCTGGTTGTCACCACAATTTGCGGTAGTTCCCTTGGTGTGATGTTCTGCTTGATGGACGTTTTCGCTAAGGAGATCGCTGGAGCGGACGGGCTGGCTAGTGCCTTTGGTTACATCGAACTCATCAGTGGCATAGCAAGATTATGCTTTGGATTCATACCAGGTACATTACGGTGAAGATTTTTCTCTTTTTGTATTAGTTGAATTCGTGTTATATTAGGCCTGTGCACAAGGGCACACTATGAAAATAATAACGATGAAACGATGAAACTGTATTAATGTCTAATGACAATTCAGGCTGAACAAAACCAAGCAAATAAACAAACAAAGCAAACATCAAACTAAAGGTTACTCGGTTGTTTGATGATTATTTTGATCAAAGAGTCACATCCTATTTGAAAGCCCCATGTACCGTTTCTCAGGTTGCAGCATTGATAATGCTGCGCGTCATTTGACATAGTGGTATGTGAGTAGTTTCATGGCTTCTGACTGCCTAACGAACAAAGATAATTGACTATTTGGAGCACCACCGACACAGGGTTGGATCACTCATAGTTGGTAAAAGCGCCAGTATGATATTCTGGTTCGAGTCTTGTTCCAGCCAATTTTTCTTTGTTCACTTTTCAATAATTTCCTTTAATCTGTTGTCCGTTCATTGCAGGTTTCATCTATGAACAAACTGGAAGTTACGATGTTGCATTCATGGTGACCGGCTTGGGCTATTTCACCGTGCTGTTACCCGTCATAGCTGAATGGCTAATGCACAGATGGTACCGCCCCTCCTAACCGAAAGGGATCATAGTTTGGCCACCCCTGTATAGTGAATGGAACATCCGTGACCTTTACCCCAGTCGCATAAAAGACACACAGAAAAGCAATCAACAAGACTAGACTTGTGGAAATATTGTTTAATGTTTTTCATGATTATGACATTTTTTTGTTATTATTTTGTTTTATACCAAAATATTATGGTTTATGTGAATAGCTGCCTTTAAGAACTATTGTTCAACCCCTAAAAAAGTTGTAATATATATTCCTAGAATACTATTGTGGTGGCTCGATTTAAAAATTATTTTCTGGTACATTACACCTATAATTGAAGAACGCCATCGACGGCCTGGCTTACGCACTCCAGAAATTGTCCTCCAGGTTCAAGATTGAGGACATACGGGGACCGTTCCTTCTCATCAGTAGCTCAACAGCTCTGGAATTCACTCCCTCCTGCTCTCAGAAATACCACGGAACTTGAAAGCTTCAAATCCAGCCTCAAAACCTACTTGTTTTAGCAATTTAGTGATTAGTAACTGTAATTAGTAACAGAAGAAACGTCTGAGCCAAGAAAATTACACCCTGGTTCAGATCACAGAGCAGCACCCACACTTTTTGTCTGATCCAGCATGTACATGAAACAATAAACCTGTTAAAAATTGAGCTCAATTGGACAGTTGAGTCATGAGAAAATAGCGAAGCTCGACTCAATTACTCATAGATTGGTTTTGTTCTTACCCCAAGATCAACTATTTTTAACCATTGTTTGACTAATTTCTGGATAAATACACAATTTCAGGCGGAACTATTTCAACAGTATGTTTCTACCAGCACCATGCATCTTCATACCCTTAAAGTTATACGTAAATCTGTGAACATTTTGGTTTGGGTATGTTACCAATCCTGTACTGTGTACCTTTAAGCAGCTAGAATGCAGTAGAATGGCGGTGGTAATTTCTTCTCATTCTTGTCACGTCGGAAAGCATGATTTTGAATACAAAACAGGTGGCATCGACTTTTTCATCCTTCTGTAGCAATTAAAATTACGAGCGGAAAAGAAACATAGGGCGTTTCCGAAACGGAGGCTCAGGCTCCGTTTCAGGCTCCGACTCCATTTCGTGATTCCATTCTAAAACAACGGGCATCAAAAAAGAGACTTATGGCTGCGGTTCTGAAGTAGATTCTCTAGTATGAAAAGGAAAACAGGAGCCTCAGCTTCAATGAAAAAGCACAACCTATATTTTCAGCATATGGATGTCAGAGCTGGAGCCTGAGCCTGAGCCTAAGCCTCCGTTTCGAAAAGGCCCATAGAAACATTGGAGCTGCGAATATTTCTTCAAATCAGTCAGGGTGCTAAGATGAAGGAAAACAAGTCAAGAGCTCCAAAGAGATGTAGTACCAAGGGAATAGGGTGATTGGAAATAGCTCTTTGTTCGACATAATGGGCAAAGCTATAATAGTTACGGTAATGTATGTGAACGAGCAGACATCCCTGCACGTAGACGGTAGATCCATGCCAAATCGTTGGGTCTTGACCTATATCGATTGTTTTTCTTGAATGCACGAAAGGTCTGTAATATTGTATTGTAAACGTATAAGTTTACTGCGTATGGCCATTGTCGCGATGAATAAGTACTGTATACAGAAATACTTCTCTTGGCGCATTGTGTTGACGCATTTAGCTGGGACGTATAAAAGTACATGCATTGAACGTCATACGAATATTGTTCTCAGCCGAATTTTACAAGCCAAGGCCATATCGCTCTCGTTAGTTCGGATGCGGTTTGACAGACATGACTGTATGTATAACTGAATGAATATTGATGTTAGTACTAGCTGTTCCATTTTTATGACAGCGGTGTCGTAAGCCTCATGTTATTCCGTGAGCTGTCAAAAGACCATATTGCGCCTATAGTAATTCATGACACTAGCTTGCATAGGTACAGATGGAGGGTTTTCCGCCATGTTGGTTTTTGCACAGTTGTAATAAGGTTGTGTTAATGTCTTGATATTGCATTGGTGTTTGCCACATTGTCTGGGGCCGGAGAAGCGATACTAGTATGGACGACACCGAGGCAGACGGGTCTTTGGGAGCTGCTGAGGACTGTCCAACCACGGACGGGCCACGGGCAACAGCCTCCTCGCGGTCGCAGCTGTCGGAGGGCGGCTGCAGGGGCCCGGGACTGGGTTGGGGCTGGCTCATCGTGCTCGGACAAGGCGTGACGCTGTTCGCGTTTAGTGGATTCCTGAAGGCGATGGGAGTCCTTCTGCCCAGCGTGACGGCAGACCTGACGCAGAACACGGCGGTGACCGGGGAGATCGTGGCTGCAGCGGCTTGTGTGAAGGGCATATTAGGTAACTCCTTCATCAACTACTACCTCATCGCATGTATAGACTGAGGATCTCACTGTTTATCAAACCTGAAATGTACCTTTACGTAGTATCTTGTACGAGTTAGTATCTTTATGCAAAAGCTCGAATACTAAATATTTGCCTTGGTTTCACAGGACCCTTGGCTGGACCAATTGGCGACAGGTTTGGCTGGAGGCCAGTTGTCATGGTGATGAGCTTCATCGCAGCCATTGGCATCATTTCAGCTTCTCTTGCCAAAACTACAACGGGAGTTGCTATATCGCTGATAGGTATATCAGGTATGACCTATAATATTGATAAAAAATTGACGCCTGAACGCGACCATCTAAATATGATTAAAGGTCGGGCTTTTCCAACCGTGGGGAAAAAAGAGCACACGTTGACGTTGAAGCCAAAACTTTGTTTTTGACAAATGTCTTAAATTTGTTTAGGCATATTCTATGTCCCAAAAACCTCAGGAAAAGACGGCATCAATGATACTCTTCCTGTAAAAGCAAACCGCCTTGAGAGAGCATGCAGTTTGTATATCTTTAACTGTCATCAAACTTTATCTTGTGTCTTTTATTTTAGGTGTGGGCTTCTCTGCACCTTTCATACTCACTAAAGCGATGATCGGCCGTTACTTCCACGATCGCTACGCCCTGGCCGTAAGTCTCGGCAGTATTGGCGACGCACTCGCCGTAGTCGTCGTGCCGCCCCTGCTTCAGATTCTCCTGGAGACCTACGGCTGGAGAGGCGCCCTGCTCCTCTATGGAGGGCTGTGCCTCCACCTCGTGGCGATGGGGGCGCTTCTGAAAGAGCCTCCGATCCAAGATGGCGACCAGCAAGGAGGCTACGCTGCCATCCCTAATAACGAGGCTGCCGATTACACTGCGAGTAAATCTCGGATGATGCTGAGATCCTTCAATTTTTCCATGCTGAAAAAGCTGGTTTTCTGGGAGATCTGCCTTGTGATGTTAGGGACATCCTTCGTCGGCCTTATCTGGTACGTGTATTTTGTGCCGCACGTCGAGGCGAAAGGATTTGACGCCAGCGAGGCGGTCGGCTTCGTAGTGGCAGCCGGAGTTGGGCAAGTCGTCTCCAAAGTCCTACTAGGAAAACTCATCGTTCACGGGATGGTCAGCGCCAGGGCCAGTCTGGTGCTCTATATCGCCACGTGTTTCTTGACTCTGGCCCTGGCCCGCTGATCAATACGTTCTGGCCCATGCTGGTTGCCACCATAATTTGCGGTAGCTGCCTTGGTGTGATGTTCTGCTTGATGGATGTTTTCGCCAAGGAGATCGCTGGAGCGGACGGGCTGGCTAGTGCCTTTGGTTACATCGATCTTATCAGTGGCATAGCAAGATTATGCTTTGGATTCATACCAGGTACATTACAGGGAAGATTAAATCTTTGCTGTAGATGAATTCGTGTTATATTAGGCCTGTGTACAAGGGCTCAATATGAAGATAATAACGATGAAACTATATTTATGTTAAATGACATTTCAGGCTGAACAAAACCAAACAAACAAATAAACAAAACCAAGCAAACATCAAACTAAAGGCTACTCGGTTAGTTAATAATTATTTTGATCAAAGAGTCACACCCTCTTTAAATGATCCCTCATGCACTGTTTCTCAGGTTGCAGCATTGCTAATGCATATCTATGATCCTTGGGAAATAGCGGTATGTGGGTGGTTTCATGTCTTCTGACAGCCAAACGAACAAAGTAAATTGACTATTAGGGACACCACCAACTTAGGGCTGGATAGTTCAGTTGGCAAGAGCGCCGGTACGGAATTCCGTGGTAAGCATGATCCAGTCCCGTTCCAGTCAATTTGTATTTGTTCACTTTTCAATGAATTGAAATTATTTCAATTGAACCTTGCCTGCTCTATTTGACCGTTCAACCCACAAGTCTGATATTTCTTTCTTAAAAATTATAACGTTTCTTATTATTCCGTTCATTGTAGGTTTCATCTATGAACAAACTGGAAGTTACGATGTTGCATTCATGGTGACCGGCTTTGGCTATTTCACCGTGCTGTTGCCCGTCATAGCTGAATGGCTCATGCACAGATACGACCGCCCCTCTTAATTGAAATGGATCTTTCCAGACATATTATAGTTTGGGTCACCCCTGTATCTGAATGGAACATTCGTAAACTTTCCCTCAGTCGCATAAAAGACATACAGTAGAGCAATCAACAAGACTAGACTTGTGAAAATATTGTTTAATGTTTTTTTTCATGATTATGACATTTTTTGTCATTTGTTTTATACTAAAATATTATGGTTTATGTGAATAGCTGCCTTGAAGAACTATTGTTCAACCCCTCAAAAAGTTGTAATATATATTTCTAGAATACTATTGCGGTGGCTCGATTATATAAAATAATTTCCTGGTACATTACATCTCTAATTGAATAACGCCATCGACGGCCTGGCTTACGCACTCTAGGAATTGTCCTCCAGGTTCCATTGACAAGACATAGGACATGCAGGGACCGTGCCTTCTCATCAGTAGCTTCACGGATCTGGAATTCACTCCCTCCTACTCTCAGAAACACCACGGGACTTAAAAGCTTCAAATCCAGCCTCAAAACCTACTTTTATTCAGCAATTTAGTGATTAATAACTGTTGGTGGAGCAAGGTTCTTTGAATGTGCTTACACAGATAAATGGCACTATGTAAATATTATGCATCACCATCATCATCTGCCATATTGGTATTGTGTACTTTATGTGGATTCTGCGATGTGTTAAAGATACAATACATGATAGGTAAAGGTCACAGAGCAGCACCCACACTTTTTGATTGATCCAGCATGTATACATGAAACAATAAACCTGTTAAAAATTTAGCTCAATTGGACATCTGATTCCGTGAGAAAATAGCGAAAACCCGACTCAATTTCTCTTAGAATGGTTTTGATCTTACCCCGAGATCAATTATTTTCAGCCTTTGTTTGACTAATAATCTGGATAAATACACAATTGCATGTGGAACTTTTTCAGCGGTACGTTTCTACGACCACCATGCATCTTCATACCCTTAAAGTTATACGTACATTAAATCTGTGAACATTTCCGTTTGGGTATGTAACCAATCCTCTACTGTACCTTTAAGCAGCTAGAATGCAGTAGAATGGCGGTGGTAATTTCTTCTCATTCTTGTCACGTCGGAAGATATGATTTTGAATACGGGAAAGTGGAACCGAGTTTTCTGTCTTTCTGTAGCAATTAAAATTACGAGCGGAAAAAGCCACATAGAAACACTGGAGCTGAGGATATTCCTTTTAAATCTGTCAGGGTGCTAAGATGAAGGAAAACTAGCCAAGAGCTCCAAAGAGATGTAATACCAAGGGAATAGTACGAAAGCCCTGTAGTGCCATCAAGTATATATTCTGAAAAAGTGAAGTATATATTTCAAAATTTGTATTTTCGAGATATATATTTACTACGAAAGCCTATTAATACGAAAGCCTATTAGTGACATTTAAAATATATATTTTTAGACACAACAATCCGTAATAACGGATTACCAATCCGTTATTACGGATTACTAACTCGTTATTACGGATTAAGCATTCTATGTGCTATTCACCTTATTATCCCTTAAAAAAAATGAACAGTCGTTTATGCCTTACTTTTCTCCCTTGTCTGCTACCTGTGATGGGTTTGAGTAGCCCCATTTCTATACACACTGTTTAAGAAGCATTTTTCCAATGTATGTCTGTCTTAGCATTCGGAATGTTAAACGAAAACCGGCATAGTATTCAGTTCTTAAAGAGGGTGGAGGTAGTGCGGAGGGGGTGAAGAAGGTGTTTGGGTGAAGAAACAACGGAAAAGGGATGATAACGAAAAATATGAATGTGAATAAAGGGAGGACAGAACTTGGGAGAAAGAAAGAAATAGGAAAGGTGAACTTATAAGAAAAAAGAAAAGAAAAGTGAAGGTCACAGGAGGATATAGAGCGGGTGCGTAGCCAGCATTGTCAGTCCGCGGGGGCAGACGTCAGTATCGTCCCTGTTTCCCCCTTCCTCCTTTTCAGACGCGGTTCTCTAGATTCATTTTTGGGGGGCGAGGGGGGCTCAAGCCAGCCCAAGCCCAGTAGAACCGTCACTGGCGTGATTTTCAAGTAATTGGCGTAAATGAACAATCCAGTGTATAATTATTTCCTAGCATGTTTCTATTTTCAATTGCATTTTTTTTGCCGGGTGGAGGCGGTTAAAGCCCATAGTCCCAAGTAGAACCTCCCCGCCTCCCCTTTTTTCGCGTCCCCTTTTATTGGGGCAGTCTGCCCCCAACTGGCCACGCTACTGGAATAGAGGAGTCAGGGGAGGTGTTGTGGCAAGGAAATGGAAAGACTGTAAGACACCAGGGACCCCTTCTGTGGAACACTATTAGGTCTACCCTACCAATGACGTCTATCAGGGCATGCAAAGGATGTTATAAAGAGCAACTTCTCTCTGCGTATAATTATTAAGGGTAAAAAGGAATAACTTTTATCCTATTAAGCATTATAATGTAAAGGAATATGATTGCATGATGCCGTTATTTGACTTTGTCTATACTGTAATACTTAACATTATTAAATTGCTATACTTTTGTAAGTTAAGTTAAACAAACAAGTTATATGATTCTAGCCTTACAACGTTGTATTTTGTTATATCTTAAAATTCCCTTAATTAATTTTAATTATTTTAACTATTATTATTCAATGAAAAGGGGGCAGACCTTTGTACAAGCTACGGCTTCTTGTCTGACCTCCTCATACTATTAGCTTATCTTGTAAAATGTACTCAATGTAATAATATTATAATAGTATGAAATAAACCTGAACCTGAACCTGAACCTGAACCTGAAGGTACAGTACAGGATTGGTAACATACTCAATTAATGGTTTTGATCTTACCCCGAGATCAACTATTTTTAGCATTTGTTTGACTAATTTCTGGATAAACACACAATTTCAGGCGGAACTATTTCAACGGTACGTTTCTAACAGCACCATGCATCTTCATACCTTAAAATAAATATGTGAACATTTCTGTTTGGGTATGTTACCAATCATGTAATACTGTACCTTTTAAGCAGCTAGAATGCAGTAGAATGGCAGTGGTAATTTCCTCTCATTCTTGTCACGTCGGAAGATATGATTTTGAATACGGGAAAGTGGAACCGAGTTTTCTTTCTTTCTGTAGCAATTAAAAATTACGAGCGGAAAAGCCACATAGAAACATTGGAGCTGAGGATATTCCTTTTAAAGCAGTCAGGGTGGTAAGATGAAGGAAAACAAGCCAAGAGCTCCAAAGAGATGTAGTACCAAGGGAATAGGGTGATTGGAAATAGCTCTTTGTTCGGCATAATCGGCAAAGCTATAATAGTTAATGGATGTGAACGAGCAGACATCCCTGCACGTAGATCCATGCCAAATCGTCGGGGTCTTGACCTATATCGATTGTTTCTCTGAATGCAACAAAAGGTATGAAATATTGTATTGTAAATGTATAAGTTTACTGCGTATGGCCATTGTCGCGATGAATAAGTACTGTATACAGAAATACATCTCTTGGCGCATTGTGTTGACACATTTAGCTGGAACGTATAAAAGTACATGCACATAAAGTCATACGAATATTGTTCTCAGCCGAATTTTACAAGCCAAGGCCATATCGCTCTCGTTAGTTCGGATGCGGTTTGACAGACATGACTGTTTGTATAACTGAATGTATATTGATTTAAGTACTAGCTGTTCCATTCTTATGACAGCGGTGTCGTAAGCGTCATGCTATTCCGTGAGCTATCAAAAAACCTATTGCGTCTATAGTAATTCATGACACTAGCTTGCATAGGTACAGACGGAGGGTTTTCTGCCATGCTGGTTTCTGCACAGTTAAAATAAGGTTGTGTTAATATCTTGAAATTGCATTGGTGTTTGTCACATTCTGTGGGGCCGGAGAAGCGATACTAATAATATGAACGACACTGAGGCAGACGGGTCTTTGGGAGCTGCTGAGGACAGTCCAACCCAGGACGGGCCACGGGCAGCAGCCTTCTCGCGGCCGCAGCTGACGGAGGGCGGCAGGGGCAAGGGACTGAGTTGGGGCTGGCTCGTCGTGTTCGGACAAGGAGTGACGCTGTTCGCCTTTAGTGGATTCCTGAAGGCGATGGGAGTCCTTCTGCCGAGCGTGACGGCAGACCTGACGCAGAACACAGCGGTGACCGGGGAGATTGTGGCTGCAGCGGCTTGTGTGAAGGGCATATTAGGTAACTCCTTCAGCAACTACTACCTCATCACAATCATGAACCTCATAGACTTAGGATCTCACTGTTTATCAAACCTGAAATGTACCTTTACGTAGTATCTTGTACTTGTTAGTATCGTTAGGGGCCGTCCATAAAGTACGTACGCACGAAATGCCGACTTTGTTGACCCCCCTCCCCCTCTGTACGCATGGCGTACGCATTGGTCCCAACCCCCCCCCTCCCCCCCTGTACGCATACGCATTCCACATTAGGTTTTTCACTTCTCGTGGTCCCTTGCTTTAGCATCATTAAAATGTCACTGTAATCCGGGCTGGTACCGTAATTGGGACGTCACTTTCAAATTCTTAAATGAATGACTAAAGTTTAACAGGTTTTTATACATTTACAGATGGATTTTACTATTTTTTATCATGTTGAGAAAAAAAGGGAAAAAAACAAAACAATCCCGGTGCTTTTTCACGTTTTTAAACTCTCTTTTCTCGCGATAATGCTATGCAAATTTTTCGTTTGCATTGGCCTTAACCCCCCCCCCCCTCCCCCCCCCCCCACTGTACGCATGGCGTACGCATCGGTAACAACCCCCCTCCCCCCTTCGTGCGTACGTACTTTATGGACGGCCCCTTATGCAAAAGCTCTCATACTAAATAGTTTGGCTTGGTTTGGCAGGACCCTTGGCTGGACCAATTGGCGACAGACTTGGCTGGAGGCCAGTTGTCATGGTGATGAGCTTCATCGCGGCCATTGGCATCATTTCAGCTTCTCTTGCCAAAACTACGTCGGGAGTTGCAATATCGCTCATAGGTATATCAGGTATGTACATAATTATGTAAACACATTCTTTCAAAAAGCCAAACGGAGTTCAATTTTGTATACCTCCGAATATTCTCAGTACCTTTGACAACCGACCGCGACAACAAAAACCGAAGATAACAGCAGAGTTCAATCGTCTAAATTGTATTTCTCATTGATTGAGGGCCGGGCTTTTCCCCATCCGAAAAAAAGAGCACACGTTGACTTTCCAGCCAAAACTTCAAACTTCAAACCTTTTACAATATTTCTTTGTAATTAATGCCAAATTAGAATATTGTATGTCCTGTATACCTCAGAAAATGACGACATCAATAATACTCTTCTGGTCAAAGCATACCCAGTTTGAGAGAGCAGTTTGTGTCTGTAATGGTCATCAAACTCTGTCTTGATCTTTCACTTTAGGTGTGGGCTTCTCTGCCCCTTTCATACTCACCAAAGCGATGCTCGGCCGTTACTTCCACGATCGGTACGCCTTAGCCATGTGTCTCGGCAGTACCGGCGATTCACTCGCCGTAGTCCTCGTGCCGCCCCTGCTTCAGATTCTCCTGGAGACCTACGGCTGGAGAGGCGCCCTGCTCCTCTATGGAGGACTGTGCCTGCACCTCGTGGCGATGGGGGCGCTTCTGAAAGAGCCTCCGATCCAAGATGGCGACCAGCAAGGAGGCTACGCTGCCATCCCTAATAACGAGGCGAGTTCCTCAACACAGGCTGCCGATGACACCGCGAGCAAATCTCAGATCATCCTGAGATCCTTCAATTTGTCCATGCTGAAAAAGCTGGTTTTCTGGGAGATCTGCCTCGTGATGTTAGGGACATCCTTGGTCAGCCTAATCTGGTACGTGTATTTTGTGCCGCACGCCGAGGCGAAGGGATTCGACGCCAGCGAGGCGGTCGGATTCGTAGTGGCAGCCGGAGTGGGGCAAGTCGTCTCCAAAGTCCTACTTGGAAAACTCATCGTTCACGGGATGGTCAGCGTCAGGGCCGGTCTGGTGCTCTCTATCGCCACGTGTTCGTTGACTCTGGCCATGGACCCACTGATCAATACGTTCTGGCCCATGCTGGTTGTCACCACAATTTGTGGTAGTTTCTTCGGTTTGGTGTTCTGCTTAGTGGATGTTTTCGCCAAGGAGATCGCTGGAGTGGAAGGGCTGGCTAGTGCCTTTGGTTACATCGATCTCATCGGTGGAATAGCAATACTATGCTTTGGATTTTCACCAGGTACATTACGGTGAAGATTCTCTTTTTGCACCGTGAAAATAATGAACTAATAATGATGGAAGTATATTGCATTTAGACTGAACGAAACCAAGCAAATAGCAAACCAAAACACAAAAATAATCGAGATTAAAACAATTAAAGAATCCATAACTCCAGCATTTTACACGAAACAAAACTTACTTATGACTCAAAGCTTCCGGTTTTGAAATACCGCACTTGTTCTCTACGTACTGAGCTGAGCCATATATCCAGATTGTATAGCTGTTACTTTGACGTTGAAAAGTGAACAAAGAAAAATTGATTTGAGTAGGATTCTTTGAAAAGGTATTCAGTCAGTTAGTTTCCCTTGTGGTTATTTGATGTTTATAATTATTGATTGAAAAGCCGCATCCTCTTTGAGTGATTCCCCATGCACTGTTTCTCAGGTTATGTAGCAGCGTTGCTAATGCTGCACGTATCTTAAATGATCCTTGGGATATAGCGGTATGTGGGTGGTTTCATAGCTTCTGACAGCCAACTGAACAAAGATAATTGACTTTTAGGGACACCACCAACATATGGGGCTGGATAGCTCAGTTGGTAAGAGCACCAGTATATACGGTATTCCGGGTAGGGGCCTATTTCACTAACGTTTTGCGATCATCGCTAAACCTATTGAATCCATCGCTAGACGGAAAATCGATCGCTACTTTGCGTAGCAAATTTCCGTTTCGCGATGGATTTGTGCCGTTACCGATGATCGCAAAACGATAGTGAAATCGGCCCCTGTTTCCAGTCCTGTTCAAGTCAATTTGTTTCTGTTCACTTTCCATTGACTTTTTTCAATTGAACCTTGCCTGCTCTACTGGACCGTAGAACACACAAGTATGATATTTCCTTCTTACAAAATGAGAATACACTGTATTTCTTAACCTGTTGTTCGTCCATTGCAGGTTTCATCTATGAACAAACTGGAAGTTACGATGTTGCATTCATGGTGACCGGCTTTGGCTATTTCACCGTGCTGTTGCCCGTTATAGCTGAATGGCTCATGCACAGATACTACCGCCCCTCTTAATTGAAATGGATCATCCCGAGACGTATTATAGTTTGGCCACCCCTGTATCTGAATGGAACATCCGCAAACATCCGGAACATCCCTCAGTCGCATAAAAGACATACAGTAGAGCAATCAGCAAGACTAGACTTGTGGAAATATTGTTTAATGTTTTTTTCATGATTATGACTTTTTTTTGATATTTGTTTTTATACCAAAATATCACGGTTTATGTGAATAGCTGCCATTAAAGAACTATTGTTCAACCCCTCAAAAAGTTGTAATATATATTTCTAGAATACTATTGCGGTGGCTCGATTTTAAAATAATTTCCTTGTACATTACATCTCTAATTGAAGAACGCCATCGACGGCCTGGCTTACGCACTCCAGGAATTGTCCTCCAGGTTCCATTGACAAGACATAGGACACACAGGGACCGTGCCTTCTCATCAGTAGCTTCACGGCTTTGGAATTCACTCCCTCTTACTCTCAGAAACACCACAGGACTTGAAAGCTTCAAATCCAGCCTCAAAACCTACTTTTATTCAGCAATTTAGTGATTAATAACTGTTGGTGGAGCAAGGTTCTTTGAATGTGCTTACACAGATAAATGGCACTATGTAAATATTATGCATCACCATCATCATCTGCCATATTGGTCTTGTGTACTTTATGCGGATTCTGCGATGTGTTAAAGGTACAATACATGATAGGTAAAGGTCACAGAGCAGCACCCACACTTTTTGATTGATCCAGCATGTATATATACATGAAACAATAAACATGTTAAAAATTGAGCTCAATTGGACATCTGATTCCGTGAGAAAATAGTGAAAACCCGACTCAATTTCTCTTAGAATGGTTTTGATCTTACCCCGAGATCAACTATTTTCAGTCTTTGTTTGACCAATTTCTGAATAAATACACCATTTCATGCGGAACCATTTAAACGGTACATTTCTACTACAAAAGTTAGACCTAAAAGTTAGAAGTAAATCTGTGAACATTTCGATTTTGGTAAGTTATCAATCATGTACTTATGCCTTGAAGGGTGCACCCAAGTAAATAGTCCCAAAATCCGTCCGCCGAGCTCATTAATAAAAGTTAAGCACTCAATATATTATAAACGAGAGAGTTCTGAGAGCTATGAAACTGAGGAATTTAAGAAATATGGCACTGGACCTCCAGCCTGGCCTCTGGGCTTCCATTTGTGACCATTTGTGATGCAATTGGGTGAGAAAGTGGGTCTATTTCATCCGCTTTTCAGAGGGATGTTTTTTTTTCTTTTTAAATATGGCTTCTTTGACAGGAGTGATCCATACCTAGTTTTAGGGGTGCTCAGGTGAGAATGAGTAACTGAGTAGGCCCTATATCTCAAAAATTCAATGGTCAACTCACCATACCATGAAAAGAAAATGAAAGGTGACATGTTCATCACCATTTTGCTGTGCAACTTGAACACCTGTGAGAGTTCTGAGTAATTTTAAATGATTTTTTAAGTATAAGTATTTATCAATTTTGTCTATGGGAGTTTATTTACTTGGGTACAACCTTAAGCAGCTAGAATGCAGTAGAATTGCGGTGGTGATTTCTTCTTAATCGTGTCACATCGGAAAGCATGATTTTGAATACGAGTTTTTCTTTCTTTCTATAGCAATTAAAATTACTTAAAATGTAGTGCCAAGTGAATAGGGCGGTTGGGAATAGATCTTTAATTGTTCGGCATATTATTATGGGCAAAGCTATAATAGTCGGTAGACGTGAACGAGCAGATAAGCCTGCACGTCCATGCCAACAATAGTATGGTGTATACGAAAGGTCTGTAATATTGTACATGTACATGTACTGTGTGGGGCAATTGTCGCGATAGTATAAGCAGTGTCCAGAAATACTTACCTTGGTGCATTGTGTTGGCGCATTTAGCTGGAAGGTATAATACATGCACACAAAGCCGTAGGAATATTGTTCAGCAAGACAAGGTCATATCGCTCCCGTTAGTACGGATGCGGTATGATGTGGCAGACATGGCTGTATGCATACCTGAATATTGATGTAGGCCTAGTAGCTGTTCAATTGTTATGACAGTGGTGACTTAAGCCTCACTTTAGTTCATGGGCCTTATACACTTGTATTCCCGGACCAACGCTCCTAACATTAATGCAGTTCCTTCGTCAACAAGCTATCAAAAAACACATTGCGTTAGTAATTAAGCGACACTGGCTTGCATAGGTGAAGGGTTTTCCGCCATGCTGGTTTTTGCACAGTTTGTTGAAATAAGGTCGTATTAATAAATTGATCTTGCGTTCGTGTTTGCCACATCGTGTGGGGCCGGAGAAGCGATTCCGGTAATAATATGAACGACACCGAGGCAGACGGCTTAATGGGAGCTGAGGACACTCCAACTCATGACGGGCCACGGGCAGCAGCTTTCTCGCCGTCGCATTTGTCCAAGGGCCTGGGTTGGGGCTGGCTCATCGTGCTCGGACAAGGAGTGACGCTGTTTGCCTGGAGCGGGTTACTGAAGGGGATGGGAGTCCTTCTGCCCAGCGTGACGGCAGACCTGACGCAGAACACGGCGGTGACCGGGGAGATTGTGGCTGCAGCGGCCTGTGTGAAGGGCATATTAGGTAACTCCTTCAGCAGCTACTATACGTCATAACAATCATGCACCTCACTCATATACACTGAGGATCTCACTGTTAAACAATCCTTAAATGTATACCTTTGCGTAGTATCTTGTATTTGTTAGTATCTTTATAAAAAAGCTTTCATACTAAATATTTGGCTTGGTCTCATAGGACCCTTGGCTGGACCAATTGGCGACAGGTTTGGTTGGAGGCCAGTTGTCATGGTGATGAGCTTCATAGCGGCCATTGGCATCATTTCAGCTTCTCTTGCCAAAACTACAACAGGAGTTGCTGTATCGCTGATAGGAATATCAGGTATATAGGCCGACATATTGATTACATTTTAAATTATATCAAAAAGCAAAAGAGTTAAATTTCGTACGTCGTTATATCCTCAATAAACTCATTAAACCTCAGAAAACCCTTTAGAGAGCAGTTTGTTTATCTTAATAGTCAAACTGTGTCTTGATTTTCACTCTATTAGGTATGGGCTTCCCTGTACCTTTCATACTCACCAAAGCGATGCTCGGCCGTTACTTCCACGATCGCTACGCCCTGGCCGTGAGTCTGGCTAGTACCGGCGACTCAATCGCCATAGTCCTCGTGCCGCCCCTGCTTCAAATTCTCCTGGAGACCTACGGCTGGAGAGGCGCCCTGCTCCTCTATGGAGGGCTGTGCCTCCACCTCGTGGCGGTTGGGGCGCTTCTGAGAGAGCCTCCGATCCAAGATGGCATCCAGCAAGGAAGCTACGCTGCCATGCCTAATAACGAGGCGAGCTCTTCAACACAGGCTGCCGATGACACCGCGAGTAAATCTCGGATGATCCTCACATCCTTCAATTTTTCCATGCTGAAAAAGCTGGTTTTCTGGGAGGTTTGCCTCGTGATGTTAGGGACATCCTTGGTCAGCCTAACCTGGTACGTGTATTTTGTGCCGCATGCCGAGGCGAAGGGATTCGACGCCAGCGAGGCGGTCGGCTTCGTAGTGGCAGCCGGTGTGGGGCAAATCATCTCCAAAGTCCTACTGGGAAAACTCATCGTTCACGGGATGGTCAGCGCCAGGGCCGGTCTGGTGCTCTCCATCGCCACGTGTTCGTTGACTCTGGCCCTGGACCCGCTGATCAATACGTTCTGGCCCATGCTGGTTGCCACCACAATTTGCGGTAGTTCCCTTGGTTTGATGTTCTGCTTGATGGACGTTTTCGCCAAGGAGATCGCTGGAGCGGACGGGCTGGCTAGTGCCTTTGGTTACATCGAACTCATCGGTGGAATAGCAAGATTATGCTTTGGATTCATACCAGGTACAGTACGGTGAAGATTCTCTTTTTGTATTAGTTGAATTCGTGTTATATTAGGCCTGTTCACAAGGGCACACTATAAAAAAAATTACGATGAAACTGTATTAATGTCAAATGACAATTCAGGCTGAACAAAACCAAGCAAACAAATAAAATAATGAACAAAGCAAACATCAAACTAAAGGTTACTCGGTTGTTTGATGATTATTTTGATCAAAGAGTCACATCCTATTTGAAAGCCCCATGTACCGTTTCTCAGGTTGCAGCATTGATAATGCCTCGCGTCATTTGACACAGTGGTATGTGAGTAGTTTCATTGCTTCTGACTGCCTAACGAACAAAGATAATTGACTATTTGGAGCACCACCGACATATTGTTGGATCACTCACAGTTGGTAAAAGCCCCAGTATGGTTTTCTGGTCCGAGTCCTGTTCCAGCCAATTTTCTTTGTTCACTTTTCAATAATTTCCCTTAATCTGTTGTCCGTTCATTGTAGGTTTCATCTATGAACAAACTGGAAGTTACGATGTTGCATTCATGGTGACCGGCTTTGGCTATTTCACCGTGCTGTTACCCGTCATAGCTGAATGGCTAATTCACAGATGCCACCACCCCTCCTAACCGAAATGGATCATCTCCAGACATATTATAGTTTGGCCACCCCTGTATCTGAGTGGAACATCCGTAAACTGTCTCTCAGCCGGGTACAAGATCCACAGTAGAGCGGAAAACAAGACTAGACTTGTGGAAATGGTTGGAATGGACTGCCGAATGTTGCAGAATATTAATGGTCATGATTTTTTTCTTGGCTGGCCCCGCCTTTGCTTGTTTTAAATTGAAAATTATGTGTAGTTTTTCTGTAAATGTTTTTATTTATAATCCTTTTATAGTCACCAAGTTTAAGAACTTATTAGTGTAAAGTTTTAAAGTCTCATTATACGTTTTTGTAAAGTATTGTAAAGTTGTATGTTATTTTAGCAATTTTTAAAATATTTCTTTTCAACCGTTTTTGGGGTTGCTAATAAATCGATCATCATAATCATTAACAACATTGAATCATCGTTACAGGCGTTGTGATCCAAGTCAAATGTCAAAAATCCAATTACATTTTGCATTTTTCTCTGGAAAATGTTACCCTTTTTTTTGGTCTTTTTGGATTCTGACAGCCAAACGGCACCAGCAACATAGGGCTTAGGAGCCCAGTTAGTAGCGCGCCGGTATACGGTATTCCGGTGGTCGCTGGTTCTAATCTCGCTCCAGTCAATTTTTCATTGTGCACTTTTCAGTAATTCTTTTTTATATTAAAAAAAAATCTGTATTATTTGTGATTTGTTTGTTCCTGTTGATGACTAGAGCAGGCTACCCGAAAAGTTGACACCTTATGAGAATTGCGACGAAATAAGAAGTGCGAATGCACGAACGTTTCTTACACGGTGTTTTCCGATCCACATAATTATGTTCAGTTGTGTATTGACGTCATCCTAGTTTCTGCCAATCTGTGGTTATCAGAATCATATGATCGGTGAGGTTACCAACGAGTACCCAGGGGAAACGCCAGTCGCTCCTCCATTGCGATTCTGCTGTTAAAATAATTTCTCGGTCCTGAGACTGGTGAGTGGTCTTGGGATCGATTTCACACAGCACTTATCTTAAAATGATACCTGTAATCAAAATTGCTTAATGCACAATTAATTACTATACAATAAATGTAAACTTATAATCTGTGAACATTTCTGTTTTGGTTTTCTACCTAAGTATAATACCTTTAAAGCGGTCAGGGTTGTAGGACGGAGGAAAGCGGCATACCAAGGGAATGGGGTGATTGCGAATAGTTCTTTGTTTGGCATGGGTAAACTTAAGCTAAAATACATGTAGTTTTATGTAAACCAGCAGACAGCATGCACATAGGTCCATGTCTAGGGCCTATACCGTTTGTTTCTCTGAATACACGAAAGCGGTGTAATAAAGTACAAGTTACCCCATGGGCCATTGTATAGCGTCTTTTTGTACCGACGAACATAATCATATAATATAATATGCACTGATACAAAATACAAGCAATGAATTCAGAAATAGGCCTACAACTTTCAACGCATTTAAAAGCCAGCCGCTTACACAAAAACAGACCATATACAAAAATATTGATCCCTAGCTACGGTTGAATCATTTTCTCAGCGAAGTGGATACATGCATATACAGTATCGCGGCTCCCGTAAGAAAGAATGTGCCGTGACAGACGTGAATGTGTGAATGAATGTAGGTTGTAGTACAAGGTTGATGCACTGTTCAGTTTTAATGACAAAAAACATTATTAAAAAGACTCACTCTTGCATTTCAAGAGTAACGGTAAGATTGTCCGTCAACAAGCCATAAAAACATAGTATAGTGAATAGTTATTCCAGGCTCTGTACTTCGTTGGCAGTGAGTTTCACCCGCCATGTTGGTTTTTTTTTGCACAGCTGGAATGAACTTGTATTATCTCGTTCTTGCGTTGGTGTTCGCCATAATATTATAGTTACTTAAGGACCGGAGAAGCGATACCAGTATGAACGACACCGAGGCAGATGGGTCTTTGGGAGCTGAGGACAGTCCAACCCAGGACGGGCCACGGGCAGCAGCCCCTCCTCGCGGCCGCAGCTGAGTTGGGGCTGGCTCGTCGTGTTCGGACAAGGAGTGACGCTGTTCGCCTGGGGTGGATTCATGAAGGGGATGGGAGTCCTTCTGCCCAGCGTGACGGCAGACCTGACGCAGAACACAGCGGTGACCGGGGAGATTCTGGCTGCAGCGGCCTGTGTGAAGGGCATATTAGGTAACTCCTTCATCAACTACTACCTCATCGCATGCACCTTATTATAGACCGAGGATCTCACTGTTTACCAAACCTAAAATGTACCTTTGCGTAGTATCTTGTATTTGTTAGTATCTTTATGCAAAATCTCTCATACTAAATATTTGGCTTGGTTTCGCAGGACCCTTGGCTGGACCAATTGGGGACAGGTTTGGCTGGAGGCCAGTTGTCATGGTGATGAGCTTCATCGCGGCCATTGGCATCATTTCAGCTTCTCTTGCCAAAACTACAACGGGAGTTGCAATATCGCTGATAGGTATATCAGGTATGGCCTATTATATTGATAACATATTGACGCCCGACCGCGACAGCCTAAAACCCAGAGGAAAACCACACAAAAATATGAATGAAGGTCGGGCTTTTCCAACATGCGGAAAAGGAGCACATGTTGAAGGTCAAGCCAAAACATTAAACTTTTGACATTAATGTCTTAAATTAGTCTAGGCATATTCCATGTCCCGTTAACGTCCGAAAAAGACGACATCAATGATACTCTTCCAGTAAGAGCAAACCCTTGAGAGAGCAGTTTGTATATCTTTAACTGTCATCAAACTCTGTCTTGATCTTTCACTTTAGGTGTGGGGTTCTCTGCACCTTTCATACTCGCCAAAGCGATGCTCGGCCGTTACTTCCACGATCGCTACGCCCTGGCCGTGAGTATGGGCAGTATTGGCGACGCACTCGCCGTAGTCCTCGTGCCGCCCCTGCTTCAGATTCTCCTGGAGACCTACGGCTGGAGAGGCGCCCTGCTCCTCTATGGAGGGCTGTGCCTCCTCCTCGTGGCGATGGGAGCGTTTCTGTAAGAGCCTCCGATCCAAGATGGCGACCAGCAAGGAGGCTACGCTGCCATAATAACGAGGCGAGCTCCTCAACACAGGCTGCCGATGACACCGCAAGCAAATCTCGGATGATCCTGAGATCCTTTAATTTTTCCATGCTGAAAAAGCTGGTTTTCTGGGAGATCTGCCTCGTGATGTTAGGGACATCCTTCGTCGGCCTAATCTGGTACGTGTATTTTGTGCCGCACCTCGAAGCGAAGGGATTCGACGCCAGCGAGGCGGTCGGCTTCGTAGTGGCATCCGGAGTGGGGCAAGTCGTCTCCAAAGTCCTACTGGGAAAACTCATCGTTCACGGGATGGTCAGCGTCAGGGCCGGTCTGGTGCTCTCCATCGCCACGTGTTCGTTGACTCTGGCCCTGGACCCGCTGATCAATACGTTCTGGCCCATGCTGGTTGCCACCATAATTTGCGGTAGTTCCCTTGGTTTGATGTTCTGCTTGATGGACGTTTTCGCCAAGGAGATCGCTGGAGCGGACGGGCTGGCTAGTGCCCTTGGTTACATCGATCTCATCAGTGGCAT
Organism: Astropecten irregularis; assembly: GCA_963971285.1. Lineage (NCBI taxonomy): Eukaryota > Metazoa > Echinodermata > Asteroidea > Paxillosida > Astropectinidae > Astropecten > Astropecten irregularis. The sequence goes on along the minus strand of OZ020255.1, from coordinate 13,726,439 downwards.
AGCAAGATTATGCTTTGGATTCATACCAGGTACATTAAAGGGAAGATTATATCTTTGCTGTAGATGAATTCGTGTTAAATTAGGCCTGTGCATAAGGGCACAATATGAAGATAATAACGATAAAACTATATTAATGTTAAATGACATTTCAGGCTGAACAAAACCAAACAAACAAATAAACAAAACCAAGCAAACGTCAAACTAAAGGCTACTCGGTTAGTTAATAATTATTTTGATCAAAGAGTCACATCCTCTTTAAATAATCCCTCATGCACTGTTTCTCAGGTTGCAGCATTGCTAATGCATATCTATTGTCCTTGGGAGATAGCGATATGTGGGTGGTTTCATGCCTTCTGACAGCCAAACGAACAAAGTTAATTGACTATTAGGGACACCACCAACTAAGGGCTGGATAGCTCAGTTGGCAAGAGCGCCGGTACGGTATTCCGGGGGTAGCATGATCCAGTCCTGTTCCAGTCCATTTGTATTTGTTCACTTTTCAATGACTTGAAATTATTTCAATTGAACCTTGCCTGCTCTATTGGACCGTACAACCCACAAGTCTGATATTTCTTTCTTAAAAATTATAACGTTTCTTATTATTCCGTTCATTGTAGGTTTCATCTATGAACAAACTGGAAGTAACGATGTTGCATTCATGGTGACCGGCTTTGGCTATTTCACCGTGCTGTTGCCCGTCATAGCTGAATGGCTCATGCACAGATACTACCGCCCCTCTTAATTGAAATGGATCATCCCGAGACGTATTATAGTTTGGCCACCCCTGTATCTGAATGGAACATCCGTAAACTTTCCCTCAGTCGCATAAAAGACATACAGTAGAGCAATCAACAAGACTAGACTTGTGGAAATATTGTTTAATGTTTTTTTCATGATTATGACATTTTTTTTTGTTATTTGTTTTATACCAAAATATTATGGTTTATGTGAATAGCTGCCTTGAAGAACTATTGTTCAACCCCTCAAAAAGTTGTAATATATATTTCTAGAATACTATTGCGGTGGCTCGATTATATAAAATAATTTCCTTGTACATTACATCTCTAATTGAAGAACGCCATCGACGGCCTGGCTTACGCACTCCAGGAATTGTCCTCCAGGTTCCATTGACAAGACATAGGACACACAGGGACCGTGCCTTCTCATCAGTAGCTTCACGGCTTTGGAATTCACTCCCTCTTACTCTCAGAAACACCACAGGACTTGAAAGCTTCAAATCCAGCCTCAAAACCTACTTTTATTCAGCAATTTAGTGATTAATAACTGTTGGTGGAGCAAGGTTCTTTGAATGTGCTTACACAGATAAATGGCACTATGTAAATATTATGCATCACCATCATCATCTGCCATATTGGTCTTGTGTACTTTATGCGGATTCTGCGATGTGTTAAAGGTACAATACATGATAGGTAAAGGTCACAGAGCAGCACCCACACTTTTTGATTGATCCAGCATGTATACATGAAACAATAAACCTGTTAAAAATTGAGCTCAATTGGACATCTGATTCCGTGAGAAAATAGCGAAAACCCGACTCAATTTCTCTTAGAATGGTTTTGATCTTACCCCGAGATCAATTATTTTTAGCCTTTGTTTGACTAATAATCTGGATAAATACACAATTGCATGTGGAACTATTTCAGCGGTACGTTTCTACGACCACCATGCATCTTCATACCCTTAAAGTTATACGTACATTAAATCTGTGGACATTTCCGTTTGGGTATGTTACCAATCCTCTACTGTACCTTTAAGCAGCTAGAATGCAGTAGAATGGCGGTGGTAATTTCTTCTCATTCTTGTCACGTCGGAAGATATGATTTTGAATACAAGAAGGTGGCACGGAGTTTTTCTTGCTTTCTGTAGCAATTAAAATTACGAGCGGAAAAAGCCACATAGAAACACTGGAGCTGAGGATTTTCCTTTTAAATCAGTCAGGGTGCTAAGATAAAGGAAAACAAGCCAAGAGCTCCAAAGAGATGTAGTACCAAGGGAATAGTACGAAAGCCCTGTAGTGCCAACAAGTATATATTCTGAAAAAGTGAAGTATATATTTCAAAATTTGTTTTTTCGAGATATATATTTACTACGAAAGCCTGTAAGTACGAAAGCCTATAAGTGCCACTTAAAATATATATTTGTAGACACAACAATCCGTCATAACGGATTACCAATCCGTTATTACGGATTACCAATCCGTTATTACGGATTACCAACCCGTTATTACGGATTACCAATCCGCTATTACGTATAACTAATTCGTTATTACGGATTATGCATTCTATGTACTATTCACCTTATTATCCCTTAAAAAAAATGAAGAGTCGTTTCTGCCCTGTTTTTCTCCCTTGTCTGCTACCTGTGATGGGTTTGAGTAGCCCCATTTCTATACACACTGTTTAAGAAGCATTTTTTTCTTTGTATGTCTGTCTTAGCATTCGGAATGTTAAACGAAAACCGGCATAGTATTCAGTTCTTAAAGAGGGTGGAGGTAGTGCGGAGGGGGTGAAGGTGGTGTTTGGGTGAAGAAACAACGTAAAAGGGATGAAAATGCAAAATGTGAATGTAAATAAAGGGAGGACAGAACTTGGGAGAAAGAAAGAAATGGGAAAGGTGAACTTATTAGAAAAAAGAAAAGAAAAGTGAAGGTCACAGGAGGAAATAGAGCGGGATGTGTAGCCAGCATTGTCAGTCCGCGGGGGCAGACGTCAGTATCGTCCCTGTTTCCCCCTTCCTCCTTTTCAGCTCGGTTCTCTAGATTCATTTTTGGGGGGCGAGGGGGGCTCAAGCCAGCCCCAGCCCAGTAGAACCGTCACTGGCGTGATTTTCAAGTAATTGGCGTAAATGAAAAATCCAGTGTATAATTATTTTCTAGCATGTTTTTATTTTCAATTGCATTTTTTTTTGCCGTGTGGAGGCGGTTAAAGCCCATAGTCCCAAGTAGAACCTCCCCGCCTCCCCTTTTTTCGCGTCTCCTTTTATCGGGCCAGTCTGCCCCCAATTGGCTACGCTACTGGAATAGAGGAGTCAGGGGAGGTGTTGTGGCAAGGAAATGGAAATGGCCCCCAAATATGCTGTTTATCGTCATTGGCGCCCTTATAGAGTGTATAGTTAGAGGTGGGCCCACCCAAACCCATATCTGGAGGCAGACAAGAGAGATAGGCAAGGCAGAAACGACCGTTAATTTTGAGAAATGGGATAATGGGTTAGTCTTAGGGTGAATAGCACATATAATGCATAATCCGTCATAACGAATTAGTAATCCGTAATTACGGATTAGTAATCCGTAATAACAAATTAGTAATCCGTAATAACAGATTAGCAATCCGTAATTACGGTTTAGTATGTCACAAAATATATATTTTAAGTGGCACTAATGGGCTTTCGTAAAATATATACTTCACTTTTTCAGAACATATACTTGATGGCACTACAGGACTTTCGTAGTACGGTGCAATTGGGAATAACTCTTTATTCGGCATAATGGGAAGGTATTGACGGTTCACATTTATGTGTGTGAACGACCAGACAGCCTGTATGTAGGTCCATGCAAAATCGTCGGTCTGACCTATATCGATGGTTTCTCTGAACGCACGAAAGGTCTGTAATATTGTGTTTTACATGACTGTATAAGTTTACTCTGTGTGGCCATTGTTGCGATGAATAAGGACTGTATACAGAAATACTTCTCTTGGCGCATGGTGTTGACGCATTTAGCTGGAACGTACAGTATATGTACACAAAGTCATGCGAATATTGTTCTTGAGCCTCGTTTTAGTCCACGGGCCTACACTTTTAATCCCGGACCAAAACTCCTAAAATTAATGCAGTTCCTTCGTCAACAAGCTATCAAAAAAACATATTGCGTCTATAGTAATTCATGACACTGGCTTGCATAGGTGAAGTGTTTTCCGCCATGCTGGTTTTTGCAGTTGAAACCATCTTCACCTTGCATTCGTGTTCGCCACATTGTGTGGGGCTGGAGAAGCGATACTAGTATGAACGACACTGAGGCAGACGGGTCTTTGGGAGCTGCTGAGGACAGTCCAACCCAGGACGGGCCACGGGCAGCAGCCTTCTCGCGGTCGCAGCTGACGGAGGGCGGCAGGGGCAAGGGACTGAGTTGGGGCTGGCTCGTCGTGCTCGGACAAGGCGTGACGCTGTTCGCCTTTAGTGGATTCCTGAAGGGGATGGGAGTCCTTCTGCCGAGCGTGACGGCAGACCTGACGCAGAACACAGCGGTGACCGGGGAGATTGTGGCAGCAGCGGCTTGTGTGAAGGGCATATTAGGTAACTCCTTCAGCAACTACTTCCTCATCGCATGCACCCATTATAGACTGAGGATCTCGCTGTTTACCAAACCCAAAATGTACCTTTACGTAGTATCTTGTATTTGTTATTATCTTTATGCAAAATCTCTCATACTAAATAGTTTGGCTTGGTTTCGCAGGACCCTTGGCTGGACCAATTGGCGACAGGTTTGGCTGGAGGCCAGTTGTCATGGTGATGAGCTTCATTGCCGCCATTGGCATCATTTCAGCTTCTCTTGCCAAAACTACAACGGGAGTTGCTATATCGCTGATAGGTATATCAGGTATGGCCTATATATTGATAACATATTGACGCCCGAAGGGGACCATACAAATATGATTGAAGGTCGGGCTTTTCCAACATGGGGAAAAAGCACACGTTGACGTTCAAGCCAAAACTTTTAACTTTGTGTTTGACAAATGTCTTAAATTAGTTTAGTCATATTATATGTTCCGTAAACCTCAGAAAGCAACGACGTCAATAATACTCTTCCTGTAAAAGCAAACCGCCTTGAGAGGGCAGTTTGTATATCTTTAACGGTCATCATACTCTGTCTTGTGTTTTTCATTTTAGGTGTGGGCTTCTCTGCACCTTACATACTCACTAAAGCGATGATCGGCCATTACTTCCACGATCGCTACGCCCTGGCCGTAAGTCTCGGCAGTATTGGCGACGCACTCGCCGTAGTCCTCGTGCCGCCCCTGCTTCAGATTCTCCTGGAGACCTACGGCTGGAGAGGCGCCCTGCTCCTCTATGGAGGGCTTTGCCTCCACCTCGTGGCGATGGGGGCGCTTCTGAAAGAGCCTCCGATCCAAGATGGCGACCAGCAAGGAGGCTACGCTGCCATCCCTAATAACGAGGCGAGTTCCTCAACACAGGCTGCCGATGACACCGCGAGTAAATCTCGGATCATCCTGAGATCCTTCAATTTTTCCATGCTGAAAAAGCTGGTTTTCTGGGAGATCTGTCTTGTGATGTTAGGGACATCCTTCGTCGGCCTAATCTGGTACGTGTATTTTGTGCCGCACGTCGAGGCGAAGGGATTCGACGCCAGCGAGGCGGTCGGCTTCATAGTGACATCCGGAGTGGGGCAAGTCATCTCCAAAGTCCTACTTGGAAAACTCATCGTTCACGGGATGGTCAGCGTCAGGGCCGGTCTGGTGCTCTCTATCGCCACGTGTTCGTTGACTCTGGCCCTGGACCCGCTGATCAATACGTTCTGGCCCATGCTGGTTGCCACCATAATTTGCGGTAGCTGCCTTGGTGTGATGTTCTGCTTGATGGATGTTTTCGCCAAGGAGATCGCTGGAGCGGACGGGCTGGCTAGTGCCTTTGGTTACATCGATCTCATCGGTGGAATAGCAAGATTATGCTTTGGATTCATACCAGGTACATTACAGGGAAGATTATATCTTTGCTGTAGATGAATTCGTGTTATATTAGGCCTGTGTACAAGGGCTCAATATGAAGATAATAACGATGAAACTATATTAATGTTAAATGACATTTCAGGCTGAAGAAAACCAAACAAACAAATAAACAAAACCAAGCAAACATCAAACTAAAGGCTACTCGGTTAGTTAATAATTATTTTGATCAAAGAGTCACACCCTCTTTAAATGATCCCTCATGCACTGTTTCTCAGGTTAAAGCATTGCTAATGCATATCTATGATCCTTGGGAAATAGCGATATGTGGGTGGTTTCATGTCTTCTGACAGCCAAACGAACAAAGTTAATTGACTATTAGGGACACCACCAACTTAGGGCTGGATAGTTCAGTTGGCAAGAGCGCCGGTACGGAATTCCGGGGTAAGCATGATCCAGTCCCGTTCCAGTCAATTTGTATTTGTTCACTTTTCAATGAATTGAAATTATTTCAATTGAACCTTGCCTGCTCTATTTGACCGTTCAACCCACAAGTCTGATATTTCTTTCTTAAAAATTATAACGTTTCTTATTATTCCGTTCATTGTAGGTTTCATCTATGAACAAACTGGAAGTTACGATGTTGCATTCATGGTGACCGGCTTTGGCTATTTCACCGTGCTGTTGCCCGTCATAGCTGAATGGCTCATGCACAGATACGACCGCCCCTCTTAATTGAAATGGATCTTTCCAGACATATTATAGTTTGGGTCACCCCTGTATCTGAATGGAACATTCGTAAACTTCCCCTCAGTCGCATAAAAGACATACAGTAGAGCAATCAACAAGACTAGACTTGTGGAAATATTGTTTAATGTTTTTTTTCATGATTATGACATTTTTTGTCATTTGTTTTATACTAAAATATTATGGTTTATGTGAATAGCTGCCTTGAAGAACTATTGTTCAACCCCTCAAAAAGTTGTAATATATATTTCTAGAATACTATTGCGGTGGCTCGATTTTAAAATTATTTCCTGGTACATTACATCTCTAATTGAATAACGCCATCGACGGCCTGGCTTTACGCACTCTAGAAATTGTCCTCCAGGTTCCATTGACAAGACATAGGACACACAGGCACCACATGTGCCTTCTCATCAGTAGCTTCACGGATCTGGAATTCACTCCCTCCTACTCTCAGAAACACCACGGGACTTGTAAGCTTCAAATCCAGCCTCAAAACCTACTTTTATTTTAGAAATTTGGTGATTAATAACTGTTGGTAAAGCCAGGGGTCTTTGAATTGATCCAGCATGTATACATGAAACAATAAACCTGTTAAAAATTGAGCTCAATTGGACATCTGATTCCGTGAGAAAATAGCGAAAACCCGACTCAATTTCTCTTAGAATGGTTTTGATCTTACCCCGAGATCAACTATTTTCAGTCTTTGTTTGACCAATTTCTGAATAAATACACCATTTTATGCGGAACTATTTAAACGGTACATTTCTACTAGCTCTCAAAGTTAGACCTAAAAGTTAGAAGTAAATCTTCAAAATTAATGTTTTTTTTCATGATTATGACATTTTTTGTCATTTGTTTTATACTAAAATATTATGGTTTATGTGAATAGCTGCCTTGAAGAACTATTGTTCAACCCCTCAAAAAGTTGTAATATATATTTCTAGAATACTATTGCGGTGGCTCGATTTTAAAATTATTTCCTGGTACATTACATCTCTAATTGAATAACGCCATCGACGGCCTGGCTTTACGCACTCTAGAAATTGTCCTCCAGGTTCCATTGACAAGAGTGAGGACATAAAAGGACCGTGCTTTCTCATCAGTAGCTTCACGGCTCTGGAATTCACTCCCTCCCACTCTCAGAAATACCACGGGACTTGAAAGCTTCACATCCAGCTTCAAAACCTACTTTTATTCAGAAATTTAGTGATTAATAACTGTTGGTGGAGCCAGGGTCTTCGAATGTGCTTACACAGATAAATGGCACTATGTAAATATTATGCATCACCATCATCATCTGCCATATTGGTCTTGTGTACTTTATGTGGATTCTGCGATGTGTCAAAGGTACAATACATGATAGGTAAAGGTCACAGAGCAGCACCCACACTTTTTGATTGATCCAGCATGTACATGAAACAACAAACCTGTTAAAAATTGAGCTCAATTGGACATCTGTGTCCGTGAGAAAATAGCGAAAACCCGACTCAATTTCTCTTAGAATGGTTTTGATCTTACCCCGAGATCAATTATTTTCAGCCTTTGTTTGACTAATTTCTGGATAAATACACCATTTCAGGCGGAACAATATCAACGGTTTGTTTCTACCAGCACCATGCATCTTCATACCGGCCCCCTTAAGTAATACGTAAATCTGTGAACATTTTGGTTCGGGTATGTTACAAATCCTGTACTGTACCTTTAAGCAGCTAGAATGCAGTAGAATGGCGGTGGTAATTTCTTCTCATTCTTGTTTACGTCGGAATACATGATTTTGAATACGGGAAAGTGGAACCGAGTTTTTCTTTTTTTTCTGTAGCAATTAAAAATTACGAGCGGAAAAGCCACATAGAAACATTGGAGCTGAGGATAATCCTTTTAAAGCAGTCAGGGTGGTAAGATGAAGGAAAACAATTCAAGAGCTCCAAAGAGATGTAGTACCAAGGGAATAGGGTGATTGGAAATAGCTCTTTGTTCGGCATAATCGGCAAAGCTATAATAGTTAATGAATGTGAACGAGCAGACAACTCTGTACGTAGATCCCTGCCAAATCGTCGGGTCTGACCTATATCGATTGTTTCTCTGCTTGTATTGTAAATGTATAAGTTTACTGCGTGTGGCCATTGTCGCAACGAATAAGTACTGTATACAGAAAAACATCTCTTTGCGCATTGTGTAGATGCATTTAGCTGGAACGTAAAGTACAGGCACATAAAGTCATACGAATATTGTTCTCAGCCGAATTTTACAAGCCAAGGCCATATCGCTCCTATTAGTTCGGATGCGCTTTGACAGACATGACTGTATGTATAACTGAATGAATATTGATGTTAGTACTAGCTGTTCCATTCTTATGACAGCAGTGTCGTAAGCCTCATGCTATTCCGAGCTATCAAAAAAAAAATATTGTGTCTATAGTAATTTATGACACTAGCTTGCATAGGTACAGATGGAGAGTTTTCTGCCATGCTGGTTTCTGCACAGTTGAAATAAGGTTGTGTAAATATATTGATATTGCATTGGTGTTTGCCACATTGTGTGGGGCCGGAGAAGCGATACTAATAATATGAACGACACCGAAGCAGACGGCTCAGTTGGAGCTGAGGACAGTCCAACCACGGACGGGTCACGGGCAGCAGCCTCCTCGCGGTCGCAGCTGACGGAGGGCGGCAGGGGCCCGGGACTGCGTTGGGGCTGGCTCATCGTGCTCGGACAAGGCGTGACACTGTTTGCCTGGAGTGGGTTCCTGAAGGGGATGGGAGTCCTTCTGCCCAGCGTGACGGCAGACCTGACGCAGAACACGGCGGTGACCGGGGAGATCGTGGCTGCAGTGGCTTGTGTGAAGGGCATATTAGGTAACTCCTTCATGAACTACTATCCCATCGCATGCACCTTATAGAGACTGAGGCTCTCACTGTTTACCAAAATATACATTTACGTAGTATCTTGTACTTGTTAGTATCGTTATGCAAAAGCTAAATAATACTAAATATAATTATACTAATACTAATACTAAATATTTGCCTTGGTTTCGCAGGACCCTTGGCTGGACCAATTGGCGACATGTTTGGCTGGAGGCCAGTTGTCATGATGATGAGCTTCATCGCAGCCATTGGCATCATTTCAGCTTCTCTTGCCAAAACTACAACGGGAGTTGCTATATCGCTGATAGGTTTATCAGGTATGACCTATGTATTGATAAAAAATTGACGCCTGAACGCGACCATCATTATGATTGAACGGCGGGCTTTTTCAACCGTCGGGAAAAAAGAGCACAAGTTGACGTTCAAGCCAAAACTTTGTTTTGACAAATGTCTTGAATAAGTTTAGGCATATTCTATGTCCCAACAACCTCAGGAAAAGACGGCATCAATGATACTCTTCCTGTAAAAGCAAACCGCCCCGAGAGAGCATGAAGTTTGTATACCTTTAACGGTCATCAAACTTTATTTTGTGTCTTTCATTTTAGGTGTGGGCTTCTCTGCACCTTACCTACTCACTAAAGCGATGATCGGCCGTTACTTCCACGATCGCTACGCCCTGGCCGTGAGTATCGGCAGTATTGGCGACTCACTCGCCGTAGTTCTCGTGCCGCCCCTGCTTCAGATTCTCCTTGAAACCTACGGCTGGAGAGGCGCCCTGCTCCTCTATGGAGGGTTGTGTCTCCACCTCGTGGCGATGGGGGCGCTTCTGAAAGAGCCTCCGATCCAAGATGGCGACCAGCAAGGAGGCTACGCTGCCATCCCTAATAACGAGGCGAGTTCCTCAACACAGGCTGCCGATGAGCAAATCTCGGATGATCCTGAGATCCTTTAATTTGTCCATGCTGAAAAAGCTGGTTTTCTGGGAGATCTGCCTTGTGATGTTAGGGTCATCCTTGGTCAGCCTAACCTGGTACGTGTATTTTGTGCCGCATGCCGAGGCGAAGGGATTTGACGCCAGCAAGGCGGTCGGCTTCGTAGTGGCAGCCGGAGTGGGGCAAGTCATCTCCAAAGTCCTACTGGGAAAACTCATCGTTCACGGAATAGTCAGCGTCAGGGCCGGTCTGGTGCTCTCTATCGCCACGTGTTCGTTGACTCTGGCCCTGGACCCGCTGATCAATACGTTCTGGCCCATGCTGGTTGTCACCACAATTTGCGGTAGTTCCCTTGGTTTGATATACTGCTTGATGGACGTTTTCGCCAAGGAGATCGCTGGAGCGGACGGGCTGGCTAGTGTCTTTGGTTACATCGATCTCATCAGTGGCATAGCAAGATTAACCTTTGGATTCTTGCCAGGTACGTTACTGTGAAGATTCTCTGTTTGTTTTAGATGAATTCGAGTTATATTAGGCCTGTGCACAAGGGCACAATATGAAGATAATAACGATGAAACGATATTTTGATCTTAGAGTCACATCCTCTTTGAGTGCAACTCCACTAGTGTACCGTTTCTCAGGTTACAGCATTTCTAATGCTGCGCGTCCTTTGACATAGTAGTATGTGAGTAGTTTCATGGCTTCTGACTGCCTAACTTGACAAACAAAGATAATTGACTATTTGGAGCACCACCGACATAGGGCTAGATCACTCACCGTTTTTAAAAGCCCCAGTATGGTATTTTGGTTCGATTCCTGTTCCAGCCAATTTTTCTTCGTTCACTTTTCAATAATTTCCCTTAATCTGTTGTCCGTCCATTGCAGGTTTCATCTTTGAACAAACTGGAAGTTATGATGTTGCATTCATGGTGACCGGCTTGGGCTATTTCACCGTGCTGTTGCCCGTCATAGCTGAATGGCTAATGCACAGATATCATCGCCCCTCCTAACCGAAACGGACCACCCCAGACGTATTATAGTTTGCCCACCCCTGTATCTGAATGGAACGTCCGTAAACTGTCTCTCAGTCTCATAAAGACCCACAGTAGAGCTGTAAACAAGACTAGGGGTGCAGACCAGTAAATAAATTCCCATAGGGGTGCACCCAAGTAAATAGTGCCAAAATCCGTCCGCCGAGCTCATTAATAAAAGTTAAGCACTCAATATATTTTAAATAAGAGAGTTGTGAGAGCTATGAAAATGAAGGATTGAAGAAATATGGCACTGGACCTCCTGCCTGGACTCTGGGCTTCCATTTGTGACCATTTTTGATGCAATTGGGTGAGAAAGTGGGTCTATTTCAGCCGCTTTGCAGAGGGATGTTTTTTTGAAAATGGCTTCTTTGACTGGAGTGATCCATACCTTGTTTTAGGGGTGTTCAGCTGAGAATGAGTATATCTCAAAAATTCAATGGTCACCCTACCATAAATTGAAAAGAAAATGAAAGGTGACATGTTGGTCATCATTTTTCTGTGTAACTTGAACAGCTGTGAGAGTTCTGTATATTTTTTAATGATTTTTGAAGTTTGATGATTTATCACTGTTGTCTATGGGAGTTTATTTACTTGGGTGCAACCATAGGCTCCCATGCTGAATAGCCAATTTAAAAAAATTATTAAAAATACTCAGAAGTTTCTCAGACACTCAAGCTATACACCAAAATGAAGCTGAAAACTTCAATGTTCTTTTTTTATTTCAATTTTCTATAGGGTAACCAATGACTTTTTGAGGAAAATCCATCCAAAGGAAAATACCCTGAAAACGGCCACGTTGACTGGTGCCAGATTAAAAAAATGTACCCCTCCCCTACATGCCCAAGTAGAGCGAGTTTAGGACCAGAATTCACCCAAACAGCTCAAAGTTGCAAGTCCAAACTCTGGCGACCGGGTTCCATCCATTTTCTTTACAAGACTTCCCAAGTAGGGCCCAGCAAATGATTTTATAAAAAAGATTTTGAGGGTATACAAAAAATTAATGAGCTCCGCGGACTGATCTGGACCTATTTACTGATCCGCACCCCTAGACTTATGGAAATGGTTGGTATGGCCGAATGTTGCAGAATATTAATGCCCATAATTGTTTTTTATTGGCTGGCTATATCATTTTCTTGTTTTTAATTCATAATTATGTGTAGTTTTTCTGTAATTGTTTATGCTTCTTAACGTTGTTGAGTTAGGGCTGTCCTTGTGACGGTGTGTTTGATGTACACTCTAGCTCTGTTACCTATTCGGTGTGTTTGTATGTAATCATTTTAATTACCCAGTTTAATACATTGTTATTGTAAAGTCTTATTTTAATTTTTTTGGTAAAGTATTGTAAAGTTGTATGTTATTATATATGTTTTTTAATATTCAAAAATTGTACAATCCATCAGTTTTTTGGGGGTTGCCAATAAATCGACCATTATCATCATCATCATCATCATCATCATCATCCCCATCATTACCAACATTGAATCATCGTTACAGGCGTTGTGATCCCAATCAAATGTAAAAAATGTAATCACATTTTGTGTTGTTGTTTTTTTGGAATATTTTTCCTTGTTTCCGTTTTGGTTTCCGGGCTTGATATCTCAGTTGGTAGAGCGCCGGTACGGTAGACCTATTCCGTGGGCCGCTGGTTCGAATCTTGCTCCAGTAAATTTGTCTTTATTCACTTTACAATAATTCTTTCATATTCAAAAAGATATTGTATTATTTGTAATTTGTTTGTGTATGTGTGTATGTGGTGATTACTAGAGCATGCAGGCTAGTCGAAACGTTGAGGACCTGACGAGAAGTGCGGCGAAATAAGTGCGAAAGTACGAACGATTCTTAACATGGTGTTTCCGCAAACCGATTCACATAATTGTGTTCGGTTGTGTATTGATGTCATCCTAGTTTCTGCCAATCTGTGGTTATCAGAATCATATGATTGGTGAGGTTACCGACGAGTACACAGGGGAAAGGGGAAACGCCAGTCCATTGCGATTCTGCTGTTAAAATAATTTCTCGGTCATGAGACTGGTGAGTGGTCTTGGGATCGATTTCACACAGCACTAATCTTTACAATCTTAATTGCTGAAGGGTGATGTCACAATACAAATCACTATGGCAATACTGGCAAACTTGTTTGGTAAACAGGTAGACAGACTCGATTGTCTTTAGAATATTATTGCTTTGAAATGTGCCAAAAAGCAACTGCTTTATAGGATCTGTGATTTTACCCACTTCCTCACACTGTTCCAGGGTTAACAACAGGCTCTTTGGTTTGTATGCTCATCAGAATTTCATCTGGGTATTTGAGAGCAGTAACCCTATTGACTTGTGCCCAAATGTTAGGTTGTGTGTGCCGAATATGTTCCTATCACTCAACAGGCGTTGTTATATTTTTGCCAAACCATTTCTGTGGGTCAAGTTTGCCTCTTCATTGTTTTTGTTTTTCATTATATGTTTGCTATTGGTTCCCCTAATATAATCTCTGTCTGAAGGCAATAAAATAGCCTGACTGAAAAAAGCACTGCAGGTACCCTTTAATATCAAATTATGCACATTCGGGGACAGAGATTTTTCTGTCATCGCTTCTAAGTAGTGGAACAAACTTGATCCGTGTTTAAGGGAGGTTGACAGTATTGATTTTTAAAAATCTAGACTCAAAACGTTTTTATCCCGAGAGGCGTTTTAATGATTTTTGTATTTTTGATTTGGATTATGTTTGTAATTATATAAGTGTCTCAGGGTGGGTTTAGCGATTTTTAATATTTGAATAGGTAATTTGATTGTATACATATCTAATCAGGTTTTGTGATTTAAAGGTTTGTGTTTAAAAAAATGTTTTTGTTTATGATTGTTTTGGTAGCCATGTGCATGTAAGTGCGCATGCATTCAATATGGGTGGATAGGGCGCTATATAAATTATTATTTATTACATAAATTTATTATTCTCCTTATTATTTGGTGAAATCGACCCCCGAACGCTTGGTACATGGTATAACTATACCAACAGAAACAGAAGCAAGCGGGACATTAAAAAACCTGATTTGTTTTTCTATAGCGCTGAAGTTGTATCTTGATTATCCTTGTAATCTTTTTTAAAGGTACAGTACAGGATTGGTAATATCCTACCCGAACAGAAATATTCTAAGATGTACGTATAATTTACAGGGTATGAAGATGGTGCTAGTAGAAACATAATAGTTAAAATATTTCCGCCCGAAATTGTGTATTTATCCAGAAATTAGTAAAACAAAGACCGAAAACAGTTTTGATCTCGGGGTAAGATCAAAACCATTATGTTTTATAAGAAACATCGAGTCAGTTTGTCGCTTTTTTCTGCATGTAGCCATCTCCCGTGGTCTACAGCTGTAAAGCATCATTAGAACCAACCGGCCCTTTTCAGGGCCACATAATTCCAAAGAGAGTACGACTGTCATTAGTCAATATTATTCAAGTTACCGGTACTATTTACCATCGTTGTAAAAAACTGAATAAAAAAATGGAAGAAGCCACACCAAAAATTAACCAGAAAAACCTTCAAGACAAACAAAATCAAATAACACGCCAACTCGAGCGGCACTTTCTTTTTTTTTTAACATTATTGCGCTCAGATGGCCCTTTCCAGGTTGCTACCAAAATTGAGTCTGGTTTAAGGTGACCATAATTTTGTTGAGATGATCCGGGGACATTGATCCGTGTCCTGGGGGAGGGGTATATAATTTTGAAAAAAAAAATTGAATCCGGATGGTGCCTACATGCAAAATGGTGGCATCTATGGACATCTTGTCCAGTTGACATGAGTGGGTTACATACTTACAATGTCTTAGGCGGTTTTCTTCGCATACTTCTCTGAAAAATGGATCTTCTTTAGCACATAAGGTGACAATACACTTCGTTTTTTTTTATTAAGGACAATTACTAGAATTTTCGGGGCATTTCGTCGAATCGGGGACATTTTCGGGGAAAATTTTTCATCGGGGACGGCACTGTCAAATCGGGGACTGTCCCCGGAAATCGGGGACGTCTGGTCACCTTAAGCCCACCGCACACTATACGATCCGACATTCCGACTAGGACCCGACTGGTTTTTGGACTGATCGCAAAGCATTCTGGGAGTCTTTATCGTGATTGTTCCCAGTCGCAGACCCACTCTGATGGCCAGTCGGCAAGATTCGACTGTCGAATCACGGTTAAGACTCCCAGATTGCTTTGCGATCCTTCCAAAGACCAGTCGGGTCGTAGTCGGATCGTATAGTGTGCGGTGGGCTTTAGTCTGGTTTCACGGACGTATATAAAATCTGGACTTGCAATGCTTTTGTATCAACTGAAGCCACCGGCGACCATCTTACTGTGCCAGATACAATGCGGTAATTATTGTTGCCAGGCGGATTTAACTAACAATGGTGAGCTCGTCTTTGTATTACCTTTGTATTTGACCCTCCAAGACGGATGCTTGTGGCTTCAGTGACCATGTGGGCTTATAGGGAGCCTTTTGCCAGTCCAGGTTTTTTATTATGACGTCCGTGCCGCCAGTGCGGAATTCTATTTGTAGCGCCCTCTTTAGTTCACTTTTGTCCAATCGTGTTTCTGTTTTAGTATGGTGCAATCCTCGCCATGCAGCTTACATTACTAAAGCACTGTGCGGATTCTAGGCACTAGGATTGCTATCGATCAGTCAGTCAGCGTGTGTTATATACATGGCATGGTTCGCATTGTCTACGTTGATTTTTACAATCGCCGAGAACATTTCCAGATGAATTTTGTTAAGATTGAATGATAGTTGATGTTGAGAAAAAGGAGTGTTGTGTTTGTAAGATTAGAGTAAGAAGTAGGTTTTAGGCAACAACGATATGATTTACCGATTTGTTTTATGCTTCAAGAAGGGATCGGAGGGAGGGATTCTTGTTGTTTTTGTTGCTTTGGTTTGGAATATCTTGTTACAAATTATATATGGAGTCAAGACCTAGATTTACTCTAAATTGAAGGCAGACATACGCTTGGAAGAGCAGAATCTTACTTCCTGTAGCTGAAGTAGGAAGTAACCTTTGTAATGAGAGCACTTAGAAAGAGGAGTCACTGACCGGAGGAAAACAAAATAGAGCCTGGATTGTACAGTTTCTGGTGGCATATTTTCAGCTGAAAATTGTAGTTCCTCATCAAGCTCACATCAGACTTTTTTAGCTACTGACGGCAGGTATTGCCGTGCTTCATCTTCATCGGACACTAAGGATTCAACAGTCGCCGCCGGCCAAACAATGGAAGCCATGGATTTAACCTTTGAAGGCAAAATTTTACACCAAATGTGACTTGCCAAGATGGTTGGATTGAATTCTACTTTAAAGTGCAGATGTTTTTAGATGATTGCTCATGCTGTAACATTGGCAATCTGAATTTGCAACAAAACTGTATGTCCTCAGTACATTTTGATATAGGCACACATGAGGCCTATGAACAAAATAAAAACAAGAGAAACAGGTTCAAAAATCAAACAATACAATTTTACCCAATAAGTATCTTTGAACAACATCCATCAACTTAGAACCTTCACGCCATGCATGTATGATGGATACACAACAGGCCAAACTTTATAATTTAACAACTGTACTCATAATTCCAGATTTATTTGGAATGTTATCTGGCAATCCTTTTGTAGAGTGACACAGCCGACAATTTTCACCTGACGGAAAGTTTTTATTCAAGTTTAAGTATCCCGGCTTCCCATGGCAAGTACACAACCAATACCACAAACAAATATAATTGATACATGTACAGTAATTCCATAATAAAAAAAATGATTATATTTGAACAGATTTTAATTCAATAGGCCTACCCACCACTTTTCTCTGAAGTTACGTCAATATTTTATTGATTCTGATTGTGATTTAAGACAGTCGTATGATGTGGAATATTCAGAGCATAATTGATAGGACCCTCAAGCTGGAAAGAAATAAAAGAAAATGTGACATTTGATTTGTGCACAGGCCTATGGCCACAGTCATGGCAGATGGCCTAGGCTATATTCGTCATCTGCTTCAGCTGGCGTGTAAATAATTTTTTCACTACACTGAAGAAAAATCTTTCCTTATATAAATACATATTCCTTGAAGTTCACTTATTTGTTTTTCATTAGTAACTTATTGTAATATTAGAATAGACGCGCACAATAAGTGCAACTATTTCGTGCATATTCAACTACGTGGGATCCACCATTTTTAAAACCCAACAACAAAATCGTTCACAATGCAGCACGAGTTCACCTAGAAATTCACTTACATGTATTTCGAAAAGAGGGCCACCAGTTCCTTACTCATATGGATATTTTCTATAAATGATAAGATGTCAACAATAGTTTCCGATGAAAAAAGTCTTGCAAGTTGAGCCTGATTTCCGGAAAAGAAGATTTTTCCACGTTTTCGCCGATCTTCGAACGAACAAAATACTGGCCCCATTGCACGTTAAAAATAGCCGACATAACATGTGTAAACGAGGTTTTGCCGATGATAGCGGAGTAATATATCGCTAGGTCCTTCGGAACTACTTTTAAATATCATCATTTTTGCTTCTTAGTAAATTTTAAGCCTTAAAAACCAAGAGAATTGGGTGAAATACGACTTTTTAAGAAAGTTGCAAATCGATGACGTCATCATTTAAGCGAAAAACATCCACGGAGGAACATTTTCCAGAGGACTATATCACTCCAATGGCGAGTTGATATCGTTATAATCACGCTATAAAGCGGAGGGATATGAAGTAAACTGTCACATACAAGCTTAAAAGTGCTGCAAGTTGACGGATTTTCGAAGTTATTCCCCCAAACATTTTGCCTTTTGTGGTGTACTGACCTCATTATATAGACACAAATTTTGAAAGTCGTAAAAAGAGTTTAGAACAACCGATCGCCTTGATTTTTGTGACGAAACTGCCGGAGTATCGTCGTTTTCCAGTACCAATAATCATTTTACTTAGGCACCCGCGAAAAGCCCGCCCTCTTGTGGCGAATGTGGGAAAGATTAGTATTCCGCACGATGAATGCGAGAGGCGGCCCGCGCATGGTTGCACCCAAGTAAATAAACTCCCATAGACAACAGTGGTAAATCCTCTAACTTCAAAAATCATTTAAAAATAGTTAGAACTCTCACAGCTGTTCAAGTTGCACAGAAAAATTATAATGAACATGTCACCTTTCATTTTCTTTTCCAGTCCAGGCAGGAGGTCCAGTGCCATATTTCTTCAATCCTTCATTTTCATAGCTCTCACAACACTCTTATTTAAAATATATTGAGGGCTTAACTTTTATTCATGAGCTTGGCGGACGAATTTTGGCACTATTTATTTGGGTGCACCCTATAAGAGCAGATAGTGTCCATATTTTGACACCATACCTCAGAATATTCCAAATGTCACTTATTTGAAAAGAAAATTGAAAAATATCGCTCCTCTGCGAAATGGCAGGGGTTCGCATCTTGGTGGCGGCCATGTTTTTTGTACAGTTTTATATGGGAAAGCATATAGCTTATTAACATGCTAAGATTTTGAACATGAGATTTCTCCATTCCACAACACCAAATCTGGTGTAAATCCTCTCTGTAACACAAATTTCTTGCTTTATGTGTTCATTTGGGATCATTTTGCAGTGGACATAGCCACTTTGGGGTCCCACTTTGGGGTGTGTGTGGGGGGGGGGGGGGGGGGGGGGTTGGATCAAGAATGGAAGAGAGGGGGGGGGGGGGGACTTGTCAAAGATTTTGAGGACACACACTCATTTAATGTACATGTACAAGGTGATCTCTTTTAGACAGCCTAGTATTGAAATACATGTATGAAGTAATACACCCTCGGTGTACTACAGTCCAAGATTATATCCACCCACAGAAAATATTTACTTGGGTGCACCCTGATTATACACTGTATGCATAAGTGAAAAGAAATCATAATGAAAATGACGCCCTCTATTGATCAAATTTGACCAAATTATAGCATTCCTACTAATTGTTTTTAATCGCAAATTTAATCTTTCTGTGCGCACTTTTGCAAGTGGGAACAGTCATATTCGGATCCAGCAGGTTCGTTTTGATAAGATAAGCCAAAGTTCAAGTAATACACAAATAGGTATCACGAAACTGCAGAAAACAGGGGTTTATCATGGCTTAAAGGTAGTATCATACATTGGTTTTGTCAAAGAAATACAAATTTGTGGGCAGAAATATCAAGGACGATACAGTAACAGTCATCTGTGAAATTTTCAGTCCCATACGGTGCCCACCTTTTGAGAAAATAATGAAAAACTTCTACAGTATTTTTTTAAGTCGTTTCTCTTTTATTTTAGATTTTTCAAATTTCTGGGTAAATGCAGCATTTCAGGCGGAAAAACTTAAACGGTATGTTTCTACCACCATCATCTTCATACCCTGTAAGTTATACGTAAATCTGTGAACATTTCTGTTTTGGTTTCTTACCAAAGTATGGTACTACCTTTAATATGGTAACGTTTTACGCTTATGCAATCGGAATACATGTACATGTAGTAGGTTTTATAATTATGTTAACAGGCACACGGCTTCAAGCGCTGCAAAGACGAATACAATACAGTGAAATACTAGACAAAGCAGTCGTGTTGTTTGGTTGGGCGTGTTCCTGGAGTATTATTTTCACCTCTGGTATAATTTCTCGACGACGTACCTCATAAAACCGAAAGAGTCTATGGGCGGGATGTGGGGTTGTCACCGGGGATGGTGTGCCGTTCTGTGCCTGCTTGTCAGCTGGATGCTGTGGGCAGGTCTGGTCAAGGGATTGGGGGTCATGCTACCCACACTCCGCGACCAGTTCAAAGCACAGACGTGGCTGATAGGTTGGACCATTGCTATCATCAACGGTGTCGCCTATTTTGTGGGTGAGTTGTTGCACAATAATGTGATAATAGTTCACAATAGCATCCCTTATTGTAGAGTTCTCAGTTTTTTTTTTTTTAACATTCCAACATTAAAGCACCCTTGCTCCCAAGTTACATTTTCCTAGTTTCTGTAAATCGGAATGCTGTTTTCCAGTAGCGTAGACACGTCCTCAGACCTGGGGGTATGATACATATACGTTTGTGCACAAATACAATTTTTTTTATAATATAAAAAAATGAAAACCTTGGGGTGTACTCCCCTACCCCCAATCTCCGCCCCTCTTCCGTGATCTACCCCCATGCTTGTTCAGTTCGCTGAGTTAATGGGTCACAATCTCACCCACCTAACAGTGGAAGTTTGCAAAATGGTGTTGGTGCACTCGTGTGTGCCGATTGATGGAGTGTTTCTCGTGTCACTATAATTTCCCATAACACCCCAAAACCTTGCCAACTTTCTCAAAACGTAGCTTGCTGACCTTAAACGAAAAATATGTTATGGTCTGGACATAGCTTGGTTATCGTGGTATACATTTGACTCTATTAAGGAATAAGTATATCATTCAGGTTCAGGATCATTACAATGCAAATAAGGCTCTTTATAGCCTAACATGCCGGCAGAGGCACGGTTGTTTCAAAATGGCATATTCAATGATATTCGGATGGTAGTTGCCAAAAGCGATCAATTCTATTACATAACACTTCGTACAAGTCTTCAGAGGGTATGCATTCCTTTCCAGGTGCAAGGCATGCGGTCACACAATACATTCAAAGGATGTATAGAGATTCAAATGAGGTAGTAGGATGGCTATATAAACCAGGGCTGCAAGGAGCGAGCATCTTTTCTTCGTGTGATAGGCATAGCGGACGGAGCTGTATACATGTAGTTCAGCTCCTTGTTCATTGCAATAATGAATACTGACTCGTCTGGAGACGATTTGTCCACACTCCAACCAGGCCAAAGTAAGCCTAGCTCTCGCCGAGACATGGATGCTATATGTTACAGGCTAATGCCGATAGTATCCAGAAGTTAACGACTTCGATGAGTGCCATGCAAGATATGCTGCCATCACTGGCACATTCCTGTGACTCGGCATCCGGACGTGCTAAGCACGCCGGCCCCAGCATCCCTGCTGATAATTCACCCCAGTTTGAGGTCTCAGCTCAATACGATGAGGAGTTTGTAGACGAGCTCTTGGGTCAGGAAATTCCGGCCTACGACCCAGCTCAATCTGAGTTTGATCTGACCAGTGTACTGGCGGATAAGGACGGTACAGCGAAAGCTGATTTTGAGAATCTTCCAAGTGAAGATATTTACAATGCTAGTGAGGCGAAGGGCCCCGAGATATTTAGTAATCTAGCAGAAAGAGCTGTGAAAGCTGTAACTTTGCCAATTAAGAAAGAGACGTATGCAAAAATTGCCGAGAAATACGTTACGCCGTCAAACGCGGTAGTCGTGACGGCACCAAGAATAGACAGCGAGCTGTGGGCAACTATTCCGCCCTCAGCTAGATCCCAGGATGTGTTGCTACAGAAGTCACAGAAACAGGTGATCAAAGGTTTGCTCCCTTACTGCAACATTCTTACCGAGTTGCGTGACTCGATAAAGTCGGGCAAAAGTGTGAACATTGACAAGTTAAAGGAACTTGCTTTAGATGGCTTTACCCTCGCAGGGAACGCTTCATATGAGCTTAGTATGAGACGCCGTGAGGAACTGAAACAAGTCCTCAACCCTATGTATCGCGGTGTGTGTTCCCGCAATACTCCTGTGCCCGAAATGTTGTTCGGTAAGGATTTAAACAATACCATGAAGCAGGTAGCTGAAGCCTACAAAGCGGGCAAAAAGCTGTCTTCAGATCAGATTAAAACTCAGTCCTCATATCGCCGTTATACGCCATATAACCAACACAGAGCAGGTAAAGGCTCGTCCGCAAACTACAGCGGATCCACAGGCAGAGACAGGCGCACTTGGCGCTCGTCTTCTCGGGGTTCGATAACCCAACACAACCGTGGGCGATCCACAGGGCAACAAAGCTCCTTCAAACCTTTCACGGCAACGAAGCCTACTTCTGAAAAAAACCGGGTATGTAAATCCAAACCTACATGTATTGTCTCCAGCGGCATGTGCCGGGAGATTGAAATTGCACAAAGACAACTGGTCTCAAATCACGTCCGATAGGTGGATTCTTGACACCATATCAGGCTGTAAAATAGATTTTGTGAGCCGCCCGTTTCAAAACTCAAAACCTAAAAAGGCTTCTTTCTGTGATCAGGAATCACAATTGATCAACGCTGAAATTGAGGAACTGCTGCACAAAGGTGCAATCAGAGAAATTCCTCAGGCAGAATGCCAGTTCCTGTCCAACATTTTTCTGATAGCGAAAAAGACAGGTGGATTGAGACCAGTTATCAATTTAAAAAATCTCAACGAATTTGTTTCATATGATTTCAACCCATATATTTGATTGGTGCTTGCAAAGGAACATTCATTTATCTGCAACGCACATTGCCGGCCAAGCCAATGTCACGGCCGATCTCCTTTCTCGAAAAGAGTTGAACAAAGAATTAAGTATCAAGTCTGTAGACTTTGATTATATTGTCAAACGGACCTTCTGCCCCGATGTTGACCTTTTTGCATCTTATAAGAATCGAAAATTGGATCAGTATGTTTCATGGAAAAGAGATCCATATGCATGGGCTGTAGATGCTTTTACAATTTCTTGGTCGAATTTACACCCATAAATTTTTCCTCCATTTTGTTTGCTACCCAGAATCCTGGACAAGATTTCCAGAGAAGAGACAGACTTGTGTCTAGTAATCGCCCCCTTGTGGCCAACACAAGCATGGTTCCCTCAGCTACTCTCAATGTGTGTAGCGCAACCAATCAAGCTCCCACAGACAGCTCTTATCCAACCTCAGCAAATCCAACCTCTGAACCTAAGATTAGCCGCTTGGGTCATCTCAAGCAACGATGGAAAGCAGAGGAACTTTCGAATGACGCTTCCAAGCTCATCTCAAGCTCTTGGAGACAAGGCACAGAAAAACAATATGAGTCTGCCTGGAAATGCTGGGTTAGCTGGTGCAGTGGAAGGAAGATTGATCCATTTGCGTCATCTATACTAGATATCGCTAACTTTATTGCCCACGAACATTCAGACGGGAAGTCTTACTCAACCTTGAATTTATACAGGTCAGCATTATCTATGACCTTGCCCTTGGCTGGAGGTCATCCTGTTGGTCAACACCCTCTCATTGTTCGTCTTCTAAAAGGGATCTTTAATTCCACACCACCAAAACCAAAATATTCAAAGATGTGGAAAGTATCGTCTCTCTTAGACTACATTTCAAGTTTGCCTGATAATCAGGACCTATCGCTACTTAATCTTAGCGAAAAACTGGTAAGCTTATTGGCTCTGGTAACGGCACAGCGAACTCAGACGTTGGCCGCCCTAGACATTCGGTATTTTGATTTCTCAGATAACCAGTGTAATATTACGGTTATGGAATTACTTAAAACTAATTGTCCTAAGAAAGGCATCGCTAATAATAAACTGAGCCTACGTGCCTTTGAGGGAAACCATAAGTTATGTGTTTTGTCAACATTAAAGGATTACCTTGAAAGAACAGATAAAAAACGAAATTCTGTTACTGAACTATTTATTTCTAGCAGAAAACCTCACAAAGGTGTAACAACTGGTACGTTAGCAAGATAGATAAAAAATATCCTCCGTGGGGCAGGTATAGACACTAATGTCTATACTGCTCATAGTATACGAAGTGCTTCAACTTCAACTGCTTTCGCTCAAGGTGTATCACTTCAGGATATACTCATACTGCAGACTGGACTAATGCCAGTACCTTTGCACGGTTCTATAACAAACTAATAGAAGAACCAACTTTTGCAAACTCTGTTCTCAGTGCAAACTAAACAATCGGTTTGCAGGTATTTTGCGAAATACACGTTTTATTATCTTTTTTTAAAATGCATTATCAGAGATAATGACACACACTTACTTTAACAGCTAGCTTGAGAATACTTTGGTTTCTCTTTCCGTGTACATGTATTGAGACACTCCAGTGCATTTTTTTCTGTTGTTATTTTGTTTAAATTGCTACATGTTAAAGCAAACTAAGCAATTCTTTGTTTTATCTTAGTCTTGCCATACGTGGCATTGATACAGTCAAGTATACTGTGTCTGGTGGAATTTTGTTTAAAAACAAATTTGCTTTATGTTAATTTATCAGACTTTGGGATTCACATGCATGTGATTGACGAATCTGAAAATAAAAGATAGCTTGGATTCTTGACAGTTGATTTCTGGTCTGGAACTCGCCCTTTCTTGGTTGAGCTTTGAACATGCATACCCTCTGAAGACTTGTACGAAGTGTTATGTAATAGAATTTAAAAATTATGTGAATATGAAATATGAAATATAATTTAAATTCTATGAATAATAATGAAGTACAAGTCGAAGAGGGTTCCCTCCCATCATACTGTGCTTAAACAGAATGTTATGTCTGTTTTGTCCCGCCCTGTACTAAAGGGCTTCGTTCCCTTTTTTCTCTGGACTTTGAAAAGATGCTCGCTCCTTGCAGCCCTGGTTTATATAGCCATCCTACTACCTCATTTGAATCTCTATACATGTACATCCTTTGAATGTATTGTGTGATCGCATGCCTTGCACCTGGAAAGGAATGCATACCCTCTTCGACTTGTACTTCATTATTATTCATAGAATTTAAATTATATTTCATATTTCATATTCACATAATTTTTAAATTATACGGGTCGTGTATAATTCATAGCCATACTATACGTTCTCTCATGCATATCGCATCTATGTATAGGTCCTCTTGCTGGGCCGTTGGAAGCCTTGTTTGGCAGTCGAGCCATCATCGTGGCCAGTGGACTCATGATCGGCTTGTCATTGATACTGGCTTCATTCTGCAGCAGTGTAATACTACTCACCGTGACATTGGCTCTTGGTGCAGGTAAATCGTTCAGCATTTCTATTTTAATTGTCACTTGGTTATTAAAGGTAGTATCATACTTTGGTAAGAGACCAAAACAGAAATGTTCACAGATTTACCTATAACTTTCAGGGTATGGAGATGATTGCTAGTAGAAACCTACCGTTAATTGTTTTCCGCCTGAAATGGTGTATTTATTCAGAAATGAGTAAAACAACGACCGAAAATCTTTTTGATCTTTTAAAAGATCAAAAATAAAAGAGAAAAGACTTAAGAAATACTGTGGCCGTTTTTCACGATTTTCTCAAAAAGTGGGCACCGCATGGGACTGAAATGTTCAGTGATTGTATCTTCCTTGATATTTTTGCCCATGAATCTGTATTTCTTTGACAAAAACCAAAGTATGATACTACCTTTAATACAGTACGGTCGCATAATTATGCTGGCCAAAGGCCACAGTCGGACCGTCCCTTCTGTGTCGATTTCAGCAAACTATTCGTAACTTACTATCAATCGTAGGACTTTTTATGCATTGAAGACCTTCGTGGGATAGGCCCCCTTGCGACGGGTTATCCTTCGTAACTCGCGTTACGATCGATCGTAGGGCTTCGTGAAATCGACCCCAGGATGCGGTGACGATTCTTTTTATCTCTCCAAACCTCACCTTGGGTTTTATCTCGAGCCGCTTGTTTTTTCATCTAAAAGTCAAATACAAAAGTTTACACATTTGAGGATGATCAGCTTTCTTTGAAGCCAAAAGCTCAAATTTCTGTTTTATTTCTTTGTTTGTTGTTTTTTGTTGGGGGTGTTTATTTGTTTCTTTGTTATAGGAAGTGTCGTTCGTTTGTTGAAACAAAAATTACACACAACTTTTACTCAGTAAAACCCGGTTCATACTTCTGCGATTTAAGCGAATTTGACGTCAAAGAATTTCAAGTAAAACATTCGATCGAGTTGATATGTGCTTAACTTCTAAGTTGCAAAAACATTCGTTGTGAATATCCAGTTGTGATGTCCATTTTTCTGTGGCACGAAGCACGAACCGGACTTCACTTTCAAGACCACTTAGATGAAAGGTCTATTCGCTTTGCAAGTAGTCCTATCGGTTATTATAGGTAATTATACTGTGCAATGATACATTATGATATTGTTATATTCCGAATTATTTTGTTTTCAAGCTAGTGGTTTAGTGATAGACGCTTCATTGTTTTCTGTTCGCAGGATCTGGGGTGGGTTTAGCCAACATTCTATCAAGAAGCGCAATAGGGCGCCATTTCACGACAAATTATGCTACCGCTTGTGGAATCGGTGGATCTGGACATGCACTGGGCCTGATGCTTATGCCTGTACTTGCCCAGCTTCTACTGGACACGTACGGCTGGAGAGGTGCCATGCTCATCATCGGAGGTTTAACCCTACATCTTAGCCCCTGCGGGGCCTTGATGCCTGCAAAACAACACGAGGGACTTGATAATAACGATGACTACCAAACAATTTCCACTGGTGACTCAAAGAATAGTCCCGAACGTGAAGGCAGTAGATGTAAGTCCTGCATGGACGCTATGGTGGCCCTGAAAGACCACTTCAACTTCACGATATGTTTTCAGCCAGCGTTTTGGCTCGTGACGTTCGTATTTGTGTGCGTTCGGCTCCCCAACGACTTCTGGGTCATTTATTTCGTGGCTTACGCCGAGTCCAAAGGTTTTACCGGCGCCAACGCCGTGACTTTCACCACGGTCGCTGCGGTCGGGAACATCGTTCTTAGGCTCGGCTTCGGGGCGGTGGTCGACCGCGGCTGGATGAAGCTGCGCACCGCCCTGGTCTTGCTGCTCGCGCTGGGCACGGCGTCCTTCGTGGGCCTGCCGTGGTTGGACGCGTACTGGCTGGTGATGGCCGATGCCGTCGTGTGTCATGGAAGCACCGGGGCCATCAGCTCCCTCCTGGACACATACACTCGGGAAGTGCTCGGCGCGGAAGTGCTGGTCAGCGCCTTCAGCTGGATGGAGCTGGTTGCAGGCTCGGTCAACATCGGTCTCGGCTTTTTCCCAGGTAAGCCCTTTATTCCCAGGGACCCCCAAAACGCGAAGCTCATTCATCAAAATAATAACCACGTCTTCATTGAGAGTCAACATGATTAAAACGAAAGTCAACATGATTAAAACGAGAAAAGAGTGAAAACACAAAGTTTTCGGAAAACAAATCTTGTTATCAAAAGATCTTGTTATTAGAAGAAAACTGCATCGGTAAAATTCACAATGGTACATTTTTCTTTTTCGTTTTAAAGGCAGTATATACGACCAGACTGGGAGTTATGATCTGGCATTTATCATCTTAGGATGCGTGCTTTCCCTTGCCTTAATGGGGCCGTTGCTGGAGTGGGTGATGAGGAGACTAAATACCTCTTGAGGTGAGGGCCGGAGACAACCATGTTAATCACTGGGTAGACACTTGTTCGTCCTGTCACATGAATTCACGTAGGATGTTTATTCAATGAAAAAAGTTTTTGTTCTTCACTAGGAGAATGTGACAAGTACGAGTAATATCTGCGCTTTTTATTCCACTCTCATTTATTTTATAGTCCACTATAATACATATTTAATCTCCCTCGTGCATTATTCATAAATTTCATTTTCTTGTTTGCTCAACTGAAAACTATCTTTATTATTATGTAAATAGGTTTGCAAGGCGCCCTCCTCAGGATATGGGCGCCTCTCCAGCATTACATGTACATGTACTCTGTTTATGGCCGAAGCATTGAGATAATGTGTTTTTTTATTCGCTATCCTTTGCAAAACTCTCGAAAACTGATGGCAGTGTTCCACCGTGTCATTAATTCGACGACCCAAAATCTCCATAATGGTCAAAAAAGAATAATTTATACATGTATTATCTTTTAAAGGGAGATATTGGGTCATGCTGTCCAAACCAAGTTCCATTTTTGATCAGGTATTTAAAGGGTTAATGCAGTGCTTTTTTCAGTCAGGTTATTTATTGTCTTCATACAGAGAATAAACTGACAGATAATGAATGGCAAGTCTTATTTTGGTTTCAAGCCAGCATTTGGATTTCTTTTGAACTGCTTTGCAAAATGGGGGATTTTCATGCATACTCATGTAGGGAACCAACAGCCAAAATATAATGAAAAACATAAACAAATGAAGAGGCAAACATGACCCACAGAAATGGTTGGTCAACAAAATTACACCACCAGTTGAGTGAATGAAACATATTCAGCACAATAAAACCCCAAAAGAACGTTTGTCAGAAAACCTAGTAAAACAACCCAAACTTTTTGTGCACAAAGCAATTGGATTACTGCTCTCAGTTACCCAGATGACATTACAGTTTTGCTCATGAATATGGAAATTCTAATTAGCATACAAACAAAAAACCTGTTGTTAACCCTGAAACGGTGTAAGGGAGTGGGTAAAATCAAAGCCCCATGTTACAATATATTTTTGGAACATGTTCAAGCCATAATATTCCTATTGCATAGACCCTTTATATCTTACATAGGGAACTTTGTATAAAACAAAGTTTCATCTGTTTGACGGCTATTACCGATGGGTTATCTAAGGTTTTCGATTGAATTATTCCAATTAAGCAAAAACACCAACAACATGCGAATGAAGCGAACACTGACGTGTACCGAACTACATTTTAATACATTTTTACAGAAAACACAATGAATGTCCACGTTTATCAACAAAGAGCATTTCCCACAAGAAACTTGTAACTCAAATTGAAATCAGTATGATAAATTTTACAGCAATAAGAATGTCGTTTAATAAACTCTATTCACTTAAATATTTTACAGTTTTTTTTATACTCGAACTAAAATGAGTTCCAATACTAACGTAAGTGTTTATCAAAAGAGTTCAACAAAAATACCTACCATTTTCCATTATTTAAATTAAAACGAAATGCGTTCATAATAACTATCACTAATGTGTTGTTTAAGGGTTCTTCACAGTATAAACATTGTGCACAATAAAAAAAAGGTAATTTCATTAAATGAAAAAGTAGGCATATTTTGTCGTTTTGAAACATCTTTTTTCAAATTTCCAACAGCTGTTTTCTTCTTTTGTCTGTTTTTTCTTTCTTTTGAAAATACATATATCTACAGTATAGATACAATTTGTTTGACATAACTTTAATTCGGCCGGTGTGGCTTGGGTTCTTGAAGTTGCCTCCCATCATGAATATTCATAAATCGTCACGACAATATCTGAATATTAATAAGTAAAGACCTACAGGTAATAAACTGCAAACTAACCCATTGCAGCGCTAGATTCTATGAACTCAAATAATACTTGTAGCACTATTCTTAACTATAAGTTAACGAAACATTACTTGTCATAATGTAACAAGAGTATGTTCATATGTACAATGTCTTATTGGTAAGATGCATATTGATGGTTACGCTGATCAGATGCTGATTGCGTTGGGCACCTCCTTCGGGTGGAGATACAGATAAGGAGACGAGCGAGTGGCGTTCCTCTCGTCGATGAGGGCGCCAACGCGGAGGAGATTTTTCCTGAACCTGTAGGAATGAATTAAGAGCAAAATGTACTGTTTTAATTGGGTTTTGGTTTAAAGCTGGACTCCAACGATTTCGAAAAATGAGATGTTCACATAAAATTGTGTTCATCTAGCTCCAATTAAGGTATACAAATCATTAACCCTCACTATTTGAAGTTTCTTGATGTTGATTTTAAGCCACTTTTTACCGTTCGGCATTCGCCAAGAATAAGCAATTTTCTCTCGAATTTGCCGTTTTTTTTGGTTTCATTTTCTCCATTTTTAAGAGAGGGTTTTTTGTTTTGTCAAGGGACCACATTCACCAACATTTAGGTCTTGCGTCTGAAGTTTTGCTCGGAGTCTTGGTACTTACGATTCTACAGCCTTCTTGCCTACAGGGTCGAACTGGTACTCCACCTCGAAGTCTCCAAGGGCGTTGGTGCCCCGGTCACTTAGTATCTTGGTTACCAACATGATGCTAAGCGTCTTGTCTTTGTCAGGGAGGCAGTCCACCACGTCTTGCTCCGTCCTCGGACTCTGCAAAATGGCAGCAATAAGGAGTTTATCCATTATGCAGTCATGAATGTTCTCCGTTGACATTGGGGAGAATGACGCATGCTTTGTCTATCAAGTACAGTTTATTTCGAAGGTATTTCTAATTCTGCGATGTGGTGCAGCATTCCAGTTGGACCAAGTTTGTGCAAAATAATTACCGGTAATCATGTTTTCACGAGCAGAAATGGTGTACAGTGTATACATGTAATTTCATCCAACATTTTTTGCATAATATGTAGTTACTTCACTTCTACAGCAGTTCTCATTCCATTCTAAGTACTGTGACTGCATGTAAACAGATTATTGATAACGAATATTGATTTAAAACATTTCACAAAACAATTTTATCTAACGTTTGCGCAAATAAAAAAAATGCGCAATTGTTTTAATGATATCCGAGGTTAATTGCGCAGATTTCAATATCAACCTTTCCTGCTCGTGTAATTTTGCATTTGATGTATACCGCAGTAATTTTGATTCTGTCTGAGGTTATGTAACCTACCTTGTCCGTGGGTGGCTGGGCGTTACGAAGGATGGACGGGTAGTTGGGTGGGAATGCGTACTCATCGTACTGGGCAAAGTTGGCCGCTGCGTGCCCGACACTGCTCGTGTAGATGATGGCAGTCACCGCGTCGATCAATTCCTCGTTGGTTCTTAATTTCCCATCGCCATGAACTCCCTGTTAGAAATTGAAAAAACAAAATTGGATGATAAGTCCCAACATTGTCATAATTCAGATGTAAAGTAATTTAGAATTACATGTGAAAAACAACAACAAATATTGTACAGAATTTTCATTGTTACAGCACCACAAGGCTTTAATAATATTAATGGATTTCCAAGCAAAAGATCAATGGTTAATTATGGAATAGGAGACACACGAAGTTAAACGTGAAAATCATTTCAGAAATCGAAGGGAGATGAGAACTCCCACATAGGATGCAATCTCATGTTTAAATTTCCCATTCAATGGAACAGTCTCCCTTGTTTTAAAGCCCCACTATTATGCATGCTTTGGTTTTTATCAAAGAAATACAGCTTCATGGGCAAATATATAAAGGAAGATACAGTAAAAGTCATCTGTGAAAATTTCAGTCCCATACAGTGCCCACTTTTTGAGAAAAGGGTGAAAAAAGGCCACAGTATTTCTTACGTCTTTTCTCTTTTATTTTTGATCTTTTAAAAGATCAAAAAGATTGTCGGTCGTTGTTTTACTCATTTCTGGATAAATACAAAATTTCAGGAGGAAAAATTTTAACAGTAGGTTTCTACTAGCGTCATCTCCATACCCTGAAAGTTATACGTAAATCTGTGAACATTTCTGTTTTGGTCTCTTACCAAAGTATGATACTACCTTTAAGGATCACATACCTGGACCCCTGCACCGCCCTCACTCGTCGACTTCGTCAAAGTATCGGCAAAGTCTTGCACTTCCTCGTCTTCTAGTAGCTTTGCCGGATCGTCTGCGCGTTGCAAGAGAGAACATTACAGGATTAACATTTATTACTGAATGAGAAAACCCTCCATTCAATTCGCAAAATGTCAAAGCGCCCTCTGTTGAAAATAAATGCTGGAGGTTTGGCATTGTACATTAATTGAAGGGTGCTGGTTAAACTTTGAGGTTGGGAAACTAAAATATGCGTTTACGAAACGGAGGCTCAGGCTCCATCTACATTTTGTGAATCCCTTTTTAAATAACGGGTATTGAAATAGAAGCTTTTGACTGCGGTTCAGAAGTAGAATCTCCGGTTTGAAAAGGAAAACAGAACTTCAGATTTCAATGAAAAACCACAACCTATAATTTCAGCATATGGATGACAGAGATGAAGCCAGAGCCGGACTCCGTTTCATAAACCCCCTATAGGATTTTATAGGTATGGCCATAGACCCAGTAACTGGGGCGCTGAACTCCCTTTTTGACTTTTGGGGTTGACGGTCGGTCTAGCGCCCCAGTGATTTATATTGGCCCAGATGTGTCGTACACAGGAAAAACAAAATTTCACGGCACTTGCGCCGAAAATGTCCCCAAATTACACCAAAAACATCACAAACAGAATGGAAGTGGTACTTGGGAAGTGCTTCCGTGTCATCCACCCCGCGGTTTTTCAGGTCGGCCGGGAGTGTGCCCTCAACGTTCAGACGCCAGCAGAGCCGGGACCTGGCTATGATGCCGAACATGCCGATACGACCGATGGTCATACACTGGTCCACCCAGCCGTCCTCGGAGACCAGCTTGGCGAGTGCACGGCTGGATGATGACATTATATGAACAAAAAATATGAAAGATGTTTAAAATATTTCAGAAACATTCAAATGAACGCAGGACGACTTTTTGAGTCACAAGGGTTAACGGTGAAAATCGACGACAGCGGTGGCGACTGACATACCGCTCGGTGTGGTTCCCAGTCCTTACATTATTCTTTCTTTTCCCCACTAGCAAAATGCATCAGGCCAAAATTATAACACTCACTAGTTGATGGCCAAGAGGTAGAGGAAGTGGGGAGCCAAGAGCCTGAAGATGGGGTGGCTGGGCGACAGGGTACGGTGAGTGACCACGGCGATGGCCTCCACTATGAGATGAGTGAAGCCCAGATGGGTAGCGGCCTGGTGGAAGGAGGCGTCGGCGTTGTTGAACCACATCTTGGCCAGCAGCCAGGTGTACTCGGGGTCTGTAGGCAGGAACACCTGGTGACACGAGAAAGCAAGTCCAGAAAGGAAGTCAATCTCGTCTTTTATTTCATGCTTTCTTTTTGGTTATTTGATGAGACCTTTAAGGCCTGTTAAAATCAGACTTCGGCTCGGCCGTGCTGCGGCTGTGACTTTGGCTCTCAGTTCTTCTATCCGACATTTTAAGTATAGTGTAAAATGTGTAGAGTTAATGTGGGCTACGGCTTTGAGGTAGATCATAGAGGCAGTGAGATACACAATGAAAACTTCAGCGATAAGCCACAGCCTGTATTTTTCGGCCTACAAGACAAAGGTACAACTGAACTAGACTGACTTTAGGTCAGACTGGCGTTGAATAATGTATTAGGGTTACACCGTATAATGTCTGCACTGAACTCCTGGGTCCAGTGTCGTCAAACAGTTGATAAGGTTCTGTCATAATATTTATGCCTACCGGGTTATCGGGAGCAGCATCTTGAAAGAGTTGAATAGCCACTGGCATCAGGTTCTTGCTCTCGTTGACGAAGAAAAGACCGAGCGGAGCACAGATCTGCAATGGGAGAAGAAAATATGGCAAATGAAAGAAAACAAATACATTCAATTAGCTCACAGCTACAGGTAGGGAGGCAGAACACAGGCATAGTTGTCTTTAGTGTACATTAAGCATGTGGAAGTTTAGGTCCAGCGCGCGTGCGGACGTGTGGGGCCAGAACTTCCGGCTGGGCGGATAAGAGCGCTGGCTTCTGGAATCTGCATGGGGACCAACTGGCCTTCTTTGATACAGGTTGAGAAGATGCAGCAAAAACTCAATTAACTCTGAACGTGTGAATAATTACAGGAGAGTCAATCATGTTGAAACAACAGTGTTAAGGCTTACAGGCAAATCTATAGCATTGGTTGGTTGGATTATGAGGGGTGTCAATTTGATCAGCAACACCAATAACTTGCCTATTGTGCCTCGCACGTCCATCTACGCGACAGAAGACCGGAGTATTTTATGTGTATTTCTAAAGCATGCTCAAAAACCACCTGAGTGACTCTTTAGAGAATTTTAGGAAATATTCTTGAAGACGAAGACTCGGTAGGCCACATACGTGCATTGATGAAGCGTGGATGGACTGGTCACGCTTGGGTGCATATTTTGTCCACTTTCAGACGTGTATACTGTCTTGGCTGTGAGCTCTCCTCTAACGGTAAGTAACAAACTCATTTCACTCTCCAAAATTGTCCATTTTGTAAGTAACTTTATAATGATCTAATTACTATGTCACATTGACATATGCAGACATGATAAATGGTGTAAAAGGATAATAATTGTTGGCAAACTATCAGTAAATTTGGGGGTGAAATTTGGTGGAAGTACAAGGTTTGGAGACAGTTAAATACTACACGTAGTAGTCGTGCACAAAAATGCACATGGCGTAATGATCACCATGTTATAATCCGTAAACGTGCATTAGTGCAATTGTGCAGTTTGTGTATGGCGGCGTTATAACAATGATTCCGTTATTGTGCGCGTGTATAATGACCGTTATTAGGACAATGTGCTTGACTTTAGAGCCCGTTACAGTTTGCCTGATGAATATTACAAAACTAATGGTGGGGCACCGCTGCATGACTGGGGCATGCAGTAGGCCTACGTCGTATGCAAATGCAATAGTTTTTTTAATTTACACACAACCGCTTATGGTTGGCATGGGCGGAAAAAATGTTGCAAAACATTCAACCGTCTTGACAGACAATGTGACCAAATTCAACATTTTGAAAACTTTCTAGTTTCTTAGGTCGCACAGAATACATATCCCATTACTGCCTGTTTTTGTTTCCATTGAATTATAAACGGTATCTTCGAATGTTTATAAAGAAAATAATACGATGTACGGCGTGATCGAGTTGGTTGTTTGTTGTTTTGCACTGGTCGGGCTCCCGTGGGTGGATTTCACCAAACTCACCGTAACGTAGGTGTTGTGATGCACTGTGGCCCTTTGTAGGATATGATAGGTTATCCTTCGTAACTCGAGTTACGATCGATCGTAGGGCTACGGTGAAATCTGTCTCTGGTTATATAGATTCCGCCATCTTGGTTGGCAACGACTCGGGATGTGACGTTGCAAAAAAGTCTTAGTGCGTTTGTATGTAATGCGATGTATGGAGACAGTTATTGTAAAGCACACGGTACACGTCCATTGAAACCTATCCGAATTACCATGGTCACGGAACCTCATGCAAATTTACATTTAGGATTGAATTCTCTTGTGGGTATTATGTTCACTGATATGCAATATTGCATTTTCTCTAGAAACGTACTGCATTTTGCAAATTGTGTTTCCAATGGGGATAAATTTACAATTAAAGTAAAGACTTGGCCTATCGTTGTGTCTAATTGAGTTTCAAGATTTTACCAAACTCGTCGTAACGTTCTTTCAATCCTTGGACGTATGTTACATTGCAGCCATACGTAGGATAGGATGGGATAGGCCTCCCCTTCGTAACCTGAGTTAAGATCGATCGTAGGGCTTCGTGAAATCGACCCTTGACCTATTGGTAGCGCTGTGCAGTACGGGATTGGGGTGGACCCTTATATGGATAGGGCGAGTTTGTTTGACAACAAAAACATAATCTACAGCAAAAATAGGCACAGAAAATAGAATATGACTCCACATCACATTAGGGCGACAATTAATTTGGTTAAACATTTTTGATGGTGGCAGACATTTTCTTTTACCCAATATGGTTCGAAACCTTTGCGTACAAATCTTGGCCCAGCTGGGATTTGTAAAGGGGAAAAGAGTTAATAGAAATGGGAGACTTTGGAGCTGCGATATGGGTCTTCAACTTGATATCGCACGCGTACAGCAACGCGCGCATGCTCACAATTGCGCGAGCATGCTCAGAGCTATTAAAAAGAGGCTTCAGTCTGCTGCCGCCAACGTTGCAACGTCTCGAAAGTCATTCACGAAGTCTAAATGTTGCCGTATATTGTACCGTCTTCCGAGTAAGAAACTATAGGCCTATAACATCAATGGATATTATTACATGTATTAGATATTAGGCCAACAGAGTTTGGGCGGACTATTGTGGAATTCAGTGGTGAATAGTGACAAGAGAATCTGACCCACCTTCCTGTCGTAACTGCAGGGTAGGTCCTTGAGAATAGCGTAGTCCAGTATGTAGAGTCTCTTACTATCTATGGCCTCTTGTATTGTCATGTTCTCCATGAGCGGTTGCAGCATGTCGTCGGTGACAGCAAAACTGTGGTGAAGATTACCAAAAACATCTTTGCGATAGGAACATTCACAATTTAAAGGGATATAGGATTATAGCATATAGGATTTGCAAAGCCTTAAAAAAAACTATTGAGTTTGAGACAGAAAATGGTTCGTAAACAGTAAAAACAGTCACCATGGGAAATCTTGGTTCATCAGATGTTGGGTTTTCAAGCCAATCAAGATTTAGTGTCTTTTTCAAAGATCGTTCGTCCGAACGATTTTTGGAAAAAACAAAAGTAAACTATTCTTCATATTTTATAAGAAAATCGAGTCGGGTTTTCGCTATTTTCTCGTGACTCAGATGCCCAATTGAGCTCAAATGTTCACAGGTTTATTATTTCATGTACATGTTTGATCAGACAAAGTATGAGTGCAGTTCTGTGACCTTTACCAATCATGTATTGTACCTTTAACACACCATACACCCATTGGCTGATAGCCGGCCAATGGGATTTGTGTACTAAAGTTTGCTCTTTTATTCTGAACTCATGTATGCGTATTAATTACGGGCGATTTCAAATCAGTTTCCACGAATTGTGATTGGTCAACGCGTAGCAAACTCTTGGTGGCGCACTAATTTCGCCCGAATTGAAGACTTACTTGTCCGGTATTTCGGCGCACCGTCGAATCTGGTTGGGGTTGCAACTCACCAGCCTCTGAGAGCCAAACTCGATATCCGACCGCCAGTTGTTCATCCCCTGAGAAGGAGGACAAGAAATAGAATATGCCTATAATGGAATTTCGGTCTTGTAAACCGTAGAAGAAAAGGTTATAATCGCCTAATCGCTTGCTTTTCTTCTCCTGTGCTTGTCATTTTTCCATCTTGTTCGATCGCTTGTTGTGGGCCCTCTTTCAGCCCAGCCCACCGATTATTAACCAGGTAGAGTGGGACTCCGATCTTGTGATACATAACTACTTCTTTCTTTTCGTACTGGCTCAACATCTTTCGGAGATCATTTTTCTCAAGCTGTTCCCAAACTGTGGGACTCTATACCCCCATCAACATCAGAAATGCTCCTTCTAAGAACGTTTTCAGGAAAACATGAAAACGTGTTTGTTCTCATCTGCCACCTGTGTCTATTTGTTTCTCGCCTAATTTTGTTCATTTTTTTTGCAAAGGCGCTTTATACTTCATTTTGTCGCTTATTCTTTTAATATTACAAGGATTGACCATAGACCTGTATGAAGAAACATCTGGAAGGATAAGGTAGAGGAAGAGCAATGACTGCTTACGTAAGGCACTGGTAGGTGCTCGTTGTAGATCTTCTCGATGTCTCCAAGGCACGTCCAGTCTCCAGTTTTGACATCCATGAGCTTGACCTGCATCATCAGACCCGCCTTGTTCTTCACAATGTCCCACTGAAACAAAAGCCAGAGATGGAACAAAACCAATAATAGAAGGTAAAACATCTAGGTGGCAGCAGACATGTAATATTGGCAAGAGGCTCATAATGATTACCTATCATGAACGTTGAATAATTGAAGCTCCACCATTGTGAAGGGAACTTGTATTATGACCATATCTTTCTTGATAATTGACCCGTGGATGTCTCTTTATAGACCCGTACGATTGTATTTGCAAGCACCCTAATACTCACTAACACCTTCAAAGGCAGTTAACTTTACTCTTAAGGCAATGTGTTTGGTTGTTTGCAAAAAGTTACGAAGACTACCCTTACCTTGTAGTCGTCTGAGAAGGACTCGTCAGATGGCAGGTTCTTGACCTTTGGGAAATAAGTAGCAGTGTTATCACATGATTGTATACACGGTGATGATTTTGAGGGTAGAATGTGATTCGAGGACCCTATAGCAATCGGGCGTTTCTAGATTGACAGAAACGACTTAAGTCTCACGACTTAAGACGTTTGGGCTTTAACATTCTAAAGGAGGACTTTATAGATGTAACAATAAGTGTCTGCTGCATCAACAGCAATAGCATCAGCAATGGTATCAGCAACAGTATCATCATCATCATCATCATCATCATCAGCAGCAGCAGCAGCAGCAGCATAATTAGCATCAGCAGCAGTAGCAGCAGCAGCAGCAACAGCATCAGCAGCAGCAGCAATAGCATCAGCAATGGTATCAGCAACAGAATCATCATCATCATCATCATCATCATCATCATCATCATCATCATCATCATCAGGAGCAGCATAATTAGCATCAGCAGCAGCAGCAACAGAATCAGCAGCAGCAGCAATAGCATCAGCAATGGTATCAGCAACAGAATCATCATCATCATCATCATCATCATCATCATCATCATCATCAGGAGCAGCATAATTAGCATCAGCAGCAGTAGCAGCAGCAGCAACAGAATCAGCAGCAGCAGCAACAGCATAAGCATCATCATCAGTAGCAGCAGCATCAGCAGTAGCATCAACAACAGCCGCAACAGCAGCATCAGCAAAAGGTAAGAAGCAGCAAGAAGGACGACGCCATAAGTCCGCCCAACTGCATCAACCCACCTGGGGCACGATACCCTCCGCCTTGCACTCCAGCTCATACAGCACACGCTTCTCCTCCAGCTCGCCCTTCCTGTCGACCTTCTTCTTGTCGCACTGTGGCAAAAGGCAGTCGTAGTTGTCGAAGACCCGCTTCTTGTCGGCCTTGATCCATCGGTGGATGGGGAAGACCACGGACTCTCCAGTGGCCTGGCGAATGACCTGGATGGAAGAGGGAGAAGTCGGGGTTAGGTCGAGGTGCGGCCAGACAGGTGACAGAATGACTTATGGCCAATTTCATAGAGCTGCTTCAGCACTGACAAACCTTGTTAAATAAAATCAGTATGTCAGCCAAAACTCATTGTGAATGTTAATCCCAGCAAACAATGGCCGAATACAAGTCAAAAGCAATCAACATCACATGGAAATTTGATTGGTAATCCTGTTTGACCATGCTAAAACCAATTGTTTGGCAGGCCATTTATTTTGGCTGATGAGCAGTTTGCAGTAGTTTATTACTTGTAATGATCCAAATCGTCGGAGGACAATTTCATCTTATGCCTGCTAGTGGGTAGGCCTACTTCTTTTGCATACAGGGCTACCTAAATTGCCTCATGCAGATTTAATTGTGAATATTGGCTCAGTGTAAAAAAACAAAACCTGGAAGAGTTGTACCTCTATTCTTTCAAGAAACCAGCTGTCCAGTGTCCCGGCCGAATCTCTCCACACCTCGACTTGTTCGACGGGGCCGAAGTTGGGCAGGTTGGTCACCGGGTAGCGGTCCAGGCTGCCGCGCTCCATGTCGTTTTTGAACTGGGCATTCAATGGGATGTCCCGGGACCGAGTCCCTTCGGCGTTGTACAAGGCGAGGAAGACGTTGGCGTCGGTGCCCGATCCCTTCCGATCCCCGGTCTTGACCAGGACCACGTAGTCCGGGGTGGCAGAGGCGTTCGCAGTGCAGGCGTTGCCCATCTCTTCACCGAGAGGAATTGATCACCGGTTTTTTTTTACCTGTGTTACTCGTCAGTCACCAAGTTGGTTGCTGGAAGAACTGTCGCCCGGGCTTCGGTGTCTTCTTGAGATAGCAGTCTTCAAGATTTGTGTCAGATCCACCTAATGATTGAGTTTTCGAAGTGGTCAGACCTATTATACATGTATTTGAAGAAGGGCAATAGACATACCATGAGTGTTTATTTATTACACCGTGCATGGATCAAGGACCTTATTCCATGGTTACATGTGGTTGCTACACACGCTGGCTAATGCGCCCGAAGCCTAAAATTCAGCTTTACCCATAAAACAGCATACTTACAATTCAGACCTCACATCAGAATTTGTCGCCGTCTTTGAAGTTATCTTTGCAGGGTGCTTGGTAGATGAAATGATGTTTTACCAGAAAGATGTTCCACAATTATCGCGTGCAGCCTATGTTAGGGCACGGCCGACTCAACCTGAGATTGGATGTCATGGAAGTTGTTTACATCCGTATCTATGTTGGACAGTCTATATAATCTCTCGTACGATCCACGGTTGGGTAATCTTCGGACAGTAGTCTTGCAATAATACCGTCCGGTGATGGATCGATAGCGATTATAATCCCATTGGCCCTCCTTGTACCATTCTTTGCATTAAAGACCTGACCAAACAATGCTCGAAGTGGGTATTTATAGAGCGGCTTGTCCCGTGAAGTCCTTGCTGGTGGTTTGATGACCGGGCACAAAGCTGGACAGGCTGGAGGTCAACCCAGTACGGGTCAGACCATGGTCAGTCCGCCTTGTGGTTGCACCCAAGTAAATAAACTCCCATAGACAACAGTGATAAACCCTCAAACTTGTAAAATCATAAAAAAATATACAGAACTCTCACAGCTGTTCAAGTTGCACAGAAAAATGATGATGAACATGTCACCTTTCATTTTCTTTTCATTTTATGGTAGGGTGACCATTGAATTTTCGAGATATACTCATTCTCAGCTGACCACCCCTAAAACAAGGTATTGATCACTCCAGTCAAAGAAGCCATTAAAAAAAAAAACATCCCTCTGCAAAGCGGCTGAAATAGACCCACTTTCTCACCCAATTGCATAAAAAATGGTCACAAATGGAAGCCCAGAGTCCAGGCAGGAGGTCCAGTGCCATATTTCTTCAATCCTTCATTTTCATAGCTCTCTTATTTAAAATATATTGAGTGCTTAACTTTTTTTCATGAGCTCGGCGGACGGATTTTGGGATTATTAACTTGGGTGCACCCTTATTCACGGTCCAGGAGAAGGATGTTTTAGTCAGTTTTCCCCTTGCAGATAACACACATATTAAAATTTTGTTTGTGAAACAAGTACAGCTTGTTATACCTGCACCCAAAATGAAGTTGGGTAGATCATTACCTAATAATCTGAATCAACAAAC
Source organism: Astropecten irregularis (assembly GCA_963971285.1). Taxonomy (NCBI): domain Eukaryota; kingdom Metazoa; phylum Echinodermata; class Asteroidea; order Paxillosida; family Astropectinidae; genus Astropecten; species Astropecten irregularis. The sequence goes on along the minus strand of OZ020255.1, from coordinate 13,685,438 downwards.
CAACTTGTGCACTTGTCAGTTGGTGGATTCTTTGCTCAAGTTTAGCAATAAAAATGTTTGTCTGTCTGTCTGTGGGGGCCGTTGTCTGTTTGTTTGTTTATTTGGTGTTTGGTCGTTTAATTTGTTTATGTCCATAGGAAGCAGGAACGGTCTTTCTGGCCATGTTCTCTTTCACTCTTATCGCTTTTATGATGATATAATTAAGTTCAATCTCCTTTGGGCCTGACGCGTTTCAATCCTATCGGGATCTTTCTCAAAGTCTAAATGACAAGAGGACAAGAACATTACATGTACTTGTTCCTTATAACTCACTCAAACTGAAAATTTACGAATAGGCCTACTATGAAGTAAAATTGGTACGTTGATTATTTATTCGAATTGCAAACATACGGAAATCTTTTTTTAATGAAATAATACAAGAATAGAATCAAATTACGTTTGAAGACGTAATTTTGTTGACCAAAAAAGTATACATAATCCAGTCAAGGACTCCAAATATACCGTCAGAGTTTTAGTAACAGCAGAATAAAGTGTGGAATGGTGCAGCGACAAATCAGTAATTACATTTAAAGTCATTAAATTGTTAACATGTATTAATTATTAATATAATATGTACCTATGATTATTTATGACTGTTTCATTACAGGAAATGTTTCGCTGTAGGCAGTTCCAAAATTGCAGCTAGTTAAAATAAACATTTCTGAAGCATAAATCTTTTCCTTTACAATAACAACGAAAATACAAACACAAAAATAGAAACATCTGCAAAATTGCTATCTCCCCTAAAAATTCTGTTAGCATACTGTGAAGTATTGAAATTGATATTTCAGTGCGCTTTCAGAGAACAAAATGTAATACTAGAAACTCAAATTCTTGTCACGCAAGGTCGCTCAACGGTATTGCTTTTCTTGAGCGTTGGAGAAACGGCTCTCATTATGATCAGTTTGTGCCATCAAACCATTCATGCTCTCAAATTTAGTTCCTCAGCCGTTTTGCAAAAATAGGTGAATATTCTGGACTTTACAGGGTACAGGATGGAAGACAAAATCATTGCCCGAATGTAAACATGTATAGACAAAACCTTGCTTAAACCTACTACGACAATAATTTGAAACAATGAAAGTATTATAGGGAAGCAATACATAAATGAGAACAAAAAACCAAATGTACCATTTTGTTAAAAATGAAAGTGCACGTTATTTTTCTCTTTTTGAAAGTACTGCATAATGCTATATTACACCCCTATGAAGGCAAAATTTACTTCTATGTATTATCACACTATGCATCACCCGGGTATCCTCCAAAATGTTATGATGAGCACTATTTTTCTAAAAAGGCAGTTATCAAAATAAAGAGCGTGTACAAAAATATATATATTTGGCGTTAGAAGTATGCCATTATGAATGAAAGCCTAGCACAGTATACAGTATAACATACAAAACATTCTTTCACAGATTTACGTATAACTTTCCTGGTTTGAAGTTTGGGGTAGTAGAAACATACCATTTAAAATATTTCTGCCTGAAATTGTGTTTTTTATCCAGCAATTAGTCAAACAACGACCGAAAACAGTTTTGATCCCGGGGTATAAGAACAAAACCATTCTTCATGTTTCATAATAAACATTGAGTCGGGTTTTGGCTATTTTCTCGTCAATGACTTAGATGTCCGACTGAGCACAAACTTTCACAGGTGTGTTATTTCATGAACATGTCGGATCAGACAAAGTGTGAGTGCTGTTCTGTGACATTTACCAATCATGTATTATACACGGATGCGCGGTGTTTACTCTAGCAATTAAAAGCAGATATCTTGTATATGTTATTGCTATTTACAGAAGCTAAGGTACAGGATACTATTTTCTGCTTAGTTGAAGATGATACCGCCTAGATGCTGATGGCATTGGGTATCTCCCTTGGGTTGAGGTACGGGTACTTTACCACTCGCGAGCTGTTGCGTCCATCGATGACTTTACTGATACCAGTGAGGTCCTGCTTGAAACTGCGGAGTAGCAGAAGGGGAAATAAAGGTAAGATAATGTCAATGGATATTTGAAGGATTCACAGATGACATTAAAGTTTATCATTAAAATGCACTGCAGCCGATTTTATGAATAATAAAACTATTAATTTTGCGTAAGTTTCGTGAAATGGGCATGACTTGTGCAACCAAAGGCAGGAAAATATTGCGTATAAGTATACGCAAGTTTCGTGAAATCGGCTGCAGGACAAGATGGAAGGGAACCGGCGGAAAATGAAAGAAATATGACACAGATTGCAAAGGTTGCTAAAATACTCACGCCTGTACGGCCTTGGACCCTACTGGGTCGAACTGGTACTGCACCTCGAAGTCCCCCAAGGCGTTGGTGCCCCGGTCACTCAGTATCTTAGTGACCAGCATGATGCTAAGCGTCTTCTCTTTGTCAGGAAGGCAGGCAAGCACGTCCTTCTCCGTCCTCGGGCTCTGCAAAGGATCGGCAAACAAAGCAGAACTATTATTGGTATGGAAATATCATATATCAAGAGATTCAAGAGATGTATAAATGACAGCATGGGATCTTCCTTGCAATTTCCTTTCGATAATGAATCTATAATTATAACAATGATATAATAATTATGACCATTGCTGTCGATAACTAAACCTGAAATGATGGGCAACAACTCGGCTTGGGATCCGGCTATAGTGTTCGTCTCCCTCAGCTCAATGCCGAAAATAGACTTGAAGTTTTCATTTGACACAATACACTATAGGTAACCTGTCAACAGAGGGCGGTATTAATACATACTCGTTGCCGTGGCTTCCTACCTTGTCCCTGGGTGGCTCGTCGTGACGCATGAACGATGGGTAATTTGGCGGGAAAGCGTACTCGTCATACTGGGAGAAATTGGCCGCCGCGTGTGCCACGCTGCACGTGTAGATGATGGCAGTCAGCGCGCCGATCAAGTCCTCGGCGGTAAGAAACTTCCCACCACCATGAACTCCCTGTTAGAAATAAAAATAGAACTAAAAGGTATAGCACATCACTTGAAGTGTTTGTTTTTGGTCAGCAGCATACATTTTTCGAAATGTATACATTATGACACAACACGAAAAATATGATAACAGTAATCGGTGCATGTTCGCGTTTTGCAGAAAACAGCAAATAACGGTTTTGCTGCGATTATTATATTGTGGACGTTTCAATTGCGTTCAATTTCAGTACTGCCGAAATCGAAATCAGCTGATTCGATTTTGAAGGCCTTTAGATTCAGTTGCCTAAATGATGGCAGCATATCTGAGTGGGAAACATCCAAACAGAGAGCTTTGACGCTCACCGTGACAATTCAGTGTTTTTAGCTCATCACCAATTTTGTACCAAAAGTTCAAAATGTGGTCTGCAAGTACATAAGGAACAGACCCGTTTTAAAGTGGTAATTTGCATTCCTGGTAACATTTCCGCAAGTTGGCCGCAGTGTAACTTGAGCCACGATACTCACCTTGAGTCCACATCCTCCCTCGTCGTAGCTTCTCACCAACATTTCAGCAAGACTCTGTATCTCACAGTCCTCGCTAAGTTTCTCTGGAATGTCTGGAACAAGAAAGAAGAGACGATCCTTAGAAAAAAGCTTCCGAACAAGTTCATATTCACCACGTAGATACTGAATTGAACTAAAGACTGTGCTATACTATTGCAGTTTGATGCACGGATAATCGTTACTTTCTTTGTGGGACATTCAGAATTAAAAAGTACATTGTTCCAAATAATGCAAACTCACAATCTTTGAGTGAAAATAAACTCCATCGACTGAAAGTAGGAACGAGATGTTTAAGAGTGAAACACATTCAATCATGTTGGTTGCATTTAAACTGGATTGAGTATTTTGTAGCGTTTCATCCTAAAATAAGAGGGATTTTCACTTGAAATCGTCTTGTTGCGTTTAACGTCCTATTGAGGAACGTGGATTATTTTATATTTAAATATGAAGTAAAGATGATAAATGCAAATGTGACATCTCTGATAGTAGATTCATTATTCTCATTCAATTGTCGGTTACAACCAGGATAATTCACAGAAACAGTAGATTTTTCCATGGCCAAACTGACTTGAAAATTATTTAGATTTTGTTGGTCCTCTTTTCAAGTCAAACGTTAAAAGGCATTATTTTACCATAATGGCCCTCCACAACTTCTGTCACGTATTTCTTTATCGCCTCGTACAGCAAGAGGGCGTCGTCGCGATAGTAGTACTTGGGGAGTGCTTCCGGGTCGTCGACCCCTCGGTTCTGCAGGTCGGCAGGGAGGCTGCCCTCTACGTCCAGTCTCCACTCGGCTGCTGCCCGAGCCACGATGGCGAACATGCCGATGCGACCGATGGTCATGCATTGGTCCACCCAACCGTCCTCGGAGACCAGCTTGGCCAGTGCACGGCTAAAGTCAAAAGTGGGCAGTTTTAGCAGATGCAGGTAAGACGAAACGAACATTTTTTGCTCAAGGTTTGGCCATTATTTTACGAACTACCTGAATCCATACATGATGAAAACATCATGTATGAAGGTGCTACCATACCCAGTCGCGGTTCTTGAGCCAACATTTTTGGGGGCTAGAAGAGCCATTATGTTTTTTTTTTTTTTTTTTTTTTTTTTTTTTTTTTTTTTTTTTTTTTTGGGGGGGGGGGGTCTAGAAGACCCAATATTTTGGGTTCTTCTAACACTCGCTTCTGCTATGTCTTATTAGGGGTCGAAAAACATGAACATATATCCCACACAACGCGTTGTTTCATGTAATTGGCGCTTAATAACTGGAAAAAATACAGTATTTTCAATATTTTTTTTTAATTGCATTTTTTGGGGGTCTAGACAACATTTTTTTTGGGGGGGGGGGGGCTGAAGTCCCCCCCCCCAAGCCCCCCCCCCCCCTAGAACCGCGCCTTGGCCTACCTTCGACCTTTGCGGTCAAATTTGAAATTCAGTTAACAAAATCCAAGGACATTACCATCAGTGGTTGAGCGAAGCTCGAGGCTAAGACCCTGTATTCGCCAAGGCCAAAACCTAGACCCACGAGTCTTAAGACTATGGCCGAGGCCCTAAAATCAAACCTCAAGGCGACAGGGTTCAGCATCAAGGCATGGCTCCATTGATGTGTATACTAGAAAACAGATCGGTACAACCTGAGAACGGAAAATGGGCAGAGATGTTCAACCCTAATCATTTCCGTTAGTTTCGCTATTTTGGTTCAATTCTGTCGTCAATGATAGCTACTAATAATGATTTGTTACCAACTATCTCCTCAAATCAAAATGTTATGAATATAAAGAAAGACTTCACAAGTTTTCGCCAAACATTCCCTCTTAAAGGGATTGCATACGTTTGGTAATTTGAGCCTATTGTTTGTTTCAAACCAATATAACTGTATATATATACCATAAAACTAACCTGTGAAAGTTTCAATTCAAAAGGTGGTAGCGTTTGTGAGATTTTGGCGACAAACTAGAGCGGTTATTTCACGCCAGATAACAGTAAGTCAATAGCTGAGAAGCGTTACGGCCATAACGCTTCTCAGATTCATAATTTTTGGAGATAAAAAGTGACATATTTTTTCATAACCGCGGTACTTCGAATTGAACGTTTCTCAATATGCATTATACTATCCAAAGCAGCTGTACTTCTCACCAAGTAAGTTTTTATTGCCATAAATTTTCAGAGTCATTACCAAACGTATGCAATGCCTTTAAACCACACCTATTGATTGCGATGAGGTACAGAAAATGCGGCGCCAGCAAGCGGAATATCGGGTGGGAGGGCGAGAGCGTGCAGTTGACCGCCACGGCAACAGACTCCATGATGAGATGAGTGAAGCCCAGATGGGTAGCGGCCTGGTGGAAGGAGGCGTCGGCGTTGTTGAACCACATCTTGGCCAGCAGCCAGGTGTACTTCGGGTCCGTGCGCAGGAACACCTGGCCGGAGCAAAAGAAATAAAATGTCGGGAACTGAATTAGGGAAACGCTTGGTGGCTTACTTGCCAATTCCGTGCGATGCAAAGCATATTACCAATAGAGCTACATACGCACCCTTTTCTCTTTTTTTTTGCTTTGCGGCTATGATTTCGTATCTATCATGATGTAGATTACACCAAATTCATCTTAACTTACTATCAATCATAGGACTTATGATGCATTGCAGACGTAGGATACGGTTAACTTATCCTTTGTAACCGAAAATCAACAGCTTGTCACTTGATAATTTTCAACCATGCATCCTAATCCTATTAACGGATGCCATTGAAAAATCTACATTCTAATTATCGAATCGAAAAAAAAAATTCATAAAATGATGGGAAATTTATAAGCCTTCTGGCGGACACCTACGGGGTTATCATCAGCCGGGTCTTGGTACAGTTGAATCGCCACAGGCATCAAATCCTTGTTCGAGTTGACAAAGAACAGAGCGATGGGCGCACAGATCTGAAAACAAAACAGAGATAGGACATTCGTTAGACTAATCTTGTTGAGTCGCGTGGTGGCAGCAGATTCACTGAATTTCACGGGGGAGGGGAATTCTGCATGCAGAATTACAGCACTCATAAATGACCAGGCAATTTGTATCACTAACGTCTCTATGAGGGAATCCAGAAACTATTAATCTGGAAATAAAAGTTATTGATAAAAAATGAAGAAGATGATTTGCATACTGCAATCTAAACCTTGATCTTAATCATAACCTAACATTAGGCCTACATCAGCGTTTTGTGGCTGGGGACATAACATAGTATTCCTACACGTAGTGTTGTATATGCTAGGTCAACTTTCAAATCATTATACCGGTATAAACAACTATATTACCCAATCAAATAAAGTGGAAGATAATACGAGCGAACGACGACATTTGGGTAATGTATCTGCACTCATGTTTCTGTTCAAATATCTCCTGAAGAATACTGTGTCGCTGAATTACTGCTGGTCATCTTTTGATACGAAAGGTAGTCCCTTTAATCAATGCGAAGTATATGCCTAATGACCGTTCATTTGCCTTGGATGGTCTCTCCAATCTACCTTTCTGCCGTAGCTGCAGGGCAGATCCTTCAGTATCTTGTAGTTCATGATGTACAGTCTCCTGGCGTCGATCACCTCTTGGATGCTCATTCCTTCCATAATTGGCTTCAGCATGTCGTCATCAACTGCAAGGCTGAAAAGGACGTCCTGGCACTTATACTGCGGAAGTCTTTTTTTTTTTTTTTAATTTTATCTCGCAGCGAATTAATTAACGGAACTTGAGCCGTCAATTTGTTCGTATGGCAGTTTAATCTGATTAGGCCTATCTTTCTTTATAATGAGGTTCTGTGAGCTCCGTTTAGGTCAGGGGAAACCCTTGTTTTTCCCTGTAGTTTTACCTTCGGTGTTCTGCAGACGGCAGAAAATGCACTTCCTGAGCCTACAAAGTATCAACATTTTAACAAATCTTCATAGTAATCGAGTTAGGGTAATTCAGAAGAGGCAGATGAATTGAGAAGCTTCGGTTAACAAAAATTAGAATGATGAATAGGAGCTATACTTACTTGTCTGGTATTGCGGTGCATCGTTGAATCCTTATTGCGTTGCATCCCACCAGCCTCTGGGATGCGAACTCCGAATCCTCTCGCCAATTTTTCATCCCCTATAAGAACATGGGACAATTTCATAGAGCTGCTTAAGCACCAAATTTGCTTTAGCATGAAAAAAGTTTTCCTTGATCAAACAGAATTGCCAACCATTTTTTCATGTGACGTTAATTACTGCTTTTCACTTGTATTCGGACATTGTTTGCTAAGCATAACAATCACAGTTTTGGCCGGCATGCAGATTTTTATTTAGTAAGGTTTTTGGTGTTTACGCAAAATGTTGGTGCGTAGGCAGCTCTATGAAATCAGAAAAATGATATCTACATTTTAGATCTGTCTGTTTTCTCGACTTTCAAACCAAACTGTGACATCCTCTCACTTTTTTTTGGAAAATCAATATCCATATCGATATGAAATATGAAATAAAGTCCACTGGGGTGGGCACTGGGGGAGGGGCATGGTATAAGGGATTGGATTGACTTACGTGCGGCACCGGGAGATAGGTATTGTAGACTTTACCAATGTCATCCAGGCAGTCCCAGGCATCGGATGTCAGGCTGATGATCTTGCTCTGGAGCAGGAGCTTGGCTTTGGATTTCAAGATGTCCCACTGAGACCAGGAAGAGTGAGAGATAGAGAAACTTAACATGAAGAGCCTTAAAGATACTTGAATGTTATGAGATAGGAAGCGTCGAAGTTGGATCAAGCGGGGACACTTGGCAGCTCAGTCGCGAGTCATTCTAGTATTGTATTCAGCAAGTGAGTTTAATACCGATTCGTAGGCAAATGCGATTTCTCCTGCCATTCGTCATTACCGCTTCGCCTTTCGAAGTTCATTTTCTTCTCAGAACCCGGGGCCAATTTCATGGAACTGCTAATAAGCACAAGAATTGCTTAAGCATGAAAAGTCTTCCTTGATCAAACAGGATTACCAACCAAATTTTCATGAGATGTTTACTGCTTTTGACTTGTATTTGTTCGTTGTTTGTTGAACATAACATTCACAAGGAGTTTTGGCTGGCAAACTGATTTTATTTACAAAGGTTTTTGGTGCTTAAGCGAATTTTGGTGCTTTAAGCAGCTCTATGAAATTGGTTTTGACGCAGGCAGACAATATCTTGGGTGATATGTCATTAATAAACATTATCACAGTCTTTTTGACCTTGCTTTCCCCCTTGACAATAAACGGTTTCGGATAAGCTTTTGACCTTGTGCTAGCCAGCCTTGAATACATTTTTAATACGCATATGGCTTAATTCGATTATCGATTAATGCGATTATCGCAATACCTTGTAATCGTCTGAGAACGATTCATCATCAGGACAGGCCTTGATCTATCGTAGGGGAATGAAAAGATTAGAATTTATTATTGTAGGTTAATTGAAGATTCGGTATTTACAAATGAAATCAAAATTGAATTTAGGTTCACATTGAATGAGCGGCGGCATTAAAAAAAGCTGTTTATATAGAATTGCATTAGTTCATTTCAAATGGTATCAAGTGGTGATTCATACAAGTCATGATAATACTATTATCTTGCACTGGAATCAGTATTTAACGAATATCTCTTGGTTAGATCAAATTAATGTTGGCGAGTGGATATGATATTGGTGGTGCTCAAGAATTATTTAAAAAGAACATTTTCGGTTGTCTGCTAAGTTATCCTATCTGTTTTGCGAATGCAGCTGTAAAAACTGCTGCTGCTGCTGTTTACTTGTTCCTGATGGATGTTGCACATGGTGATGTTGTGGTTCGTGTTATCATTTGGTGTTGTTTTCGTTGCTGCTAATTTTGCCGGTGTTCCACTGCAACTTCTGGTGGTGGTTTGCGTTGTTGTACTGCGTCTGCTCCTGTTTGTTATTTTGGTTTTTGATGTTGCTGCTGCTACTGCTGTTGTTGTTGCTGTTGTTATTGTTGATGTTGTTGTTATTGTTCTTGCTGCCTGATGAAGACTATAAGTTCCAGCAGCCGAAACGTCGCTACCAGCAACATGACATCACGTGACTTTGATTACCCTTTCCCCTGATTGTTGTCGTTGTTGTTATTGTTATTGTTGTTATTGTTATTGTTGTTATTGTTATTGTTGTTGTTGTTGTTGTTATTATTATTATTTCACTATTCACCTGCGGTATAAGGCCCTCCACCTTACACTCCAGTTCATAAAGCTTCCTCTTTGCCTGCAGTTCCTCCTTGCGTTGTTCCTCGTTGCCGTCATGCTGAGGGAGCAAGCAGTCGTACTCGGCGAACATCTGACGGCAGTCGGCCTTGATCCAGCGGTGAATGGGGAAGACTGCGGTATCGCCACTAGCAGTTTCCACCACCTATATCACGGAGGAGACGAGAGAGTATGAGGGGACATCTTATGAGAATGTAAGTTCATACATCCATGTCTTTTTTGCAGTGCTGATTTTGTCTCCGGTAACTCGAAAGGTCTTGTTGCCTTGGCTCAACAAACTACGTATATGCATGTTTTCATTTTGTTAGTCCGAGTGATGATTTCATTGGGCGTTTATTAGTGATCACTTTTGCCTCTGCATTGTCTTTGCCTCATTGCCCCTTGAAATCCGCCAGTTCATTTTAGCTCACGGAACGGTTCTGTGGGCTTTATTTGCAGCTACTAAATTACCGTTTTCCCCAATCATTTTGTCTACTTTGGTTTGTATTCTCTTAACGTTCCCGCGGGGTCGCTGACTCGCTGGTTCGAATCCCGCTCTAGTCAATTTGTCTTTGTTCACTTTCAATAAATAATTAAAATGCTATTGGCTTTATCTGTGGGTTTTAAACATGGCATCTGGTATAAGTATAAACACAGAATTAACTTTGAAGGGAGGCTGTTCATTAATAAACCACCAATCCATACATCGCCTGGTCTGGCTCGGCGGCGGTGCATACACGGCGTGGGCGCGAGGCGCTTACCGCTGTGCTGCCGCCGGAACTCGCTCTTGTAGTTTGCAGTGACACTATCAAGAGCGCCCTCTCGCAAGCTGCACGTTGAGTACGAGGAATATGAAAGGGACCTTTGCGAAACCAGACTTGAGAATATATTTTTTTCTCGCTACCACCATTTAAGGCCCCAAAACTAAAATTGGGCAGAAGATTGGGCTCCAACTTCGCCATGTATATCAAGCCATTCATTTCATTTTAGACACAAAATGGCGGTAGGGAGCAAAATGAATCCCAAACCAAGTCTCAGCTCGATCAGCCCTTAAATAATGTTACCGCAGTAAAAAATATCCTGTGCGTCAAATTTCAAAGGAATGAATGAACGGCGACGAGTGACGCTAGATTGTTCACTAACGTACGAGTCTCCCGCGGTGTAAACCAGCTACTAATCGAAATTCAAACGCAGACGTTATTGGCCGGGAACCAGCGGTGTGCCGTCTGCTGACATTGAAATCTCAAACTTGACGTCGCTTTTCTAGTTGGCTTTTCCAAGCGAAGAAGAAAAGCCTATGCGTGTGTTCGGATTTTTCCTGACCTTTCTTGTCGAAAACCTTTCTTGGCCTCCACTTTCAAGCAGTTGATTTTGAACAAACTTGGTTCAAATAAAGTTACTGTCGCGTAGATGTGTCCTGCATACACACGTCTTCATGACGTCATCAGGACAGCGGATTAAAGGGGCAAACTTTACACATCAATTATACACAAACCATATAGGTCTGATCGTGTTCAAGCTTGGTATGTATCTATAGATGGGAAGTGTTACATTGAAAAACTTGCAATAACGTTATTTTGACGTCATCCTCTGATTTCTTTATGATTTATTAAAATGTTGGGTCACAAAATGTTGGGTTGCAATCATAGGTCCATTAACACCCTGCTGCCCTAACCATAACATGATCATTGAAAAGTGTATGCAATACTTCAAAAATTCATCAAGTAGCTTAACAAACGTAGTTCTTGTATGTAGCCAACCTCTCCATCAAAACGATCATTTGTACACTACTAATTATTTAGAATGACATAAGAACGAGACCTGAAGTTTTTGTCTCATAGGCATATAGTTTCAACTTAGGTCCCGATTACGCAAAGACGAAAATGAAAAAGACACAAGCTAACCTAGTTTGAAAATTAAGTACTTCATTATCATACACTTATGCGTATTTAATAGCGGCATCCATGTTAACATGATGCTTTAATGCAAACGTCAACTTCGCACAAAGATTCTTGCTGCAAGTGCAAGTACATTTTACATGAACCCAATCTGTTGGCATGTTATTCATTTCAAGGTAAACTTCTACAATGAAAACAATTGAACCTTTGCGAACCTAGCCGCTGCCATTGTAAGTAATTTCAATACAGCACCTCATTTCAATAACCACCTGTAGATCGAGTTACAGACCTATGTACGTGACTAATAATTACATGTATAAAGAAAAACGCCACTATACACAAAACAACAGTCTAGGTAAATTGAAGAGTTACTAAATTCCTCGTTTACACCACCCTTACTCTGTGGTCGTAGTAAATTAGATCCATGGAAATGGAATTCATTCAAGTAGGCCATTAATTACCAATAAATCAATTGAATTCCCTACATATTTCAACTGTATTAAAAAGTTGTGAATTTGTATACGAACTGCCATTCAAAAAGAAGATTTTGTGTGTGTTGGTTTCGTTTTGGTCTTGTGTTCGTTGCTGCGTTGTGTCATAGCCAGCTTTTGAGTTATATTTTGTGTTTAAGATAGTATATATATCATACTTTGGCAGCATACCGAAACAGAAATCTTCACATATTTACCTATAACTTACATGGTATAATGATGGTGATGGTAGAAACATACCGTTAAAATTGTTTCTGCCTGAAATGCTGAATTTATCAAGAAAAGAGTCAAGCCAGTGACCAAAATTATTGTTGATCTTTTAAAGATAAAAATTAAAATAGAAAAGACTTAAGAAAAACTGTGGCTGTTTTTCACTATTTTTTTCTTCTGAAAAGTGGGCATCGCACAGATGACTGTTACTGTATCGTCCTTGATATTTGTGCCCATGAATCCGGTATTTCGTTGACAAAAACTTTAATTAATTATAAGCAGTCGGTAGCTAAATGAAGACAAAATTTTTTAATTTACCAATAATTTAAATGTCGAAGGGACATAACATGTTGAACTTTGCATGTATACCAACCTGTATTCTCTCCACGAACCAGTTGTCCCCGAGTCCGCTAGAATCTCTCCACAACTCAATCTTGTCGATGCGCCCGAAGTTGTGCAGGTTCAACACGGGAAAACGGTCCTCTCTGCCCCGCTCCATGTCGTCCCGCCATCGGCACTTTAGAGGGATGTCCCGGGACCTTTCGAGGGAGGATTCACTGTACAAGGCGAGGAAGACGTTAGCGTCCGTGCCGGCCCCTTTACGATCGCCGGTTTTGACGACGATGACGTAATCGGGAGGCGGGCCGGAGTTTGATGTGCAACCGTTTCCCATTTCGAACACCAACACGTGAAGTGTACTCTATACTTTTACCCAAAATCGGCGACTTTGGGCAATTAATGGAGCTTATTGTTTTATAGCTGTTGCTGCTGTATTCGTTGCTGTCGTGGTTCTTGGTATCACGGAGGTGCGCCGCAACTTGCTGTTGTTGGTGCTTTGTCAATGCCGCGGTCCGTTGCTCCTCTCTGTGGAGGAAATGCACCAGACTTGAAAATGGAAGACTACTTATATGGACTGCATGTATATGCCCCAGCAGTTATAACGAATATAAATCGTATCACGTTCTGATCGTGGCTGCCAAAGCTGACATAATATTTCACAGCCCGGGCCTTAATTAGTTCCACTGAGTACGAACGGAACTCAAATCACCTGCAGCTTGCTGCATAGGAATCATATAATAATTATTAGTATTACAAAATACTCCCGTATCTGTTATGACCACAGCGTTATGACAACACCATGTGCTTTCTATACTCGCGAGTCCAAAGTATTATTATACATCTGAATGATTTAAAGTACTATTACTTATAGCACAGCAAATTATAATACCAACTCAGCCGTGAAGTCACGTACAAAGATCGCGGGGTTAGCGTTCCCAGTTGCCATGACACCTAGGTTTTGTCATCATGTACACAGTGCGCGTTTCAATACAACAGTTACTGGAGGTCAGTGTCACAGAATATGCACGTTTAGTTGAATTTGTCAAACAGTACTGCCTTTAGTTATTGTAATGTGGGCAATGGCCAATAAACCGAGGCTTATAATATTATTTTTATCAGGACAAAAGCTAGTCGGGCGACATTTATATTCAGGATTGCATAGACTTGTCCAAATTCATCGCGCGTTGAAGCTTATCCGTTCGCCCAGCATCAAAAAAGAAAGAAAAAAAAGAGCGCAGGGTAATAAATGTACAAAAGATGTTCCAATCGCTTGTTCCTATATTACTGTATATGCCTATTATTAAAGCGAAGCTTGTTTCTCCCGCGGTATTCGTTGTCACTGCCCTAGGTCTAGAATTAGAACAGTGTCCGAAAAATGTGATTTCTTGAATGATTGAGTGCATTATAGGTACAGTACAGGATTGTTAACACACCCAATTAGAAATATTCACAGATTTACGTATACCTTTCAGGGTATGAAGATGGTGCTGGTAGAAACATACCGTTAAAATATTTCTACCCGAAATGGTGTGTTTATCAAAAAATTAAACAAAGACCGAAAACAGTTTTGATCTCGGGTTAAGATCAAACCCATTCTTCATGATTTATAAGACAAATTGAGTCGGGTTTTCGTTATTTTCTCATGGCTGAGATATCCGATTGCCGCGCAAATTTTCAGAGGTTTATCATTTCATGTTCATGTTCTGTCATCTTATACAAATCTTATACAAATGAATGAAAAAATGGAACTAGCGTACGAATCGAAACGTACCAAAGTGACTGTGGCCATGTGCTTTGTCATTCTTTCATTGGTGTCGATTTCTTTTTATGATTGGGGGAGGGAGGTGATTGGTGATTTGGTGTCCTATACGAGGGCCCGAAGGGTGTGGGAGGGGTTTCCCCCTCCCTTGCCAGGGACTTATAAAACAGTCGAAAAGTCGCATTTTAGAGCATTAAAAACGATATTCAGAAAAATTAAACAATATAGGCCTAAATTCACTCCTGTTTATTAAAAATGTGGCACATCTCTTCGCTTTCTCGCATTACTCGCATAATTCTCTCTAACACCTCGAAAACTACCCACATCAAGATAATCAATGTATAATAAGAACGGGAAGTGCGAACAAGTAAAATATGTAAAATTTTCTACATTCCAAACATGCTATTTTTTCATTATTTTGTCGGTATTAAACTGAAGAAAATTCGAATTACACATGTCTTTTTATAGTTCAGTCTAGATCAGAGATATGAATTTCTGAACCTGAAGTCGCCCTGCGTAGCGAAATATGTGATGATTTATATATAATGCTATATTTTGAACTCGATCTTTGCAATCAGCCTTCTCATTTCTAGGGCAAACTGAGCGATTAGAAATGGTCCAATGCACAAACCTATGCACGAAGGTGGGAACTAGACCGTATCTTGCTGACTATGACAAACATAATCAAAGACCATTTCATTTCGGGCTTGCCTATTAGCGTGGAATGAGCCAGTCGTCTGGCATAGTCAGTGACATAGTTGAAGGCCTTTTGCCAAAGACAATTTGTCTAATACATATCATGCAATAACGGTTTACACTGTATGTGTATTATATATGGCAGCACGCAGCCTAATTGTATATTTTGAACACGATCTTTGAAATCTGCCCGCTCATTTCTGGGGCAAACTCAGGAAAAACAAAATTACACACAATTTTCAGTCTAGATCAGAGATCTAAATTTCTCAGCCTGAAGTCGCCCTGCATAGCGAAATCTGTAATGGTTTACATATCATGCAATACCGCTTTACACTATAAGTGTATCATATATGGCAGCAGCGCTGTCCAATCCTATATTTTGAACACGATCTTTGAAATTTGGCTGCTCATTTCTTGGGCAGACTGAGGAAAAACAAAATTACACGTGTCTTTTTATTTTCAGTCTAGATCATATATCTGAATTTTTGAACCTGAAGTCGCCCTGCATAGTGAAATCTGCTATGATTTATATATCATGTTATGACGTCCTACACTGTATGTGTAATATATATGACAGCGCGCTGTCCAATCCTATATTTTGAACACGATCTTTGAAATCTGCCTGTTCATTTCTGGGTCAAACTCAGGAAAAATAAAATTACACGTGTCTTTTATTTTCAGTCTAGATCATATATCTGAATTTTTGAGCCTGAATTCGCCCTGCATAGCGAAATCTGTAATGTTTTACATATCATGCAATACCGGTTTACACTGTATGTGTGTTATATATGGCAGCCCGCTGTCCAATCCTATATTTTGAACACGATCTTTGAAATCTGCCTGCTCATTTCTGGGTCAAACTCAGGAAAAACAACATTACACGTGTCTTTTTATTTTCAGTGTAGATCATATATCTGAATTTTTGAGCCTGAAGTCGCCCTGCTTAGCGAAATCTGCCATGTTATATAAATGACGTTATGACGTGCTACACTGTATGTGTATTATAATATGGCAGCACGCAGTCTAATCCTATATTTTGAACCCGATCTTTGAAAACTGCCTGCTCATTTCTGGGAAAAATTAAGGAAAAACAAAATTACACGTGTCTTTTTATTTTCAGTGCAGATCATATATCTGAATTTTTGAACCTGAAGTCACCCTGCTTAGCGAAATCTGCAATGTTTTATAAATTACGTTATGACGTTCTACACTGTATGTGTATTATATATGTCAGAAAGTAGTCCAATTCTTTATTTTGAACACGATCTTTGAAATCTGCCCGCTCATTTCTTGGGCAAATTCAGGAAAAACAACATTACACCTGTCTTTTTATTTTCAGTCTAGATCATATATCTGAATTTTTGAGCCTGAATTCGACCTGCATAGCGAAATCTGTAATGTTTTACATATCATGCAATACCGGTTTACACAGTATGTGTGTTATATATGGCAGCCCGCTGTCCAATCCTATATTTTGAACACGATCTTTCAAATCTGCCTGCTCATCTCTGGGTCAAACTCAGGAAAAATAAAATTACACGTGTCTTTTTATTTTCAGTCTAGATCATATATCTAAATTTTTGAACATGAAGTCGCCCTGCATAGCGAAATCTGCAATGATTTATACATCATGTTATGACGTTCTACACTGTATGTGTATTATATATGGCAGCGCGCTGTCCAATCCTATATTTTGAACACGATCTTTGAAATCTGCCTGCTCATTTCTGATTGCCTCAGAAACCTGTGAGTGTTTTGTTATTATTTTTTAATGGAACATTTTGCATGGGAGTCGAGATTTGAAATTATTTAGTGGTCTGCACCTTCGTGCACTAAAACAAAATCCCCATGCGCTTTAGAAATTGTCCCTTGCACAAACACATGCACGAAGGTGGGAACTAGACCGTATCTTGCTGACTATGACAAACAAAATCAAAGACCATTTCATGTACATTTTTGTCCACGCAGGTTCTACGGGCTTGCCTATAAGCGTGGCATGAGCCAGTCGTCTGGCATAGTCAGTGACATATGGTCATTTTCCCAGCCTTCGTAATGTGTTTTGTACACGGGCTCATGGCTAAAGCGTGTTACGATTTCTTTGAAATCTGCCTGCTCATTTCTGGGTCAAACTCAGGAAAAACAAAATTACACGTGTCTTTTTATTTTCAGTCTAGATCATATATCTGAATTTATGAACCTGAAGTCGCCCTGCATAGCGAAATCTGCAATGATTTATATATCATGTTACGACGTTCTACACTGTATGTGTATTATATATGACAGCGCGCTGTCCAATCCTATATTTTGAACACGATCTTTGAAATCTGCCTGCTCATTTCTAGGTCAAACTCAGGAAAAACAAAATTACACGTGTCTTTTTATTTTCAGTCTAGATCATATATCTGAATTTATGAACCTGAAGTCGCCCTGCATAGCGAAATCTGCAATGATTTATATATCATGTTATGACGTTCTACACTGTATGTGTATTATATATGACAGCGCGCTCTCCAATCCTATATTTTGAACACTATCTTTGAAATCTGCCTGCTCATTTCTAGGTCAAACTCAGGAAAAACAAAATTACACGTGTCTTTTTATTTTCAGTCTAGATCATATATTTGAATTTTTGAGCCTGAATTCGCCCTGCATAGCGAAATCTGTAATGTTTTACATATCATGCAATACCGGTTTACACTGTATGTGTATTATATATGGCAGTACGTAGTCTAATTCTTTATTTTGAACACGATCTTTGAAATCTGCCTGTTCATTTCTGGGTCAAACTCAGGAAAAACAACATTACACGTGTCTTTTTATTTTCAGTCTAGATCATATATCTGAATTTTTGAGCCTGAATCGCCCTTCATATCGAAATCTGTAATGTTTTACATATCATGCAATACCGGTTTACACTGTATGTGTGTTATATATGGCAGCCCGCTGTCCAATCCTATATTTTGAACACGATCTTTGAAATCTACCTGCTCATTTCTGGGGAAAATTCAGGAAAAACAAAATTACACGTGTCTTTTTATTTTCAGTGTAGATCATATATCTGAATTTTTGAACCTGAAGTCGCCCTGCTTAGCGAAATCTGCTATGTTATATAAATCACGTTATGACCTGCTACACTGTATGTGTATTATAATATGGCAGCACGCAGTCTCATCCTATATTTTGAACCCGATCTTTGAAAACTGACTGCTCATTTCTGGGGAATATTCCGGAAAAACAAAATTACACGTGTCTTTTTAATTTCAGTGTAGATCATATATCTGAATTTTTGAACCTGAAGTCACCTTGCTTAGCGAAATCTGGAATGTTTTATAAATTACGTTATGACGTTCTGCACTGTATGTGTATTATATATGACAGTACGTAGTCTAATTCTTTATTTTGAACACGATCTTTGAAATCTGCCCGCTCATTTCTGGGGCAAATTCAGGAAAAACAACATTACACGTGTCTTTTTATTTTCAGTCTAGATCATATATCTGAATTTTTGAGCCTGAATTCGACCTGCATAGCGAAATCTGTAATGTTTTACATATCATGCAATACCGGTTTACACTGTATGTGTGTTATATATAGCAGCCCGCTGTCCAATCCTATATTTTGAACACGATCTTTGAAATCTGCCTGCTCATTTCTGGGTCAAACTCAGGAAAAACAAATTACACGTGTCTTTTTATTTTCAGTCTAGATCATATATCTGAATTTTTGAACCTGAAGTCGCCCTGCATAGCGAAATCTGCAATGATTTATATATCATGTTATGACGTTCTACACTGTATGTGTATTATATATGGCAGCGCGCTGTCCAATCCTATATTTTGAACACGATCTTTGAAATCTGCCTGCTCATTTCTGATTGCCTCAGAAACCTGTGAGTGTTTTGTTATTATTTTTAATGGAACATTTTGCATGGGAGTCGAGATTTGAAATTATATAGTGGTCTTCACCTTCGTGCACTAAAACAAAATCCCTATGCGCTTTAGAAATTGTCCCTTGCACAAACATATGCACGAAGGTGGGAACTAGACCGTATCTTGCTGACTATGACAAACATAATCAAAGACCATTTCATGTCACAATTCATTTTTGTCCACACAGGTTCTACGGGCTTGCCTATAAGCGTGGCATGAGCCAGTCGTCCGGCATAGTCAGTGACATATGGTCATGTTCCCAGCCTTCGTAATATGTTTTGTACACGGGCTCATGGCTAAAGCGCGTTACGATTTCTTTGAAATCTGCCTGCTCATTTCTGGGTCAAACTCAGGAAAAACAAAATTACACGTGTCTTTTTATTTTCAGTCTAGATCATATATCTGAATTTTTGAACCTGAAGTCGCCCTGCATAGCGATATCTGCAATGATTTATATATCATGTTATGACGTTCTACACTGTATGTGCATTATATATGGCAGCGGGCTGTCCAATACTATATTTTGAACACGATCTTTGAAATCTGCCGGCTCATTTCTGATTGCCTCAGAAACCTGTGAGTGTTTTGTTATTATTTTTAATGGAACATTTTGCATGGGAGTCGAGATTTGAAATTATTTAGTGGTCTGCACCTTCGTGGACTAAAACAAAATCCCCCTGCGCTTTAGAAATTGTCCCTTGCACAAACATATGCACGAAGGTGGGAACTAGACCGTATCTTGCTGACTATGACAAACATAATCAAAGACCATTTCATGTCACAATTCATTTTTGTCCACACAGGTTCTACGGGCTTGCCTATAAGCGTGGCATGAGCCAGTCGTCTGGCATAGTCAGTGACATATGGTCATGTTCCCAGCCTTCGTAATATGTTTTGTACACGGGCTCATGGCTAAAGCGCGTTACGATTTCTTTGAAATCTGCCTGCTCATTTCTGGGTCAAACTCAGGAAAAACAAAATTACACGTGTCTTTTTATTTTCAGTCTAGATCATATATCTGAATTTTTGAGCCTGAATTCGCCCTGCATAGCGAAGTCTGCAATGATTTATATATCATGTTATGACGTTCTACACTGTATGTGTATTATATATGACAGCGCGCTGTCCAATCCTATATTTTGAACACGATCTTTGAAATCTGGCTGCTCATTTCTGGGTCAAACTCAGGAAAAGCAAAATAACACGTGTCTTTTTTTTTCAGTCTAGATCATATATCTGAAATTTTTGAACCTGAAGTCGCCCTGCTTAGCGAAGTCTGCTATGTTATATAAATGACGTTATGACGTGCTACACTGTATGTGTAATATAATATGGCAGCACGCAGTCTAATCCTATATTTTGAACCCGATCTTTGAAAACTGCCTGCTCATTTCTGGGTAAAATTCAGGAAAAACAAAATTACACGTGTCTTTTTATTTTCAGTGAAGATCATATATCTGAATTTTTGAACCTGAAGTCGCCCTGCTTAGCGAAATCTGCTATGTTATATAAATCACGTTATGACCTGCTACACTCTATGTGTATTATAATATGGCAGCACGCAGTCTCATCCTATATTTTGAACCCGATCTTTGAAATCTTCCTGTTCATTTCTGGGGCAAATTCAGGAAAAACAAAATTACACGTGTCTTTTTATTTTCAGTCTAGATCATATATCTGAATTTTTGAGCCTGAATTCGACCTGCATAGCGAAATCTGTAATGTTTTACATATCATGCAAGACCGGTTTACACTGTATGTGTGTTATATATGGCAGCCCGCTGTCCAATCCTATATTTTGAACACGATCTTTGAAATCTGCCTGCTCATTTCTGGGTCAAACTCAGGAAAAACAAATTACACGTGTCTTTTTATTTTCAGTCTAGATCATATATCTGAATTTTTGAACCTGAAGTCGCCCTGCATAGCGATATCTGCAATGATTTATATATCATGTTATGACGTTCTACACTGTATGTGCATTATATATGGCAGCAGGCTGTCCAATACTATATTTTGAACACGATCTTTGAAATCTGCCTGCTCATTTCTGATTGCCTCAGAAACCTGTGAGTGTTTTGTTATTATTTTTAATGGAACATTTTGCATGGGAGTCGAGATTTGAAATTATTTAGTGGTCTGCACCTTCGTGGACTAAAACATAATCCCCCTGCGCTTTAGAAATTGTCCCCTGCACAAACATATGCACGAAGGTGGGAACTAGACCGTATCTTGCTGACTATGACAAACATAATCAAAGACCATTTCATGTCACAATTCATTTTTGTCCACGCAGGTTCTACGGGCTTGCCTATAAGCGTGGCATGAGCCAGTCGTCTGGCATAGTCAGTGACATATGGTCATGTTCCCAGCCTTCGTAATATGTTTTGTACACGGGCTCATGGCTAAAGCGCGTTACGATTTCTTTGAAATCTGCCTGCTCATTTCTGGGTCAAACTCAGGAAAAACAAAATTACACATGTCTTTTTATTTTCAGTCTAGATCATATATCTGAATTTTTGAACCTGAAGTCGCCCTGCTTAGCGAAATCTGCAATGTTTTATAAATCACGTTATGACGTGCTACACTGTATGTGTATTATAATATGGCAGCACGCAGTCTCATCCTATATTTTGTACCCGATCTTTGAAATCTTCCTGCTCATTTCTGGGGCAAATTCAGGAAAAACAAAATTACACGTGTCTTTTTATTTTCAGTCTAGATCATATATCTGAATTTTTGAGCCTGAATTCGACCTGCATAGCGAAATCTGTAATGTTTTACATATCATGCAATACCGGTTTACACTGTATGTGTGTTATATATGGCAGCCCGCTGTCCAATCCTATATTTTGAACCCGATCTTTGAAAACTGACTGCTCATTTCTGGGGAATATTCCGGAAAAACAAAATTACACGTGTCTTTTTAATTTCAGTGTAGATCATATATCTGAATTTTTGAACCTGAAGTCACCCTGCTTAGCGAAATCTGCAATGTTTTATAAATTATGTTATGACGTTCTACACTGTATGTGTATTATATATGACAGTACGTAGTCTAATTCTTTATTTTGAACACGATCTTTGAAATCTGCCCGCTCATTTCTGGGGCAAATTCAGGAAAAGCAACATTACACGTGTCTTTTTATTTTCAGTCTAGATCATATATTTGAATTTTTGAGCCTGAATTCGACCTGCATAGCGAAATCTGTAATGTTTTACATATCATGCAATACCAGTTTACACTGTATGTGTGTTATATATGGCAGCCCGCTGTCCAATCCTATATTTTGAACACGATCTTTGAAATCTGCCTGCTCATTTCTGGGTCAAACTCAGGAAAAACAAATTACACGTGTCTTTTTATTTTCAGTCTAGATCATATATCTGAATTTTTGAACCTGAAGTCGCCCTGCATAGCGAAATCTGCAATGATTTATATACCATGTTATGACGTTCTACACTGTATGTGCATTATATATGGCAGCGGGCTGTCCAATCCTATATTTTGAACACGATCTTTGAAATCTGCCTGCTCATTTCTGATTGCCTCAGAAACCTGTGAGTGTTTTGTTATTATTTTTAATGGAACATTTTGCATGGGAGTCGAGATTTGAAATTATTTAATGGTCTGCACCTTCGTGGACTAAAATAAAATCCCCATGCGCTTTAGAAATTGTCCCCTGCACAAACATATGCACGAAGGTGGGAACTAGACCGTATCTTGCTGACTATGACAAACATAATCAAAGACCATTTCATGTCACAATTCATTTTTGTCAACGCAGGTTCTACGGGCTTGCCTATAAGCGTGGTATGAGCCAGTCGTCTGGCATAGTCAGTGACATATGGTCATGTTCCCAGCCTTCGTAATATGTTTTGTACACGGGCTCATGGCTAAAGCGCGTTACGATTTCTTTGAAATCTGCCTGCTCATTTCTGGGTCAAACTCAGGAAAAACAAAATTACACGTGTCTTTTTATTTTCAGTCTAGATCATATATCTGAATTTATGAACCTGAAGTCGCCCTGCATAGCGAAATCTGCAATGATTTATATATCATGTTATGACGTTCTACACTGTATGTGTATTATATATGACAGCGCGCTGTCCAATCCTATATTTTGAACACGATCTTTGAAATCTGCCTGCTCATTTCTGGGTCAAACTCAGGAAAAGCAAAATAACACGTGTCTTTTTATTTTCAGTCTAGATCATATATCTGAAATTTTTGAACCTGAAGTCGCCCTGCATAGCGAAATCTGCAATGATTTATATATCATGTTATGACGTTCTACACTGTATTTGTATTACATTATGACAGCGCGCTGTCAAATCCTTTATTTTGAACACGATCTTTGAAATCTGCCTGCTCATTTCTATGTCAAACTCAGGAAAAACAAAATTACACGTGTCTTTTTATTTTCAGTCTAGATCATATATCTGAATTTATGAACCTGAAGTCGCCCTGCATAGCGAAATCTGCAATGATTTATATATCATGTTATGACGTTCTACACTGTATGTGTATTATATATGACAGCGCGCTGTCCAATCCTATATTTTGAACACGATCTTTGAAATCTGCCTGCTCATTTCTGGGTCAAGCTCAGAAAAAGCAAAATAACACGTGTCTTTTTATTTTCAGTCTAGATCATATATCTGAAATTTTTGAACCTGAAGTCGCCCTGCTTAGCGAAGTCTGCTATGTTATATAAATGACGTTATGACGTGCTACACTGTATGTGTAATATAATATGGCAGCACGCAGTCTAATCCAATATTTTGAACCCGATCTTTGAAAACTGCCTGGACATTTCTGGGGAAAATTCAGGAAAAACAAAATTACACGTGTCTTTTTATTTTCAGTGCAGATCATATATCTGAATTTTTGAACCTGAAGTCGCCCTGCTTAGCGAAATCTGCAATGTTTTATAAATCACGTTATGACGTGCTACACTGTATGTGTATTATAATATGGCAGCACGCAGTCTCATCCTATATTTTGAACCCGATCTTTGAAAACTGACTGCTCATTTCTGGGGAATATTCAGGAAAAACAAAATTACACGTGTCTTTTTAATTTCAGTGTAGATCATATATCTGAATTTTTGAACCTGAAGTCACCCTGCTTAGCGAAATCTGCAATGTTTTATAAATTACGTTATGACGTTCTACACTGTATGTGTATTATATATGACAGTACGTAGTCTAATTCTTTATTTTGAACACGATCTTTGAAATCTGCCCGCTCATTTCTGGGGCAAATTCAGGAAAAACAACATTACAAGTGTCTTTTTATTTTCAGTCTAGATCATATATCTGAATTTTTGAGCCTGAATTCGACCTGCATAGCGAAATCTGTAATGTTTTACATATCATGCAATACCGGTTTACACTGTATGTGTATTATTTATGGCAGTACGTAGTCTAATTCTTTACTTTGAACACGATCTTTGAAATCTGCCCGCTCATTTCTGGGTCAAACTCAGGAAAAACAAAATTACACGTGTCTTTTTATTTTCAGTCTAGATCATATATCTGAATTTATGAACCTGAAGTCGCCCTGCATAGCGAAATCTGCAATGATTTATATAACATGTTATGACGTTCTACACTGTATGTGTATTATATATGACAGCGCGCTGTCCAATCCTATATTTTGAACACGATCTTTGAAATCTGCCTGCTCATTTCTGGGTCAAACTCAGGAAA
Organism: Astropecten irregularis; assembly: GCA_963971285.1. NCBI lineage: Eukaryota > Metazoa > Echinodermata > Asteroidea > Paxillosida > Astropectinidae > Astropecten > Astropecten irregularis. Next base: position 13,660,674 of record OZ020255.1, on the reverse strand, counting down.
AACAAAATTACACGTGTCTTTTTATTTTCAGTCTAGATCATATATCTGAATTTATGAACCTGAAGTCGCCCTGCATAGCGAAATCTGCAATGATTTATATATCATGTTATGACGTTCTACACTGTATTTGTATTATATATGACAGTGCGCTGTCGAATCCTATATTTTGAACACGATCTTTGAAATCTGCCTGCTCATTTCTGGGTCAAACTCAGGAAAAGCAAAATAACACGTGTCTTTTTATTTTCAGTCTAGATCATATATCTGAAATTTTTGAACCTGAAGTCGCCCTGCATAGCGAAATCTGCAATGATTTATATATCATGTTATGACGTTCTACACTGTATTTGTATTACATATGACAGCGCGCTGTCAAATCCTATATTTTGAACACGATCTTTGAAATCTGCCTGCTCATTTCTAGGTCAAACTCAGGAAAAACAAAATTACACGTGTCTTTTTATTTTCAGTCTAGATCATATATCTGAATTTATGAACCTGAAGTCGCCCTGCATAGCGAAATCTGCAATGATTTATATATCATGTTATGACGTTCTACACTGTATGTGTATTATATATGACAGCGCGCTGTCCAATCCTATATTTTGAACACGATCTTTGAAATCTGCCTGCTCATTTCTGGGTCAAACTCAGGAAAAGCAAAATAACACGTGTCTTTTTATTTTCAGTCTAGATCATATATCTGAAATTTTTGAACCTGAAGTCGCCCTGCATAGCGAAATCTGCAATGATTTATATATCATGTTATGACGTTCTACACTGTATTTGTATTACATATGACAGCGCGCTGTCAAATCCTTTATTTTGAACACGATCTTTGAAATCTGCCTGCTCATTTCTGGGTCAAACTCAGGAAAAACAAATTACACGTGTCTTTTTATTTTCAGTCTAGATCATATATCTGAATTTTTGAACCTGAAGTCGCCCTGCATAGCGATATCTGCAATGATTTATATATCATGTTATGACGTTCTACACTGTATGTGCATTATATATGGCAGCAGGCTGTCCAATACTATATTTTGAACACGATCTTTGAAATCTGCCTGCTCATTTCTGATTGCCTCAGAAACCTGTGAGTGTTTTGTTATTATTTTTAATGGAACATTTTGCATGGGAGTCGAGATTTGAAATTATTTAGTGGTCTGCACCTTCGTGGACTAAAACATAATCCCCCTGCGCTTTAGAAATTGTCCCCTGCACAAACATATGCACGAAGGTGGGAACTAGACCGTATCTTGCTGACTATGACAAACATAATCAAAGACCATTTCATGTCACAATTCATTTTTGTCCACGCAGGTTCTACGGGCTTGCCTATAAGCGTGGCATGAGCCAGTCGTCTGGCATAGTCAGTGACATATGGTCATGTTCCCAGCCTTCGTAATATGTTTTGTACACGGGCTCATGGCTAAAGCGCGTTACGATTTCTTTGAAATCTGCCTGCTCATTTCTGGGTCAAACTCAGGAAAAACAAAATTACACATGTCTTTTTATTTTCAGTCTAGATCATATATCTGAATTTTTGAACCTGAAGTCGCCCTGCTTAGCGAAATCTGCAATGTTTTATAAATCACGTTATGACGTGCTACACTGTATGTGTATTATAATATGGCAGCACGCAGTCTCATCCTATATTTTGTACCCGATCTTTGAAATCTTCCTGCTCATTTCTGGGGCAAATTCAGGAAAAACAAAATTACACGTGTCTTTTTATTTTCAGTCTAGATCATATATCTGAATTTTTGAGCCTGAATTCGACCTGCATAGCGAAATCTGTAATGTTTTACATATCATGCAATACCGGTTTACACTGTATGTGTGTTATATATGGCAGCCCGCTGTCCAATCCTATATTTTGAACCCGATCTTTGAAAACTGACTGCTCATTTCTGGGGAATATTCCGGAAAAACAAAATTACACGTGTCTTTTTAATTTCAGTGTAGATCATATATCTGAATTTTTGAACCTGAAGTCACCCTGCTTAGCGAAATCTGCAATGTTTTATAAATTATGTTATGACGTTCTACACTGTATGTGTATTATATATGACAGTACGTAGTCTAATTCTTTATTTTGAACACGATCTTTGAAATCTGCCCGCTCATTTCTGGGGCAAATTCAGGAAAAGCAACATTACACGTGTCTTTTTATTTTCAGTCTAGATCATATATTTGAATTTTTGAGCCTGAATTCGACCTGCATAGCGAAATCTGTAATGTTTTACATATCATGCAATACCAGTTTACACTGTATGTGTGTTATATATGGCAGCCCGCTGTCCAATCCTATATTTTGAACACGATCTTTGAAATCTGCCTGCTCATTTCTGGGTCAAACTCAGGAAAAACAAATTACACGTGTCTTTTTATTTTCAGTCTAGATCATATATCTGAATTTTTGAACCTGAAGTCGCCCTGCATAGCGAAATCTGCAATGATTTATATACCATGTTATGACGTTCTACACTGTATGTGCATTATATATGGCAGCGGGCTGTCCAATCCTATATTTTGAACACGATCTTTGAAATCTGCCTGCTCATTTCTGATTGCCTCAGAAACCTGTGAGTGTTTTGTTATTATTTTTAATGGAACATTTTGCATGGGAGTCGAGATTTGAAATTATTTAATGGTCTGCACCTTCGTGGACTAAAATAAAATCCCCATGCGCTTTAGAAATTGTCCCCTGCACAAACATATGCACGAAGGTGGGAACTAGACCGTATCTTGCTGACTATGACAAACATAATCAAAGACCATTTCATGTCACAATTCATTTTTGTCAACGCAGGTTCTACGGGCTTGCCTATAAGCGTGGTATGAGCCAGTCGTCTGGCATAGTCAGTGACATATGGTCATGTTCCCAGCCTTCGTAATATGTTTTGTACACGGGCTCATGGCTAAAGCGCGTTACGATTTCTTTGAAATCTGCCTGCTCATTTCTGGGTCAAACTCAGGAAAAACAAAATTACACGTGTCTTTTTATTTTCAGTCTAGATCATATATCTGAATTTATGAACCTGAAGTCGCCCTGCATAGCGAAATCTGCAATGATTTATATATCATGTTATGACGTTCTACACTGTATGTGTATTATATATGACAGCGCGCTGTCCAATCCTATATTTTGAACACGATCTTTGAAATCTGCCTGCTCATTTCTGGGTCAAACTCAGGAAAAGCAAAATAACACGTGTCTTTTTATTTTCAGTCTAGATCATATATCTGAAATTTTTGAACCTGAAGTCGCCCTGCATAGCGAAATCTGCAATGATTTATATATCATGTTATGACGTTCTACACTGTATTTGTATTACATTATGACAGCGCGCTGTCAAATCCTTTATTTTGAACACGATCTTTGAAATCTGCCTGCTCATTTCTATGTCAAACTCAGGAAAAACAAAATTACACGTGTCTTTTTATTTTCAGTCTAGATCATATATCTGAATTTATGAACCTGAAGTCGCCCTGCATAGCGAAATCTGCAATGATTTATATATCATGTTATGACGTTCTACACTGTATGTGTATTATATATGACAGCGCGCTGTCCAATCCTATATTTTGAACACGATCTTTGAAATCTGCCTGCTCATTTCTGGGTCAAGCTCAGAAAAAGCAAAATAACACGTGTCTTTTTATTTTCAGTCTAGATCATATATCTGAAATTTTTGAACCTGAAGTCGCCCTGCTTAGCGAAGTCTGCTATGTTATATAAATGACGTTATGACGTGCTACACTGTATGTGTAATATAATATGGCAGCACGCAGTCTAATCCAATATTTTGAACCCGATCTTTGAAAACTGCCTGGACATTTCTGGGGAAAATTCAGGAAAAACAAAATTACACGTGTCTTTTTATTTTCAGTGCAGATCATATATCTGAATTTTTGAACCTGAAGTCGCCCTGCTTAGCGAAATCTGCAATGTTTTATAAATCACGTTATGACGTGCTACACTGTATGTGTATTATAATATGGCAGCACGCAGTCTCATCCTATATTTTGAACCCGATCTTTGAAAACTGACTGCTCATTTCTGGGGAATATTCAGGAAAAACAAAATTACACGTGTCTTTTTAATTTCAGTGTAGATCATATATCTGAATTTTTGAACCTGAAGTCACCCTGCTTAGCGAAATCTGCAATGTTTTATAAATTACGTTATGACGTTCTACACTGTATGTGTATTATATATGACAGTACGTAGTCTAATTCTTTATTTTGAACACGATCTTTGAAATCTGCCCGCTCATTTCTGGGGCAAATTCAGGAAAAACAACATTACAAGTGTCTTTTTATTTTCAGTCTAGATCATATATCTGAATTTTTGAGCCTGAATTCGACCTGCATAGCGAAATCTGTAATGTTTTACATATCATGCAATACCGGTTTACACTGTATGTGTATTATTTATGGCAGTACGTAGTCTAATTCTTTACTTTGAACACGATCTTTGAAATCTGCCCGCTCATTTCTGGGTCAAACTCAGGAAAAACAAAATTACACGTGTCTTTTTATTTTCAGTCTAGATCATATATCTGAATTTATGAACCTGAAGTCGCCCTGCATAGCGAAATCTGCAATGATTTATATAACATGTTATGACGTTCTACACTGTATGTGTATTATATATGACAGCGCGCTGTCCAATCCTATATTTTGAACACGATCTTTGAAATCTGCCTGCTCATTTCTGGGTCAAACTCAGGAAAAACAAAATTACACGTGTCTTTTTATTTTCAGTCTAGATCATATATCTGAATTTATGAACCTGAAGTCGCCCTGCATAGCGAAATCTGCAATGATTTATATATCATGTTATGACGTTCTACACTGTATTTGTATTATATATGACAGTGCGCTGTCGAATCCTATATTTTGAACACGATCTTTGAAATCTGCCTGCTCATTTCTGGGTCAAACTCAGGAAAAGCAAAATAACACGTGTCTTTTTATTTTCAGTCTAGATCATATATCTGAAATTTTTGAACCTGAAGTCGCCCTGCATAGCGAAATCTGCAATGATTTATATATCATGTTATGACGTTCTACACTGTATTTGTATTACATATGACAGCGCGCTGTCAAATCCTATATTTTGAACACGATCTTTGAAATCTGCCTGCTCATTTCTAGGTCAAACTCAGGAAAAACAAAATTACACGTGTCTTTTTATTTTCAGTCTAGATCATATATCTGAATTTATGAACCTGAAGTCGCCCTGCATAGCGAAATCTGCAATGATTTATATATCATGTTATGACGTTCTACACTGTATGTGTATTATATATGACAGCGCGCTGTCCAATCCTATATTTTGAACACGATCTTTGAAATCTGCCTGCTCATTTCTGGGTCAAACTCAGGAAAAGCAAAATAACACGTGTCTTTTTATTTTCAGTCTAGATCATATATCTGAAATTTTTGAACCTGAAGTCGCCCTGCATAGCGAAATCTGCAATGATTTATATATCATGTTATGACGTTCTACACTGTATTTGTATTACATATGACAGCGCGCTGTCAAATCCTTTATTTTGAACACGATCTTTGAAATCTGCCTGCTCATTTCTAGGTCAAACTCAGGAAAAGCAAAATTACACGTGTCTTTTTATTTTCAGTCTAGATCATATATCTGAATTTATGAACCTGAAGTCGCCCTGCATAGCGAAATCTGCAATGATTTATATATCATGTTATGACGTTCTACACTGTATGTGTATTATATATGACAGCGCGCTGTCCAATCCTATATTTTGAACACGATCTTTGAAATCTGCCTTCTCATTTCTGGGTCAAGCTCAGGAAAAGCAAAATAACACGTGTCTTTTTATTTTCAGTCTAGATCATATATCTGAAATTTTTGAACCTGAAGTCGCCCTGCTTAGCGAAGTCTGCTATGTTATATAAATGACGTTATGACGTGCTACACTGTATGTGTAATATAATATGGCAGCACGCAGTCTAATCCTATATTTTGAACCCGATCTTTGAAAACTGCCTGGACATTTCTGGGGAAAATTCAGGAAAAACAAAATTACACGTGTCTTTTTATTTTCAGTGCAGATCATATATCTGAATTTTTGAACCTGAAGTCGCCCTGCTTAGCGAAATCTGCAATGTTTTATAAATCACGTTATGACGTGCTACACTGTATGTGTATTATAATATGGCAGCAAGCAGTCTAATCCTATATTTTGAACCCGATCTTTGAAAGCTGGCTGCTCATTTCTGTGAAAAATTCAGGAAAAACAAAATTACACGTGTCTTTTTATTTTCAGTGTAGATCATATATCTTAATTTTTGAACCTGAAGTCGCCCTGCTTAGCGAAATCTGCTATGTTATATAAATCACGTTATGACCTGCTACACTGTATGTGTATTATAATATCGCAGCACGCAGTCTCATCCTATATTTTGAACCCGATCTTTGAAAACTGCCTGCTCATTTCTGGGTCCAACTCAGGAAAAACAAAATTACACGTGTCTTTTTATTTTCAGTCTAGATCATATATCTGAATTTATGAACCTGAAGTCGCCCTGCATAGCGAAATCTGCAATGATTTATATATCATGTTATGACGTTCTACACTGTATGTGTATTATATATGACAGCGCGCTGTCCAATCCTATATTTTGAACACGATCTTTGAAATCTGCCTGCTCATTTCTGGGTCAAACTCAGGAAAAGCAAAATAACACGTGTCTTTTTATTTTCAGTCTAGATCATATATCTGAAATTTTTGAACCTGAAGTCGCCCTGCATAGTGAAATCTGCAGTGATTTATATATCATGTTATGTCGTTCTACACTGTATTTGTATAACATATGACAGCGCGCTGTCAAATCCTATATTTTGAACACGATCTTTGAAATCTGCCTGCTCATTTCTAGGTCAAACTCAGGAAAAACAAAATTACACGTGTCTTTTTAATTTCAGTGTAGATCATATATCTGAATTTTTGAGGCTGAATTCGCCCTGCATAGCGAAATCTGTAATGTTTTACATATCATGTTATGACGTTCTACACTGTATGTGTATTATATATGGCAGTACGTAGTCTAATTCTTCATTTTGAACACGATCTTTGAAATCTGCCTGCTCATTTCTGGGGAAAATTCAGGAAAAACAAAATTACACGTGTCTTTTTATTTTCAGTCTAGATCATATATCTGAATTTTTGAGCCTGAATTCGCCCTGCATAGCGAAGTCTGCAATGATTTATATATCATGTTATGACGTTCTACACTGTATATGTATTACATATGGCAGCGCGCTGTCCAATCCTATATTTTGAACACGATCTTTGAAATGTGCCTGCTCATTTCTGATTGCCTCAGAAACCTGTGAGTGTTTTGTTATTATTTTTAATGGAACATTTTGCATGGGAGTCGAGATTTGAAATTAAATATTGGTCTGCACCTTCGTGGACTAAAACAAAATCCCCATGCGCTTTAGAAATTGTCCCCTGCACAAACATATGCACGAAGGTGGGAACTAGACCGTATCTTGCTGACTATGACAAACATAATCAAAGACCATTTCATGTCACAATTCATTTTTGTCCACGCACGTTCTACGGGCTTGCCTATAAGCGTGGCATGAGCCAGTCGTCTGGCATAGTCAGTGACATATGGTCACGTTCCCAGCCTTCGTAATATGTTTTGTACACGGGCTTATGGCTAAAGCGCGTAACGATTTCTTTGAAATCTGCCTGCTCATTTCTGGGTCAAACTGAGGAAAAACAAAATTACACGTGTCTTTTTATTTTCAGTCTAGATCATATATCTGAATTTATGAACCTGAAGTCGCCCTGCATAGCGAAATCTGCAATGATTTATATATCATGTTATGACGTTCTACACTGTATGTGTATTATATATGACAGCGCGCTGTCAAATCCTATATTTTGAACACGATCTTTGAAATCTGCCTGCTCATTTCTGGGTCAAACTCAGGAAAAGCAAAATAACACGTGTCTTTTTATTTTCAGTCTAGATCATATATCTGAAATTTTTGAACCTGAAGTCGCCCTGCATAGCGAAATCTGCAATGATTTATATATCATGTTATGACGTTCTCCACTGTATTTGTATTACATATGACAGCGCGCTGTCAAATCCTATATTTTGAACACGATCTTTGAAATCTGCCTGCTCATTTCTAGGTCAAACTCAGGAAAAACAAAATTACACGTGTCTTTTTATTTTCAGTCTAGATCATATATCTGAAATTTTTTGAACCTGAAGTCGCCCTGCTTAGCGAAGTCTGCTATGTTATATAAATGATGTTATGACGTGCTACACTGTATGTGTAATATAATATGGCAGCACGCAGTCTAATCCTATATTTTGAACCCGATCTTTGAAAACTGCCTGCTCATTTCTGGGGAAAATTCAGGAAAAATAAAATTACACGTGTCTTTTTATTTTCAGTGCAGATGATTATCTGAATTTTTGAACCTGAAGTCGCCCTGCTTAGCGAAATCTGCAATGTTTTATAAATGACGTTATGACGTGCTACACTGTATGTGTATTATAATGTGGCAGCACGCAGTCTAATCCTATATTTTGAACCCGATCTTTGAAAGCTGCCTGCTCATTTCTGTGGAAAATTCAGGAAAAACAAAATTACACGTGTCTTTTTATTTTCAGTGTAGATCATATATCTTAATTTTTGAACCTGAAGTCGCCCTGCTTAGCGAAATCTGCTATGTTATATAAATCACGTTATGACCTGCTACACTGTATGTGTATTATAATATCGCAGCACGCAGTCTCATCCTATATTTTGAACCCGATCTTTGAAAACTGCCTGCTCATTTCTGGGTCCAACTCAGGAAAAACAAAATTACACGTGTCTTTTTATTTTCAGTCTAGATCATATATCTGAATTTATGAACCTGAAGTCGCCCTGCATAGCGAAATCTGCAATGATTTATATATCATGTTATGACGTTCTACACTGTATGTGTATTATATATGACAGCGCGCTGTCCAATCCTATATTTTGAACACGATCTTTGAAATCTCCCTGCTCATATCTGGATCAAACTCAGGAAAAGCAAAATTACACGTGTCTTTTTATTTTCAGTGTAGATCATATATCTGAATTTTTGAACCTGAAGTCGCCCTGCTTAGCGAAATCTGCTATGTTATATAAAGCACGTTATGACCTGCTACACTGTATGTGTATTATAATATGGCAGCACGCAGTCTCATCCTATATTTTGAACCCGATCTTTGAAAACTGACTGCTCATTTCTGGGGAATATTCAGGAAAAAAAAAATTACACGTGTCTTTTTAATTTCAGTGTAGATCATATATCTGAATTTTTGAACCTGAGGTCACCCTGCTTAGCGAAATCTGCAATGTTTTATAAATTACGTTATGACGTTCTACACTGTATGTGTATTATGTATGACAGTACGTAGTCTAATTCTTTATTTTGAACACGATCTTTGAAATCTGCCCGCTCATTTCTGGGGCAAATTCAGGAAAAACAACATTACACGTGTCTTTTTATTTTCAGTCTAGATCATATATCTGAATTTTTGAGCCTGAATTCGCCCTGCATAGCGAAATCTGCAATGATTTATATATCATGTTATGACGTTCTACAGTGTATGTGTATTATATATGGCAGCGCGCTGTCCAATCCTATATTTTGAACACGATCTTTGAAATCTGCCTGCTCATTTCTAGGTCAAACTCAGGAAAAAATAAAAATTACACGTGTCTTTTTATTTTCAGTCTAGATCATATATCTGAATTTTTGAACCTGAAGTCGCCCTGCTTAGCGAAATCTGCCATGTTTTATAAATCACGTTATGACGTGCTACACTGTTTGTGTATTATAATATGGCAGCACGCAGTCTAATCCTATATTTTGAACCCGATCTTTGAAAACTGTCTGCTCATTTCTGTCGAAAATTCAGGAAAAACAAAATTACACGTGTCTTTTTATTTTCAGTGTAGATCATATATCTGAATTTTTGAGCCTGAATTCGCCCTGCATAGCGAAGTCTGCAATGATTTATATATCATGTTATGACGTTCTACACTGTATATGTATTACATATGGCAGCGCGCTGTCCAATCCTATATTTTGAACACGATCTTTGAAATCTGCCTGCTCATTTCTGATTGCCTCAGAAACCTGTGAGTGTTTTGTTATTATTTTTAATGGAACATTTTGCATGGGAGTCGAGATTTGAAATTAAATAGTGGTCTGCACCTTCGTGGACTAAAACAAAATCCCCATGCGCTTTAGAAATTGTCCCCTGCACAAACATATGCACGAAGGTGGGAACTAGACCGTATCTTGCTGACTATGACAAACATAATCAAAGACCATTTCATGTCACAATTCATTTTTGTCCACGCAGGTTCTTCGGGCTTGCCTATAAGCGTGGCATGAGCCAGTCGTCTGGCATAGTCAGTGACATATGGTCACGTTCCCAGCCTTCGTAATATGTTTTGTACACGGGCTTATGGCTAAAGCGCGTTACGATTTCTTTGAAATCTGCCTGCTCATTTCTGGGTCAAACTCAGGAAAAACAAAATTACACGTGTCTTTTTATTTTCAGTCTAGATCATATATCTGAATTTATGAACCTGAAGTCGCCCTGCATAGCGAAATCTGCAATGATTTATATATCATGTTATGACGTTCTACACTGTATGTGTATTATATATGACAGCGCGCTGTCAAATCCTATATTTTGAACACGATCTTTGAAATCTGCCTGCTCATTTCTGGGTCAAACTCAGGAAAAGCAAAATAACACGTGTCTTTTTATTTTCAGTCTAGATCATATATCTGAAATTTTTGAACCTGAAGTCGCCCTGCATAGCGAAATCTGCAATGATTTATATATCATGTTATGACGTTCTCCACTGTATTTGTATTACATATGACAGCGCGCTGTCAAATCCTATATTTTGAACACGATCTTTGAAATCTGCCTGCTCATTTCTAGGTCAAACTCAGGAAAAACAAAATTACACGTGTCTTTTTATTTTCAGTCTAGATCATATATCTGAAATTTTTTGAACCTGAAGTCGCCCTGCTTAGCGAAGTCTGCCATGTTATATAAATGATGTTATGACGTGCTACACTGTATGTGTAATATAAAAGGCAGCACGCAGTCTAATCCTATATTTTGAACCCGATCTTTGAAAACTGCCTGCTCATTTCTGGGGAAAATTCAGGAAAAATAAAATTACACGTGTCTTTTTATTTTCAGTGCAGATGATTATCTGAATTTTTGAACCTGAAGTCGCCCTGCTTAGCGAAATCTGCAATGTTTTATAAATGACGTTATGACTTGCTACACTGTATGTGTATTATAATATGGCAGCACGCAGTCTAATCCTATATTTTGAACCCGATCTTTGAAAGCTGCCTGCTCATTTCTGTGGAAAATTCAGGAAAAACAAAATTACACGTGTCTTTTTATTTTCAGTGTAGATCATATATCTTAATTTTTGAACCTGAAGTCGCCCTGCTTAGCGAAATCTGCTATGTTATATAAATCACGTTATGACCTGCTACACTGTATGTGTATTATAATATCGCAGCACGCAGTCTCATCCTATATTTTGAACCCGATCTTTGAAAACTGCCTGCTCATTTCTGGGTCCAACTCAGGAAAAACAAAATTACACGTGTCTTTTTATTTTCAGTCTAGATCATATATCTGAATTTATGAACCTGAAGTCGCCCTGCATAGCGAAATCTGCAATGATTTATATATCATGTTATGACGTTCTACACTGTATGTGTATTATATATGACAGCGCGCTGTCCAATCCTATATTTTGAACACGATCTTTGAAATCTCCCTGCTCATTTCTGGATCAAACTCAGGAAAAGCAAAATAACACGTGTCTTTTTATTTTCAGTCTAGATCATATATCTGAAATTTTTGAACCTGAAGTCGCCCTGCATAGTGAAATCTGCAGTGATTTATATATCATGTTATGACGTTCTACACTGTATTTGTATTACATATGACAGCGCGCTGTCAAATCCTATATTTTGAACACGATCTTTGAAATCTGCCTGCTCATTTCTAGGTCAAACTCAGGAAAAACAAAATTACACGTGTCTTTTTAATTTCAGTGTAGATCATATATCTGAATTTTTGAGGCTGAATTCGCCCTGCATAGCGAAATCTGTAATGTTTTACATATCATGTTATGACGTTCTACACTGTATGTGTATTATATATGGCAGTACGTAGTCTAATTCTTCATTTTGAACACGATCTTTGAAATCTGCCCGCTCATTTCTGGGTCAAACTCAGGAAAAACAAAATTACACGTGTCTTTTTATTTTCAGTCTAGATCATATATCTGAAATTTTTGAACCTGAAGTCGCCCTGCTTAGCGAAGTCTGCTATGTTATATAAATGACGTTATGACGTGCTACACTGTATGTGTATTATAATATGGCAGCACGCAGTCTAATCCTATATTTTGAACCCGATCTTTGAAAGCTGCCTGCTCATTTCTGGGGAAAATTCAGGAAAAACAAAATTACACGTGTCTTTTTATTTTCAGTGTATCAGTTATTTATATATAATAAACATACAGTGTAGAACGTGATAACATGATATATAAATCATTGCAGATTTCGCTATGCAGGGCGACTTCAGGTTCAAAAATTCAGATATATGATCTAGGCTGAAAATAAAAAGACACGTGTAATTTGTTTTTCCTGAGTTTGACCCAGAAATGAGCAGGCAGATTTTAAAGATCGTGTTCAAAATATAGGATCTTTGAAATCTGCCTGCTCATTTCTGATTGCCTCAGAAACCTGTGAGTGTTTTGTTATTATTTTTAATGGAACATTTGGCATGGGAGTCGAGATTTGAAATTATTTAGTGGTCTGCACCTTCGTGCACTAAAACAAAATCCCCATGCGCTTTAGAAATTGTCCCTTGCACAAACATATGCACGAAGGTGGGAACTAGACCGTATCTTGCTGACTATGACAAACATAATCAAAGACCATTTCATGTCACAATTCATTTTTGTCCACGCAGGTTCTACGGGCTTGCCTATAAGCGTGGCATGAGCCAGTCGTCTGGCATAGTCAGTGACATATGGTCACGTTCCCAGCCTTCGTAATATGTTTTGTACACGGGCTTATGGCTAAAGCGCGTTACGATTTCTTTGAAATCTGCCTGCTCATTTCTGGGTCAAACTCAGGAAAAACAAAATTACACGTGTCTTTTTATTTTCAGTCTAGATCATATATCTGAATTTATGAACCTGAAGTCGCCCTGCATAGCGAAATCTGCAATGATTTATATATCATGTTATGACGTTCTACACTGTATGTGTATTATATATGACAGCGCGAAGTCAAATCCTATATTTTGAACACGATCTTTGAAATCTGCCTGCTCATTTCTGGGTCAAACTCAGGAAAAGCAAAATAACACGTGTCTTTTTATTTTCAGTCTAGATCATATATCTGAAATTTTTGAACCTGAAGTCGCCCTGCATAGCGAAATCTGCAATGAATTATATATCATGTTATGACGTTCTCCACTGTATTTGTATTACATATGACAGCGCGCTGTCAAATCCTATATTTTGAACACGATCTTTGAAATCTGCCTGCTCATTTCTAGGTCAAACTCAGGAAAAACAAAATTACACGTGTCTTTTTATTTTCAGTCTAGATCATATATCTGAAATTTTTTGAACCTGAAGTCGCCCTGCTTAGCGAAGTCTGCTATGTTATATAAATGATGTTATGACGTGCTACACTGTATGTGTAATATAATATGGCAGCACGCAGTCTAATCCTATATTTTGAACCCGATCTTTGAAAACTGCCTGCTCATTTCTGGGGAAAATTCAGGAAAAATAAAATTACACGTGTCTTTTTATTTTCAGTGCAGATGATTATCTGAATTTTTGAACCTGAAGTCGCCCTGCTTAGCGAAATCTGCAATGTTTTATAAATGACGTTATGACGTGCTACACTGTATGTGTATTATAATATGGCAGCACGCAGTCTAATCCTATATTTTGAACCCGATCTTTGAAAGCTGCCTGCTCATTTCTGTGGAAAATTCAGGAAAAACAAAATTACACGTGTCTTTTTATTTTCAGTGTAGATCATATATCTTAATTTTTGAACCTGAAGTCGCCCTGCTTAGCGAAATCTGCTATGTTATATACATTGTAAATCACGTTATGACCTGCTACACTGTATGTGTATTATAATATCGCAGCACGCAGTCTCATCCTATATTTTGAACCCGATCTTTGAAAACTGCCTGCTCATTTCTGGGTCCAACTCAGGAAAAACAAAATTACACGTGTCTTTTTATTTTCAGTCTAGATCATATATCTGAATTTATGAACCTGAAGTCGCCCTGCATAGCGAAATCTGCAATGATTTATATATCATGTTATGACGTTCTACACTGTATGTGTATTATATATGACAGCGCGCTGTCCAATCCTATATTTTGAACACGATCTTTGAAATCTCCCTGCTCATTTCTGGATCAAACTCAGGAAAAGCAAAATAACACGTGTCTTTTTATTTTCAGTCTAGATCATATATCTGAAATTTTTGAACCTGAAGTCGCCCTGCATAGTGAAATCTGCAGTGATTTATATATCATGTTATGACGTTCTACACTGTATTTGTATTACATATGACAGCGCGCTGTCAAATCCTATATTTTGAACACGATCTTTGAAATCTGCCTGCTCATTTCTAGGTCAAACTCAGGAAAAACAAAATTACACGTGTCTTTTTAATTTCAGTGTAGATCATATATCTGAATTTTTGAGGCTGAATTCGCCCTGCATAGCGAAATCTGTAATGTTTTACATATCATGTTATGACGTTCTACACTGTATGTGTATTATATATGGCAGTACGTAGTCTAATTCTTCATTTTGAACACGATCTTTGAAATCTGCCCGCTCATTTCTTGGTCAAACTCAGGAAAAACAAAATTACACGTGTCTTTTTATTTTCAGTCTAGATCATATATCTGAAATTTTTGAACCTGAAGTCGCCCTGCTTAGCGAAGTCTGCTATGTTATATAAATGACGTTATGACGTGCTACACTGTATGTGTATTATAATATGGCAGCACGCAGTCTAATCCTATATTTTGAACCCGATCTTTGAAAGCTGCCTGCTCATTTCTGGGGAAAATTCAGGAAAAACAAAATTACACGTGTCTTTTTATTTTCAGTGTATCAGTTATTTATATATAATAAACATACAGTGTAGAACGTGATAACATGATATATAAATCATTGCAGATTTCGCTATGCAGGGCGACTTCAGGTTCAAAAATTCAGATATATGATCTAGGCTGAAAATAAAAAGACACGTGTAATTTGTTTTTCCTGAGTTTGACCCAGAAATGAGCAGGCAGATTTTAAAGATCGTGTTCAAAATATAGGATCTTTGAAATCTGCCTGCTCATTTCTGATTGCCTCAGAAACCTGTGAGTGTTTTGTTATTATTTTTAATGGAACATTTTGCATGGGAGTCGAGATTTGAAATTATTTAGTGGTCTGCACCTTCGTGCACTAAAACAAAATCCCCATGCGCTTTAGAAATTGTCCCTTGCACAAACATATGCACGAAGGTGGGAACTAGACCGTATCTTGCTGACTATGACAAACATAATCAAAGACCATTTCATGTCACAATTCATTTTTGTCCACGCAGGTTCTACGGGCTTGCCTATAAGAGTGGCATGAGCCAGTCGTCTGGCATAGTCAGTGACATATGGTCATGTTCCCAGCCTTCGTAATATGTTTTTTACACGGGCTCATGGCTAAAGCGCGTTACAATTTCTTTGAAATCTGCCTGCTCATTTCTGGGTCAAACTCAGGAAAAGCAAAATAACACGTGTCTTTTTATTTTTAGTCTAGATCATATATCTGAAATTCTTGAACCTGAAGTCGCCCTGCATAGCGAAATCTGCAATGATTTATATATCATGTTATGACGTTCTACACTGTATTTGTATTACATATGACAGCGCGCTGTCAAATCCTATATTTTGAACACGATCTTTGAAATCTGCCTGCTCATTTCTAGGTCAAACTCAGGAAAAACAAAATTACACGTGTCTTTTTATTTTCAGTCTAGATCATATATCTGAAATTTTTGAACCTGAAGTCGCCCTGCATAGCGAAATCTGCAGTGATTTATATCTCATGTTATGACGTTCTACACTGTATTTGTATTACATATGACAGCGCGCTGTCAAATCCTATATTTTGAACACGATCTTTGAAATCTGCCTGCTCATTTCTAGGTCAAACTCAGGAAAAACAAAATTACAAGTGTCTTTTTATTTTCAGTCTAGATCATATATTTGAATTTTTGAGCCTGAATTCGCCCTGCATAGCGAAATCTGTAATGTTTTACATATCATGCAGTACCGGTTTACACTGTATGTGTATTATATATGGCAGTACGTAGTCTAATTCTTTATTTTGAACCCGATCTTTGAAAACTGCCTGCTCATTTCTGGGGAAAATTCAGGAAAAACAAAATTACACGTGTCTTTTTATTTTCAGTGCAGATGATATATCTGAATTTTTGAACCTGAAGTCGCCCTGCTTAGCGAAATCTGCAACGTTTTATAAATCACGTTATGACGTGCTACACTGTATGTGTATTATAATATGGCAGCACGAAGTCTAATCCTATATTTTGAACCCGATCTTTGAAAGCTGCCTGCTCATTTCTGGGGAAAATTCAGGAAAAACAAAATTACACGTGTCTTTTTATTTTCAGTGTAGATCATATATCTGAATTTTTGAACCTGAAGTCACCCTGCTTAGCGAAATCTGCAATGTTTTATAAATTACGTTATGACGTTCTACACTGTATGTGTATTATATATGACAGTACGTAGTCTAATTCTTTATTTTGAACACGATCTTTGAAATCTGCCCGCTCATTTCTGGGGCAAATTCAGGAAAAAAAAACATAACACGTGTCTTTTTATTTTCAGTCTAGATCATATATCTGAATTTTTGAGCCTGAATTCGACCTGCATAGCGAAATCTGTAATGTTTTACATATCATGCAGTACCGGTTTACACTGTATGTGTGTTATATATGGCAGCCCGCTGTCCAATCCTATATTTTGAACACGATCTTTGAAATCTGCCTGCTAATTTCTGGGTCAAACTCAGGAAAAACAAATTACACGTGTCTTTTAATTTTCAGTCTAGATCATATATCTGAATTTTTGAACCTGAAGTCGCCCTGCATAGCGAAATCTGCAATGATTTATATATCATGTTATGACGTTCTACACTGTATTTGTATTACATATGACAGCGCGCTGTCAAATCCTATATTTTGAACACGATCTTTGAAATCTGCCTGCTCATTTCTAGGTCAATCTCAGGAAAAAGAAAATTACACGTGCCTTTTTATTTTCAGTGCAGATGATATATCTGAATTTTTGAACCTGAAGTCGCCCTGCTTAGCGAAATCTGCAATGTTTTATAAATCAAGTTATGACGTGGTACACTGTATGTGTATTATAATATGGCAGCACGCAGTCTAATCCTATATTTTGAACCCGATCTTTGAAAGCTGCCTGCTCATTTCTGGGGAAAATTCAGGAAAAACAAAATTACACGTGTCTTTTTATTTTCAGTGTAGATGATATATCTTAATTTTTGAACCTGAAGTCGCCCTGCTTAGCGAAATCTGCTATGTTATATAAATCACGTTATGACCTGCTACAATGTATGTGTATTATAATATGGCAGCACGCAGTCTCATCCTATATTTTGAACCCGATCTTTGAAAGCTGCCTGCTCATTTCTGGGGAAAATTCAGGAAAAACAAAATTACACGTGTCTTTTTATTTTCAGTGCAGATGATATATCTGAATTTTTGAACCTGAAGTCGCCCTGCTTAGCGAAATCTGCAACGTTTTATAAATCACGTTATGACGTGCTACACTGTATGTGTATTATAATATGGCAGCACGCAGTCTAATCCTATATTTTGAACCCGATCTTTGAAAGCTGCCTGCTCATTTCTGGGGAAAATTCAGGAAAAACAAAATTACACGTGTCCTTTTATTTTCAGTGTAGATCATATATCTGAATTTTTGAACCTGAAGTCACCCTGCTTAGCGAAATCTGCAATGTTTTATAAATAACGTTATGACGTTCTACACTGTATGTGTATTATATATGACAGTACGTAGTCTAATTCTTTATTTTGAACACGATCTTTGAAATCTGCCCGCTCATTTCTGGGGCAAATTCAGGAAAAAAAAACATAACACGTGTCTTTTTATTTTCAGTCTAGATCATATATCTGAATTTTTGAGCCTGAATTCGACCTGCATAGCGAAATCTGTAATGTTTTACATATCATGCAGTACCGGTTTTCACTGTATGTGTGTTATATATGGCAGCCCGCTGTCCAATCCTATATTTTGAACACGATCTTTGAAATCTGCCTGCTAATTTCTGGGTCAAACTCAGGAAAAACAAATTACACGTGTCTTTTTATTTTCAGTCTAGATCATATATCTGAATTTTTGAACCTGAAGTCGCCCTGCATAGCGAAATCTGCAATGATTTATATATCATGTTATGACGTTCTACACTGTATTTGTATTACATATGGCAGTACGTAGTCTAATTCTTTATTTTGAACACAATCTTTGAAATCTGCCCGCTCATTTCTGGGTCAAACTCAGGAAAAGCAAAATAACACGTGTCTTTTTATTTTCAGTCTAGATCATATATCTGAAATTTTTGAACCTGAAGTCGCCCTGCTTAGCGAAGTCTGCTATGTTATATAAATGACGTTATGACGTGCAACACTGTATGTGTAATATAATATGGCAGCACGCAGTCTAATCCTATATTTTGAACCCAATCTTTGAAAACTGCCTGCTCATTTCTGGGGAAAATTCAGGAAAAACAAAATTACACGTGTCTTTTTATTTTCAGTGCAGATGATATATCTGAATTTTTGAACCTGAAGTCGCCCTGCTTAGCGAAATCTGCAATGTTTTATAAATCAAGTTATGACGTGCTACACTGTATGTGTATTATAATATGGCAGCACGCAGTCTAATCCTATATTTTGAACCCGATCTTTGAAAGCTGCCTGCTCATTTCTGGGGAAAATTCAGGAAAAACAAAATTACACGTGTCTTTTTATTTTCAGTGTAGATCATATATCTGAATTTTTGAACCTGAAGTCGCCCTGCTTAGCGAAATCTGCTATGTTATATAAATCACGTTATGACCTGCTACAATGTATGTGTATTATAATATGGCAGCACGCAGTCTCATCCTATATTTTGAACCCGATCTTTGATAACTGACTGCTCATTTCTGGGGAATATTCAGAAAAAACAAAATTACACGTGTCTTTTTATTTTCAGTGTAGATCATATATCTGAATTTTTGAACATGAAGTCACCCTGCTTAGCGAAATCTGCAATGTTTTATAAATTACGTTATGACGTTCTACACTGTATGTGTATTATATATGACAGAACGTAGTCTAATTCTTTATTTTGAACACGATCTTTGAAATCTGCCCGCTCATATCTGGGGCAAATTCAGGGGAAAAAAACATTACACGTGTCTTTTTATTTTCAGTCTAGATCATATATCTGAATTTTTGAGCCTGAATTCGACCTGCATAGCGAAATCTGTAATGTTTTACATATCATGCAATACCGGTTTACACTGTATGTGTGTTATATATGGCAGCCCGCTGTCCAATCCTATATTTTGAACACGATCTTTGAAATCTGCCTGCTCATTTCTGGGTCAAACTCAGGAAAAACAAATTACACGTGTCTTTTTATTTTCAGTCTAGATCATATATCTGAATTTTTGAACCTGAAGTCGCCCTGCATAGCGAAATCTGCAATGATTTATATATCATGTTATGACGTTCTACACTGTATGTGTATTATATATGGCAGCGCGCTGTCCAATCCTATATTTTGAACACGATCTTTGAAATCTGCCTGCTCATTTCTGATTGCCTCAGAAACCTGTGAGTGTTTTGTTATTATTTTTAATGGAACATTTTGCATGGGAGTCGAGATTTGAAATTATTTAGTGGTCTGCACCTTCGTGGACTAAAACAAAATCCCCATGCGCTTTAGAAATTGTCCCCTGCACAAACATATGCACGAAGGTGGGAACTAGACCGTATCTTGCTGACTATGACAAACATAATCAAAGACCATTTCATGTCACAATTCATTTTTGTCCACGCAGGTTCTACGGGCTTGCCTATAAGTGTGGCGTGAGCCAGTCGTCTGGCATAGTTAGTGACATATGGTCATGTTCCCAGCCTTCGTAATATGTTTTGTACACGGGCTCATGGCTAAAGCGCGTTACAATTTCTTTGAAATCTGCCTGCTCATTTCTGGGGAAAATTCAGGAAAAACAAAATTACACGTGTCTTTTTATTTTCAGTGTAGATCATATATCTGAATTTTTGAACCTGAAGTCGCCCTGCTTAGCGAAATCTGCTATGTTATATAAATCACGTTATGACCTGCTACAATGTATGTGTATTATAATATGGCAGCACGCAGTCTCATCCTATATTTTGAACCCGATCTTTTATAACTGACTGCTCATTTCTGGGGAATATTCAGAAAAAACAAAATTACACGTTTCTTTTTATTTTCAGTGTAGATCATATATCTGAATTTTTGAACCTGAAGTCACCCTGCTTAGCGAAATCTGCAATGTTTTATAAATTACGTTATGACGTTCTACACTGTATGTGTATTATATATGACAGTACGTAGTCTAATTCTTTATTTTGAACACGATCTTTGAAATCTGCCCGCTCATATCTGGGGCAAATTCAGGGGAAAAAAACATTACACGTGTCTTTTTATTTTCAGTCTAGATCATATATCTGAATTTTTGAGCCTGAATTCGACCTGCATAGCGAAATCTGTAATGTTTTACATATCATGCAATACCGGTTTACACTGTATGTGTGTTATATATGGCAGCCCGCTGTCCAATCCTATATTTTGAACACGATCTTTGAAATCTGCCTGCTCATTTCTGGGTCAAACTCAGGAAAAACAAATTACACGTGTCTTTTTATTTTCAGTCTAGATCATATATCTGAATTTTTGAACCTGAAGTCGCCCTGCATAGCGAAATCTGCAATGATTTATATATCATGTTATGACGTTCTACACTGTATGTGTATTATATATGGCAGCGCGCTGTCCAATCCTATATTTTGAACACGATCTTTGAAATCTGCCTGCTCATTTCTGATTGCCTCAGAAACCTGTGAGTGTTTTGTTATTATTTTTAATGGAACATTTTGCATGGGAGTCGAGATTTGAAATTATTTAGTGGTCTGCACCTTCGTGGACTAAAACAAAATCCCCATGCGCTTTAGAAATTGTCCCCTGCACAAACATATGCACGAAGGTGGGAACTAGACCGTATCTTGCTGACTATGACAAACATAATCAAAGACCATTTCATGTCACAATTCATTTTTGTCCACGCAGGTTCTACGGGCTTGCCTATAAGTGTGGCGTGAGCCAGTCGTCTGGCATAGTCAGTGACATATGGTCATGTTCCCAGCCTTCGTAATATGTTTTGTACACGGGCTCATGGCTAAAGCGCGTTACAATTTCTTTGAAATCTGCCTGCTCATTTCTGGGTCAAACTCAGGAAAAGCAAAATAACACGTGTCTTTTTATTTTCAGTCTAGATCATATATCTGAAATTGTTGAACCTGAAGTCGCCCTGCTTAGCGAAGTCTGCTATGTTATATAAATGACGTTATGACGTGCTACACTGTATGTGTAATATAATATGGCAGCACGCAGTCTAATCCTATATTTCGAACACGATCTTTGAAATCTGCCTGCTCATTTCTGGGTCAAACTCAGGAAAAACAAATAACACGTGTCTTTTTATTTTCAGTCTAGATCATATATCTGAATTTTGAACCTGAAGTCGCCCTGCATAGCGAAATCTGCAATGATTTATATATCATGTTATGACGTTCTACACTGTATGTGTATTATATATGGCAGCGCGCTGTCCAATCCTATATTTTGAACACGATCTTTGAAATCTGCCTGCTCATTTCTGATTGCCTCAGAAACCTGTGAGTGTTTTGTTATTATTTTTAATGGAACATTTTGCATGGGAGTCGAGATTTGAAATTATTTAGTGGTCTGCACCTTCGTGGACTAAAACAAAATCCCCATGCGCTTTAGAAATTGTTCCCTGCACAAACATATCCACGAAGGTGGGAACTAGACCGTATCTTGCTGACTATGACAAACATAATCAAAGACCATTTCATGTCACAATTCATTTTTGTCCACGCAGGTTCTACGGGCTTGCCTATAAGCGTGGCATGAGCCAGTCGTCTGGCATAGTCAGTGACATATGGTCATGTTCCCAGCCTTCGTAATATGTTTTGTACACGGGCTCATGGCTAAATCGCGTTACAATTTCTTTGAAATCTGCCTGCTCATTTCTGGGTCAAACTCAGGAAAAGACAAATAACACGTGTCTTTTTATTTTCAGTCTAGATCATATATCTGAAATGTTTGAACCTGAAGTCGCCCTGCTTAGCGAAGTCTGCTATGTTATATAAATGACGTTATGACGTGCTACACTGTATGTGTAATATAATATGGCAGCACGCAGTCTAATCCTATATTTTGAACCCAATCTTTGAAAACTGCCTGCTCATTTCTGGGGAAAATTCAGGAAAAACAAAATTACACGTGTCTTTTTATTTTCAGTGTAGATCATATATCTTAATTTTTGAACCTGAAGTCGCCCTGCTTAGCGAAATCTGCTATGTTATATAAATCACGTTATGACCTGCTACACTGTATGTGTATTATAATATGGCAGCACGCAGTCTCATCCTATATTTTGAACCCGATCTTTGAAAACTGACTGCTCATTTCTGGGGAATATTCAGGAAAAACAAAATTACACGTGTCTTTTTAATTTCAGTGTAGATCATATATCTGAATTTTTGAACCTGAAGTAACCCTGCTTAGCGAAATCTGCAATGTTTTATAAATTACGTTATGACGTTCTACACTGTATGTGTATTATATATGACAGTACGTAGTCTAATTCTTTATTTTGAACACGATCTTTGAAATCTGCCCGCTCATTTCTGGGGCAAATTCAGGGAAAAAAAACATTACAGGTGTCTTTTTATTTTCAGTCTAGATCATATATCTGAATTTTTGAGCCTGAATTCGACCTGCATAGCGAAATCTGTAATGTTTTACATATCATGCAATACCGGTTTACACTGTATGTGTGTTATATATGGCAGCCCGCTGTCCACTCCTATATTTTGAACACGATCTTTGAAATCTGCCTGTTCATTTCTGGGTCAAACTCAGGAAAAACAAATTACACGTGTCTTTTTATTTTCAGTCTAGATCATATATCTGAATTTTTGAACCTGAAGTCGCCCTGCATAGCGAAATCTGCAATGATTTATATATCATGTTATGACGTTCTACACTGTATGTGTATTATATATGGCAGCGCGCTGTCCAATCCTATATTTTGAACACGATCTTTGAAATCTGCCTGCTCATTTCTGATTGCCTCAGAAACCTGTGAGTGTTTTGTTATTATTTTTAATGGAACATTTTGCATGGGAGTCGAGATTTGAAATTATTTAGTGGTCTGCACCTTCGTTGAAAAAAACAAAATCCCCATGCGCTTTAGAAATTGTCCCCTGCACAAACATATGCACGAAGGTGGGAACTAGACCGTATCTTGCTGACTTTGACAAACATAATCAAAGACCATTTCATGTCACAATTCATTTTTGTCCACGCAGGTTCTACGGGCTTGCCTATAAGCGTGGCATGAGCCAGTCGTCTGGCATAGTCAGTGACATATGGTCATGTTCCCAGCCTTCGTAATATGTTTTGTACACGGGCTCATGGCTAAAGCGCGTTACAATTTCTTTGAAATCTGCCAGCTCATTTCTGGGTCAAACTCAGGAAAAGCAAAATAACACGTGTCTTTTTATTTTCAGTCTAGATCATATATCTGAAATTTTTGAACCTGAAGTCGCCCTGCTTAGCGAAGTCTGCTATGTTATATAAATGACGTTATGACGTGCTACACTGTATGTGTAATATAATATGGCAGCACGCAGTCTAATCCTATATTTTGAACCCGATCTTTGAAAACTTCCTGCTCATTTCTGGGGAAAATTCAGGAAAAACAAAATAACACGTGTCTTTTTATTTTCAGTGTAGATCATATATCTTAATTTTTGAACCTGAAGTCGCCTTGCTTAGCGAAATCTGCTATGTTATATAAATCACGTTATGACCTGCTACACTGTATGTGTATTATAATATGGCAGCACGCAGTCTCATCCTATATTTTGAACCCGATCTTTGAAAACTGACTGCTCATTTCTGGGGAATATTCAGGAAAAACAAAATTACACGTGTCTTTTTAATTTCAGTGTAGATCATATATCTGAATTTTTGAACCTGAAGTCACCCTGCTTACCGAAATCTGCAATGTTTTATAAATTACGTTATGACGTTCTACACTGTATGTGTATTATATATGACAGTACGTAGTCTAATTCTTTATTTTGAACACGATCTTTGAAATCTGCCCGCTAATTTCTGGGGCAAATTCAGGAAAAACAACATTACACGTGTCTTTTTATTTTCAGTCTAGATCATAATATATCTGAATTTTTGAGCCTGAATTCGACCTGCATAGCGAAATCTGTAATGTTTTACATATCATGTTATGACGTTCTACACTGTATGTGTGTTATATATGGCAGCCCGCTGTCCAATCCTATATTTTGAACACGATCTTTGAAATCTGCCTGCTCATTTCTGATTGCCTCAGAAACCTGTGAGTGTTTTGTTATTATTTTTAATGGACCATTTTGCATGGGAGTCGAGATTTGATATTATTTAGTGGTCTGCACCTTCGTGGACTAAAACAAAATCCCCATGCGCTTTAGAAATTGTCCCCTGCACAAACATATGCACGAAGGTGGGAACTAGACCGTATCTTGCTGACTATGACAAACATAATCAAAGACCATTTCATGTCACAATTCATTTTTGTCCACGCAGGTTCTACGGGCTTGCCTATAAGCGTGGCATGAGCCAGTCGTCTGGCATAGTCAGTGACATATGGTCATGTTCCCAGCCTTCGTAATATGTTTTGTACACGGGCTCATGGCTAAAGCGCGTTACAATTTCTTTGAAATCTGCCTGCTCATTTCTGGGTCAAACTCAGGAAAAGCAAAATAACACGTGTCTTTTTATTTTCAGTCTAGATCATATATCTGAAATTTTTGAACCTGAAGTCGCCCTGCTTAGCGAAGTCTGCTATGTTATATAAATGATGTTATGACGTGCTACACTGTATGTTTAATATAATATGGCAGCACGCAGTCTAATCCTATATTTTGAACCCGATCTTTGAAAACTTTCTGCTCATTTCTGGGGAAAATTCAGGAAAAACAAAATTACACGTGTCTTTTTATTTTCAGTGCAGATGATATATCTGAATTTTTGAACCTGAAGTCGCCTGCTTAGCGAAATCTGCAATGTTTTATAAATGACGTTATGACGTGCTACACTGTATGTGTATTATAATATGGCAGCACGCAGTCTCATCCTATATTTTGAACCCGATCTTTGAAAGCTGCCTGCTCATTTCTGGGGAAAATTCAGGAAAAACAAAATTACACGTGTCTTTTTATTTTCAGTCTAGATCATATATCTGAATTTATGAACCTGAAGTCGCCCTGCATAGCGAAATCTGCAATGATTTATATATCATGTTATGACGTTCTACACTGTATGTGTATTATATATGACAGCGCGCTGTCCAATCCTATATTTTGAACACGATCTTTGCAATCTGCCTGCTCATTTCTGGGTCAAACTCAGGAAAAGCAAAATAACACGTGTCTTTTTATTTTCAGTCTAGTTCATATATTTGAATTTTTGAGCCTGAATTCGCCCTGCATAGCGAAATCTGTAATGTTTTACATATCATGCAATACCGGTTTACACTGTATGTGTATTATATATGGCAGTACGTAGTCTAATTCTTTATTTTGAACACGATCTTTGAAATCTGCCCGCTCATTTCTGGGTCAAACTGAGGAAAAGCAAAATAACACGTGTCTTTTTATTTTCAGTCTAGATCATATATCTGAAATTTTTCAACCTGAAGTCGCCCTGCTTAGCGAAGTCTGCTATGTTATATAAATCACGTTATGACCTGCTACACTGTATGTGTATTATAATATGGCAGCACGCAGTCTCATCCTATATTTTGAACCCGATCTTTGAAAACTGACTGCTCATTTCTTGGGAATATTCAGGAAAAACAAAATTACACGTGTCTTTTTAATTTCAGTGTAGATCATATATCTGAATTTTTGAACCTGAAGTCACCCTGCTTAGCGAAATCTGCAATGTTTTATAAATTACGTTATGACGTTCTACACTGTATGTGTATTATATATGACAGTACGTAGTCTAATTCTTTATTTTGAACACGATCTTTGAAATCTGCCCGCTAATGTCTGGGGCAAATTCAGGAAAAACAACATTACACGTGTCTTTTTATTTTCAGTCTAGATCATATATCTGAATTTTTGAACCTGAAGTCGACCTGCATAGCGAAATCTGCAATGATTTATATATCATGTTATGACGTTCTACACTGTATGTGTGTTATATATGGCAGCCCGCTGTCCAATCCTATATTTTGAACACGATCTTTGAAATCTGCCTGCTCATTTCTGATTGCCTCAGAAACCTGTGAGTGTTTTGTTATTATTTTTAATGGAAAATTTTGCATGGGAGTCGAGATTTGAAATTATTTAGTGGTCTGCACCTTCGTGGACTAAAACAAAATCCCCATGCGCTTTAGAAATTGTCCCCTGCACAAACATATGCACGAAGGTGGGAACTAGACCGTATCTTGCTGACTATGACAAACATAATCAAAGACCATTTCATGTCACAATTCATTTTTGTCCACGCAGGTTCTACGGGCTTGCCTATAAGCGTGCATTGAGCCAGTCGTCTGGCATAGTCAGTGACATATGGTCATGTTCCCAGCCTTCGTAATATGTTTTGTACACGGGCTCATGGCTAAAGCGCGTTACAATTTCTTTGAAATCTGCCTGCTCATTTCTGGGTCAAACTCAGGAAAAGCAAAATTACACGTGTCTTTTTATTTTCAGTGTAGATCATATATCTGAATTTTTGAACCTGAAGTCGCTCTGCTTAGCGAAATCTGCTATGTTATATAAATCACGTTATGACCTGCTACACTGTATGTGTATTATAATATGGCAGCACGCAGTCTCATCCTATATTTTGAACCCGATCTTTGAAAACTGCCTGCTCATTTCTAGGTCAAACTCAGGAAAAACAACATTACACGTGTCTTTTTAATTTCAGTCTAGATCATATATCTGAATTTTTGAGCCTGAATTCGACCTGCATAGCGAAATCTGTAATGTTTTACATATCATGCAATACCGGTTTACACTGTATGTGTGTTATATATGGCAGACCGCTGTCCAATCCTATATTTTGAACACGATCTTTGAAATCTGCCTGCTCATTTCTGGGTCAAACTCAGGAAAAACAAAATTACACGTGTCTTTTTATTTTCAGTCTAGATCATATATCTGAATTTATGAACCTGAAGTCGCCCTGCATAGCGAAATCTGCAATGATTTATATATCATATTATGACGTTCTACACTGTATGTGTATTATATATGACAGCGCGCTGTCCAATCCTATATTTTGAACACGATCTTTGAAATCTGCCTGCTCATTTCTGGGTCAAACTCAGGAAAAGCAAAATAACACGTGTCTTTTTATTTTCAGTCTAGATCATATATCTGAAATTTTTGAACCTGAAGTCGCCCTGCATAGCGAAATTTGCAATGATTTATATATCATGTTATGACGTTCTACACTGTATTTGTATTACATATGACAGCGCGCTGTCAAATCCTATATTTTGAACACGATCTTTGAAATCTGCCTGTTCATTTCTAGGTCAAACTCAGGAAAAACAACATTACACGTGTCTTTTTATTTTCAGTCTAGATCATATATTTGAATTTTTGAGCCTGAATTCGCCCTGCATAGCGAAACCTGTAATGTTTTACATATCATGCAATACCGGTTTACACTGTATGTGTATTATATATGGCAGTACGTAGTCTAATTCTTTATTTTGAACACGATCTTTGAAATCTGCCCGCTCATTTCTGGGTCAAACTCAGGAAAAGCAAAATAACACGTGTCTTTTTATTTTCAGTCTAGATCACATATCTGAAATTTTTGAACCTGAAGTCGCCCTGCTTAGCGAAGTCTGCTATGTTATATAAATCACGTTATGACGTGCTACACTGTATGTGTAATATAATATGGCAGCACGCAGTCTAATCCTATATTTTGAACCCGATCTTTGAAAACTGCCTGCTCATTTCTGGGGAAAATTCAGGAAAAACAAAATTACACGTGTCTTTTTATTTTCAGTGTAGATCATATATCTTAATTTTTGAACCTAAAGTCGCCCTGCTTAGCGAAATCTGCTATGTTATATAAATCACGTTATGACCTGCTACACTGTATGTGTATTATAATATGGCAGCACGCAGTCTCATCCTATATTTTGAACCCGATCTTTGAAAACTGACTGCTCATTTCTGGGGAATATTCAGGAAAAACAAAATTACACGTGTCTTTTTAATTTCAGTGTAGATCATATATCTGAATTTTTGAACCTGAAGTCACCCTGCTTAGCGAAATCTGCAATGTTTTTTAAATTACGTTATGACGTTCTACACTGTATGTGTATTATATATGACAGTACGTAGTCTAATTCTTTATTTTGAACACGATCTTTGAAATCTGCCCACTCATTTATGGGACAAGTTCAGGAAAAAAAAAACATTACACCTGTCTTTTTATTTTCAGTCTAGATCATATATCTGAATTTTTGAGCCTGAATTCGACCTGCATAGCGAAATCTGTAATGTTTTCCATATCATGCAATACCGGTTTACACTGTATGTGTGTTATATATGGCAGCCCGGTGTCCAATCCTATATTTTGAACACGATCTTTGAAATCTGCCTGCTCATTTCTGGGTCAAACTCAGGAAAAACAAATTACACGTGTCTTTTTATTTTCAGTCTAGATCATATATCTGAATTTTTGAACCTGAAGTCGCCCTGCATAGCGAAATCTGTCCAATCGCTGTCCAATCCTATATTTTGAACACGATCTTTGAAATCTGCCTGCTCATTTCTGATTGCCTCAGAAACCTGTGAGTGTTTTGTTATTATTTTTAATGGAACATTTTGCATGGGAGTCGAGATTTGAAATTATTTAGTGGTCTGTACCTTCGTGGACTAAAACAAAATCCCCATGCGCTTTAGAAATTGTCCCCTGCACAAACATATGCACGAAGGTGGGAAAAACAAAATTACACGTGTCTTTTTAATTTCAGTGTAGATCATATATCTGAATTTTTGAACCTGAAGTCACCCTGCTTAGCGAAATCTGCAATGTTTTATAAATTACGTTATGACGTTCTACACTGTATGTGTATTATATATGACAGTACGTAGTCTAATTCTTTATTTTGAACACGATCTTTGAAATCTGCCCGCTCATTTCTGGGGCAAATTCAGGAAAAACAAATTACACGTGTCTTTTTATTTTCAGTCTAGATCATATATCTGAATTGTTGAACCTGAAGTCGCCCTGCTTAGCGAAGTCTGCTATGTTTTATAAATTACGTTATGACGTTCTACACTGTATTTGTATTACATATGACAGCGCGCTGTCAAATCCTATATTTTGAACACGATCTTTGAAATCTGCCTGCTCATTTCTAGGTCAAACTCAGGAAAAACAACATTACACGTGTCTTTTTAATTTCAGTCTAGATCATATATCTGAATTTTTGAGCCTGA
Source organism: Astropecten irregularis (assembly GCA_963971285.1). Classification (NCBI taxonomy): domain Eukaryota; kingdom Metazoa; phylum Echinodermata; class Asteroidea; order Paxillosida; family Astropectinidae; genus Astropecten; species Astropecten irregularis. Next base: position 13,630,570 of record OZ020255.1, on the reverse strand, counting down.
ATTCGACCTGCATAGCGAAATCTGTAATGTTTTACATATCATGCAATACCGGTTTACACTGTATGTGTGTTATATATGGCAGACCGCTGTCCAATCCTATATTTTGAACACGATCTTTGAAATCTGCCTGCTCATTTCTGGGTCAAACTCAGGAAAAACAAAATTACACGTGTCTTTTTATTTTCAGTCTAGATCATATATCTGAATTTTTGAACCTGAAGTCGCCCTGCATAGCGAAATCTGCAATGTTTTATAAATCACGTTATGACGTGCTACACTGTATGTGTATTATAATATGGCAGCACGCAGTCTAATCCTATATTTTGAACCCGATCTTTGAAAGCTGCCTGCTCATTTCTGGGGAAAATTCAGGAAAAACAAAATTACACGTGTCTTTTTTTTTTCAGTGTAGATCATATATCTTAATTTTTGAACCTAAAGTCGCCCTGCTTAGCGAAATCTGCTATGTTATATAAATCACGTTATGACCTGCTACACTGTATGTGTATTATAATATGGCAGCACGCAGTCTCATCCTATATTTTGAACCCGATCTTTGAAAACTGACTGCTCATTTCTGGGGAATATTCAGGAAAAACAAAATTACACGTGTCTTTTTAATTTCAGTGTAGATCATATATCTGAATATTTGAACCTGAAGTCACCCTGCTTAGCGAAATCTGCAATGTTTTTTAAATTACGTTATGACGTGCTACACTGTATGTGTATTATAATATGGCAGCACGCAGTCTCATCCTATATTTTGAACCCGATCTTTGAAATCTGCCTGCTCATTTCTGGGTCAAACTCAGGAAAAACAAATTACACGTGTCTTTTTATTTTCAGTCTAGATCATATATCTGAATCTTTGAGCCTGAATTCGACCTGCATAGCGAAATCTGTAATGTTTTACATATCATGCAATACCGGTTTACACTGTATGTGTGTTATATATGGCAGCCCGCTGTCCAATCCTATATTTTGAACACGATCTTTGAAATTTGCTTGCTCATTTCTGGGTCAAACTCAGGAAAACAATATTACACGTGTCTTTTTATTTTCAGTGTAGATCATATATCTGAATTTTTGAACCTGAAGTCGCCCTGCTTAGCGAAGTCTGCTATGTTATATAAATGACGTTATGACGTGCTACACTGTATGTGTAATATAATATGGCAGCACGCAGTTTAATCCTATATTTTGAACCCGATCTTTGAAAACTGACTGCTCATTTCTGGGGAAGATTCAGGAAAAACAAAATTACACGTGTCTTTTTAATTTCAGTGTAGATCATATATCTGAATTTTTGAACCTGAAGTCGCCCTGCTTAGCGAAATCTGCAATGTTTTATAAATTACGTTATGACGTTCTACACTGTATTTGTATTACATATGACAGCGCGCTGTCAAATCCTATATTTTGAACACGATCTTTGAAATCTGCCTGCTCGTTTCTAGGTCAAACTCAGGAAAAACAACATTACACGTGTCTTTTTATTTTCAGTCTAGATCATATATCTGAATCTTTGGGCCTGAATTCGACCTGCATAGCGAAATCTGTAATGTTTTACATATCATGCAATACCGGTTTACACTGTATGTGTGTTATATATGGCAGCCCGCTGTCCAATCCTATATTTTGAACACGATCTTTGAAATTTGCTTGCTCATTTCTGGGTCAAACTCAGGAAAACAATATTACACGTGTCTTTTTATTTTCAGTGTAGATCATATATCTGAATTTTTGAACCTGAAGTCGCCCTGCTTAGCGAAATCTGCAATGTTTTATAAATTACGTTATGACGTTCTACACTGTATTTGTATTACATATGACAGCGCGCTGTCAAATCCTATATTTTGAACACGATCTTTGAAATCTGCCTGCTCATTTCTAGGTCAAACTCAGGAAAAACAACATTACACGTGTCTTTTTAATTTCAGTCTAGATCATATATCTGAATTTTTGAGCCTGAATTCGACCTGCATAGCGAAATCTGTAATGTTTTACATATCATGCAATACCGGTTTACACTGTATGTGTGTTATATATGGCAGACCGCTGTCCAATCCTATATTTTGAACACGATCTTTGAAATCTGCCTGCTCATTTCTGGGTCAAACTCAGGAAAAACAAAATTACACGTGTCTTTTTATTTTCAGTGTAGATCATATATCTGAATTTTTGAACCTGAAGTCGCCCTGCATAGCGAAATCTGCAATGATTTATATATCATGTTATGACGTTCTACACTGTATGTGTATTATATATGGCAGCGCGCTGTCCAATCCTATATTTTGAAAACGATCTTTGAAATCTGCCTGCTCATTTCTGGGTCAAACTCAGGAAAATCAAAATAACCCCTTTACTTTTTATTTTCAGTCTAGATCATATATCTGAATTTTTGAACCTGAAGTCGCCCTGCATAGCGAAATCTGCAATGATTTATATATCATGTTATGACGTTCTACACTGTATTTGTATTATATATGACAGCGCGCTGTCCAATCCTATATTTTGAAAACGATCTTTGAAATCTGCCTGCTCCTTTCTGGGTCAAACTCAGGAAAATCAAAATAACACGTGTCTTTTATTTTCAGTCTAGATCATATATCTGAATTTTTGAACCTGAAGTCGCCCTGCATAGCGAAATCTGCAATGATTTATATATCATGTTATGACGTGCTACACTGTTTGTGTATAATAATATGGCAGCACGCAGTCTAATCCTATATTTTGAACCCGATCTTTGAAAACTGCCTGCTCATTTCTGGGGAAAATTCAGGAAAAACAACATTACACGTGTTTTTTTATTTTCAGTGTAGATCATATATCTGAATTTTTGAACCTAAGGTCGCCCTGCTTAGCGAAATCTTCTATGTTTTATAAATCACGTTATGACGTGCTACACTGTATGTGTGTTATATATGGCAGACCGCTGTCCAATCCTATATTTTGAACACAATCTTTGAAATCTGCCTGCTCATTTCTGGGTCAAACTCAGGAAAAACAAAATTACACGTGTCTTTTTATTTTCAGTCTAGATCATATATCTAAGTTTTTGAACCTGAAATCGCCCTGCTTAGCGAAATCTGCAATGTTTTACATATCATGCAATACCGGTTTACACTGTATTTGTATTATATATGGCAGTACGTAGTCTAATTCTTTATTTTGAACACGATTTTTGAAATCTGCCCGCTCATTTCTGGGGCAAATTCAGGAAAAACAAAATTACACGTGTCTTTTTAATTTCAGTGTAGATCATATATCTGAATTTTTGAACCTGAAGTCGCCCTGCTTAGCGAAGTCTGCTATGTTATATAAATGACGTTATGACGTGCTACACTGTATGTGTATAATATATGACAGAACGTAGTCTAATTCTTTATTTTGAACACGATTTTTGAAATCTGCCCGCTCATTTCTGGGGCAAATTCAGGAAAAACAACATTACACGTGTCTTTTTATTTTCAGTCTAGATCATATATCTGAATCTTTGAGCCTGAATTCGACCTGCATAGCGAAATCTGTAATGTTTTACATATCATGCAATACCGGTTTACACTGTATGTGTGTTATATATGGCAGCCCGCTGTCCAATCCTATATTTTGAACACGATCTTTGAAATTTGCTTGCTCATTTCTGGGTCAAACTCAGGAAAACAATATTACACGTGTCTTTTTATTTTCAGTGTAGATCATATATCTGAATTTTTGAACCTGAAGTCGCCCTGCTTAGCGAAGTCTGCTATGTTATATAAATGACGTTATGACGTGCTACACTGTATGTGTAATATAATATGGCAGCACGCAGTTTAATCCTATATTTTGAACCCGATCTTTGAAAACTGACTGCTCATTTCTGGGGAAGATTCAGGAAAAACAAAATTACACGTGTCTTTTTATTTTCAGTGCAGATCATATATCTGAGTTTTTGAACCTGAAGTCACCCTGCTAAGCGAAATCTGCAATATTTTATAAATCACGTTATGACGTGCTACACTGTTTGTGTATTATAATATGGGAGCACGCAGTCTAATCCTATATTTTGAACCCGATCTTTGAAAACTGCCTGCTCATTTCTGGGGAAAATTCAGGAAAAACAACATTACACGTGTCTTTTTATTTTCAGTGTAGATCATATATCTGAATTTTTGAACCTAAGGTCGCCCTGCTTAGCGAAATCTGCAATGTTTTATAAATCACGTTATGACGTGCTACACTGTATGTGTATTATATATGACAGTACGTAGTCTAATTCTTTATTTTGAACACGATCTTTGAAATCTGCCCGCTCATTTCTGGGGCAAATGCAGGAAAAACAACATTACACGTGTCTTTTTATTTTCAGTCTAGATCATATATCTGAATTTTTGAGCCTGAATTCGACCTGCATAGCGAAATCTGTAATGTTTACATATCTTGCAATACCGGTTTACACTGTATGTGTGTTATATATGGCAGCCCGCTGTCCAATCCTACATTTTGAACACGATCTTTGAAATCTGCCTGCTCATTTCTGGGTCAAACTCAGGAAAAATAAAATTACACGTGTCTTTTTATTTTCAGTCTAGATCATATATCTGAATTTTTGAGCCTGAATTCGACCTGCATAGCGATATCTGCAATGATTTATATATCATGTTATGACGTTCTACACTGTATGTGTATTATAAATGGCAGCGCGATGTCCAATCCTATATTTTGAACACGATCTTTGAAATCTGCCTGCTCATTTCTGATTGCCTCAGAAACCTGTGAGTGTTTTGTTATTATTTTTAATGGAACATTTTGTATGGGAGTCGAGATTTGAAATTATTTAGTGGTCTGCACCTTCGTGCACTAAAACAAAATCCCCATGCGCTTTAGAAATTGTCCCTTGCACAAACATATGCACGAAGGTGGGAACTAGACCGTATCTTGCTGACTATGACAAACATAATCAAAGACCATTTCATGTCACAATTCATTTTTGTCCACGCTGGTTCTACGGGCTTGCCTATAAGCGTGGCATGAGCCAGTCGTCTGGCATAGTCAGTGACATATGGTCATGTTCCCAGCCTTCGTAATATGTTTTGTACACGGGCTCATGGCTAAAGCGCGTTACGATTTCTTTGAAATCTGCCTGCTCATTTCTGGGTCAAACTCAGGAAAAACAAAATTACACGTGTCTTTTTATTTTCAGTCTAGATCATATATCTGAATTTTTGAGCCTGAATTCGACCTGCATAGCGAAATATGTAATGTTTTACATATCATGTTATGACGTTCTACACTGTATGTGTATTATATATGACAGCGCGCTGTCCAATCCTATATTTTAAACACGATCTTTGAAATCTGCCTGCTCATTTCTGGGTCAAACTCAGGAAAAACAACATTACACGTGTCTTTTTATTTTCAGTCTAGATCATATATCTGAATTTTTGAACCTGAAGTCGCCCTGCTTAGCGAAGTCTGCTTTGTTATATAAATGACGTTATGACGTGCTACACTGTATGTGTAATATAATATGGCAGCACGCAGTCTAATCATATATTTTGAACCCGATCTTTGAAAACTGCCTGCTCATTTGTGGGGAAAATTCAGGAAAAACAAAATTACACGTGTCTTTTTATTTTCAGTGCAGATCATATATCTGAGTTTTTGAACCTGAAGTCACCCTGCTAAGCGAAATCTGCAATATTTTATAAATCACGTTATGACGTTCTATACTGTATGTGTATTATATATGACAGCGCGCTGTCCAATCCTATATTTTGAACCCGATCTTTGAAAACTGCCTGCTCATTTGTGGGGAAAATTCAGGAAAAACAAAATTACACGTGTCTTTTTATTTTCAGTGCAGATCATATATCTGAATTTTTGAACCTAAGGTCGCCCTGCTTAGCGAAATCTGCAATGTTTACATATCTTGCAATACCGGTTTACACTGTATGTGTGTTATATATGGCAGCCCGCTGTCCAATCCTACATTTTGAACACGATCTTTGAAATCTACCTGCTCATTTCTGGGTCAAACTCAGGAAAAACAAAATTACACGTGTCTTTTTATTTTCAGTCTAGATCATATATCTGAATTTTTGAACCTGAAGTCGCCCTGCATAGCGAAATCTGCAATGATTTATATATCATGTTATGACGTTCTACACTGTATGTGTATTATATATGGCAGCGCGCTGTCCAATCCTATATTTTGAACACGATCTTTGAAATCTGCCTGCTCATTTCTGATTGCCTCAGAAACCTGTGAGTGTTTTGTTATTATTTTTAATGGAACATTTTGTATGGGAGTCGAGATTTGAAATTATTTAGTGGTCTGCACCTTCGTGCACTAAAACAAAATCCCCATGCGCTTTAGAAATTGTCCCTTGCACAAACATATGCACGAAGGTGGGAACTAGACCGTATCTTGCTGACTATGACAAACATAATCAAAGACCATTTCATGTCACAATTCATTTTTGTCCAAGCTGGTTCTACGGGCTTGCCTATAATCGTGGCATGAGCCAGTCGTCTGGCATAGTCAGTGACATATGGTCATGTTCCCAGCCTTCGTAATATGTTTTGTACACGGGCTCATGGCTAAAGCGCGTTACGATTTCTTTGAAATCTGCCTGCTCATTTCTGGGTCAAACTCAGGAAAAACAAAATTACAGGTGTCTTTTTATTTTCAGTCTAGATCATATATCTGAATTTTTGAGCCTGAATTCGACCTGCATAGCGAAATCTGTAATGTTTTACATATCATGTTATGACGTTCTACACTGTATGTGTATTATATATGACAGCGCGCTGTCCAATCCTATATTTTAAACACGATCTTTGAAATCTGCCTGCTCATTTCTGGGTCAAACTCAGGAAAAACAACATTACACGTGTCTTTTTAATTTCAGTGTAGATCATATATCTGAATTTATGAACCTGAAGTCGCCCTGCATAGCGAAATCTGCAATGATTTATATATCATGTTATGACGTTCTATACTGTATGTGTATTATATATGACAGCGCGCTGTCCAATCCTATATTTTGAACACGATCTTTGAAATCTGCCTGCTCATTTCTGGGGAAAATTCAGGAAAAACAAAATTACACGTGTCTTTTTATTTTCAGTGTAGATCATATATCTGAATTTTTGAACCTGAAGTCGCCCTGCTTAGCGAAAACTGCAATGTTTCATAAATCACGTTATGATGTGCTACACTGTATGTGTATTATAATATGGCAGCACGCAGTCTAATCCTATATTTTGAACCCGATCTTTGAAAACTGCCTTCTCATTTCTGGGGAAAATTCAGGAAAAACAAAATTACACGTGTTTTTTTATTTTCAGTGTAGATCATATATCTGAATTTTTGAACCTGAAGTCGCCCTGTTTAGCGAAAACTGCAATGTTTTATAAATCACGTTATGACGTGCTACACTGTATGTGTATTATAATATGGCAGCACGCAGTCTAATCCTATATTTTGAACCCGATCTTTGAAAACTGCCTGCTCATTTCTGGGGAAAATTCAGGAAAAACAAAATTACACGTGTCTTTTTATTTTCAGTGTAGATCGTATATCTGAATTTTTGAACCTGAAGTCGAACTGCTTAGCGAAATCTGCAATGTTTTATAAATCACGTTATGACGTGCTACACTGTATGGGTATTATAATATGGCAGCACGCAGTCTAATCCTATATTTTGAACCCGATCTTTGAAAACTGGCTGCTCATTTCTGGTGAAAATTCAGGAAAAACAAAATTACACGTGTCTTTTTATTTTCAGTGTAGATCATATATTTGAATTTTTGAGCCTGAATTCGCCCTGCATAGCGAAATCTGTAATGTTTTACATATCATGCAATACCGGTTTACACTGTATGTGTATTATATATGGCAGTACGTAGTCTAATTCTTTATTTTGAACACGATTTTTGAAATCTGCCCGCTCATTTCTGGGGCAAATTCAGGAAAAACAACATTACACGTGTCTTTTTATTTTCAGTCTAGATCATATATCTGAATCTTAAAGCCTGAATTCGACCTGCATAGCGAAATCTGTAATGTTTTACATATCATGTTATGACGTTCTACACTGTATGTGTATTATATATGACAGCGCGCTGTCCAATCCTATATTTTAAACACGATCTTTGAAATCTGCCTGCTCATTTCTGGGTCAAACTCAGGAAAAACAACATTACACGTGTCTTTTTATTTTCAGTGTAGATCATATATCTGAATTTTTGAACCTGAAGTCGCCCTGCTTAGCGAAATCTGCAATGTTTTATAAATCACGTTATGACGTGCTACACTGTATGTGTATTATAATATGGCAGCACGCAGTGTAATCCTATATTTTGAACCCGATCTTTGAAAACTGACTGCTCATTTCTGGGGAATATTCAGGAAAAACAAAATTACACGTGTCTTTTTAATTTCAGTGTAGATCATATATCTGAATTTATGAACCTGAAGTCGCCCTGCATAGCGAAATCTGCAATGATTTATATATCATGTTATGACGTTCTATACTGTATGTGTATTATATATGACAGCGCGCTGTCCAATCCTATATTTTGAACACGATCTTTGAAATCTGCCTGCTCATTTCTGGGGAAAATTCAGGAAAAACAAAATTACACGTGTCTTTTTATTTTCAGTGTAGATCATATATCTGAATTTTTGAACCTGAAGTCGCCCTGCTTAGCGAAAACTGCAATGTTTCATAAATCACGTTATGATGTGCTACACTGTATGTGTATTATAATATGGCAGCACGCAGTCTAATCCTATATTTTGAACCCGATCTTTGAAAACTGCCTTCTCATTTCTGGGGAAAATTCAGGAAAAACAAAATTACACGTGTCTTTTTATTTTCAGTGTAGATCGTATATCTGAATTTTTGAACCTGAAGTCGAACTGCTTAGCGAAATCTGCAATGTTTTATAAATCACGTTATGACGTGCTACACTGTATGGGTATTATAATATGGCAGCACGCAGTCTAATCCTATATTTTGAACCCGATCTTTGAAAACTGGCTGCTCATTTCTGGTGAAAATTCAGGAAAACCAAAATTACACGTGTCTTTTTATTTTCAGTGTAGATCATATATTTGAATTTTTGAGCCTGAATTCGCCCTGCATAGCGAAATCTGTAATGTTTTACATATCATGCAATACCGGTTTACACTGTATGTGTATTATATATGGCAGTACGTAGTCTAATTCTTTATTTTGAACACGATTTTTGAAATCTGCCCGCTCATTTCTGGGGCAAATTCAGGAAAAACAACATTACACGTGTCTTTTTATTTTCAGTCTAGATCATATATCTGAATCTTCGAGCCTGAATTCGACCTGCATAGCGAAATCTGTAATGATTTACATATCATGCAATACCGGTTTACACTGTATGTGTGTTATATATGGCAGCCCGCTTTCCAATCCTATATTTTGAACACGATCTTTGAAATCTGCTTGCTCATTTCTGGGTCAAACTCAGGAAAACAATATTACACGTGTCTTTTTATTTTCAGTGTAGATCATATATCTGAATTTTTGAACCTGAAGTCGCCCTGCTTAGCGAAGTCTGCTATGTTATATAAATGACGTTATGACGTGCTACACTGTATGTGTAATATAATATGGCAGCACGCAGTCTAATCCTATATTTTGAACCCGATCTTTGAAAACTGACTGCTCATTTCTGGGAAATATTCAGGAAAAACAAAATTACACGTGTCTTTTTAATTTCAGTGTAGATCATATATCTGAATTTTTGAACCTGAAGTCGCCCTGCTTAGCGAAATCTGCAATGTTTTATAAATCACGTTATGACGTGCTACACTGTATGTGTATTATATATGACAGTACGTAGTCTAATTCTTTATTTTGAACACGATCTTTGAAATCTGCCCGCTCATTTCTGGGGCAAATGCAGGAAAAACAACATTACACGTGTCTTTTTATTTTCAGTCTAGATCATATATCTGAATTTTTGAGCCTGAATTTGACCTGCATAGCGAAATCTGTAATGTTTACATATCTTGCAATACCGGTTTACACTGTATGTGTGTTATATATGGCAGCCCGCTGTCCAATCCTACATTTTGAACACGATCTTTGAAATCTGCCTGCTCATTTCTGGGGAATATTCAGGAAAAACAAAATTACACATATCTTTTTAATTTCAGCGTAGGTCATATATCTGAATTTTTGAACCTGAAGTCGCCCTGCATAGCGAAATCTGCAATGATTTATATATCATGTTATGACGTTCTACACTGTATGTGTATTATATATGGCAGCGCGCTGTCCAATCCTATATTTTGAACACGATCTTTGAAATCTGCCTGCTCATTTCTGATTGCCTCAGAAACCTGTGAGTGTTTTTTTATTATTTTTAATGGAACATTTTGCATGGGAGTCGAGATTTGAAATTATTTAGTGGTCTGCACCTTCGTGCACTAAAACAAAATCCCCATGCGCTTTAGAAATTGTCCCTTGCACAAACATATGCACGAAGGTGGGAACTAGACCGTACCACAAATTCTCATCTTGAAGATCTCAGGTTTGGCGTTCCACAGGGGTCAGTCATCGGTCCACAATGCTTCACCATGTACATTCAACCAATTAGAGAAATCTTGAGCAAGCACCGGTTCCAGTATCACATATATGCTGATGACATCCAGATATACACCGAATTCAACCCCGCTGTTCCTAATGATGCAGAACAGACAGTGCACAAACTGTCACAATGTATTGATGATGTTCAGACTTGGATGCTCGCAAACAAGTTAAAACTCAACCAAGAGAAAACTGAATTCATGATCATCGCTTCAAAGGCACACCAGCGCTACCTAGAGCACATCACATTGACCCTCGATGAACACACTACAATACAGCCATCAGACTCTGTACGAGTGTTAGGTGTTACTCTAGATAATCAGATGAAATTGTCGGACCAAGTTACTAATGTATCAAAATCTGTTAATTTTCACTTACGTAACATTAGGAGAATTCGAAAGCATATCGATAGGGACACATGTCACTCTGTAGTGAGAACATTGATAACTTCAAGATTAGATTATTGTAATTCTTTGTATAATGGTCTCACAGCTAAGAATGTTGGTCGCTTACAGAAACTTCAAAATAAAGCAGCCCGTCTCATATATTGCAAACCAAAACACACTCACACATCTCCTCTTCTAAATGAACTACACTGGCTTCAAATAAAAGATCGCATTCAGTACAAATCACTAACACTTACTTACAAATGCCTTCACAATCAAGCTCCAAGCTACCTATCTGATCTCCTAACTGTTCGCCAGTCCACATACAACACTAGATCTTCATCACATTCCCATCTTCATGTCCCACGTACATTCAAATCTGTTGGTGACCAGTCATTCTCCTCCTTTGCACCTAGATCCTGGAATCGCCTGCCCCCTGAACTAATTCACTCTCCATCTCTGCTTACTTTTAAGAAGGCACTCAAATCTCATCTGTTTTAAAGTTGTATTTAAACATTTACATTTAAATATTTAGACATATTTGGTTACAGGCCCCTATCTGTTTATTTATTGGCTTAATATTTATGTCTGTGCTACATGTATTTGTTTTGTTTCTTTTGTTATGCGCTTTGTAACTTTTGAAAAGGCGCTTTATAAATGTTATTATTATTATTATTATTATTATTATCTTGCTGACTATGACAAACATAATCAAAGACCATTTCATGTCACAATTCATTTTTGTCCAAGCTGGTTCTACGGGCTTGCCTATAAGCGTGGCATGAGCCAGTCGTCTGGCATAGTCAGTGACATATGGTCATGTTCCCAGCCTTCGTAATATGTTTTGTACACGGGCTCATGGCTAAAGCGCGTTACGATTTCTTTGAAATCTGCCTGCTCATTTCTGGGTCAAACTCAGGAAAAACAAAATTACACGTGTCTTTTTATTTTCAGTCTAGATCATATATCTGAATTTTTGAGCCTGAATTCGACCTGCATAGCGAAATCTGTAATGTTTTACATATCATGTTATGACGTTCTACACTGTATGTGTATTATATATGACAGCGCGCTGTCCAATCCTATATTTTAAACACGATCTTTGAAATCTGCCTGCTCATTTCTGGGTCAAACTCAGGAAAAACAACATTACACGTGTCTTTTTATTTTCAGTGTAGATCATATATTTGAATTTTTGAACCTGAAGTCGCCCTGCTTAGCGAAGTCTGCTATGTTATATAAATGACGTTATGACGTGCTACACTGTATGTGTAATATAATATGGCAGCACGCAGTCTAATCCTATATTTTGAACCCGATCTTTGAAAACTGCCTGCTCATTTCTGGGGAAAATTCAGGAAAAACAAAATTACACGTGTCTTTTTATTTTCAGTGCAGATCATATATCTGAGTTTTTGAACCTGAAGTCACCCTGCTAAGCGAAATCTGCAATATTTTATAAATCACGTTACGACGTGCTACACTGTATGTGTATTATATATGGCAGCGCGCTGTCCAATCCTATATTTTGAACACGATCTTTGAAATCTGCCTGCTCATTTCTGATTGCCTCAGAAACCTGTGAGTGTTTTTTTATTATTTTTAATGGAACATTTTGCATGGGAGTCGAGATTTGAAATTATTTAGTGGTCTGCACCTTCGTGCACTAAAACAAAATCCCCATGCGCTTTAGAAATTGTCCCTTGCACAAACATATGCACGAAGGTGGGAACTAGACCGTACCACAAATTCTCATCTTGAAGATCTCAGGTTTGGCGTTCCACAGGGGTCAGTCATCGGTCCACAATGCTTCACCATGTACATTCAACCAATTAGAGAAATCTTGAGCAAGCACCGGTTCCAGTATCACATATATGCTGATGACATCCAGATATACACCGAATTCAACCCCGCTGTTCCTAATGATGCAGAACAGACAGTGCACAAACTGTCACAATGTATTGATGATGTTCAGACTTGGATGCTCGCAAACAAGTTAAAACTCAACCAAGAGAAAACTGAATTCATGATCATCGCTTCAAAGGCACACCAGCGCTACCTAGAGCACATCACATTGACCCTCGATGAACACACTACAATACAGCCATCAGACTCTGTACGAGTGTTAGGTGTTACTCTAGATAATCAGATGAAATTGTCGGACCAAGTTACTAATGTATCAAAATCTGTTAATTTTCACTTACGTAACATTAGGAGAATTCGAAAGCATATCGATAGGGACACATGTCACTCTGTAGTGAGAACATTGATAACTTCAAGATTAGATTATTGTAATTCTTTGTATAATGGTCTCACAGCTAAGAATGTTGGTCGCTTACAGAAACTTCAAAATAAAGCAGCCCGTCTCATATATTGCAAACCAAAACACACTCACACATCTCCTCTTCTAAATGAACTACACTGGCTTCAAATAAAAGATCGCATTCAGTACAAATCACTAACACTTACTTACAAATGCCTTCACAATCAAGCTCCAAGCTACCTATCTGATCTCCTAACTGTTCGCCAGTCCACATACAACACTAGATCTTCATCACATTCCCATCTTCATGTCCCACGTACATTCAAATCTGTTGGTGACCAGTCATTCTCCTCCTTTGCACCTAGATCCTGGAATCGCCTGCCCCCTGAACTAATTCACTCTCCATCTCTGCTTACTTTTAAGAAGGCACTCAAATCTCATCTGTTTTAAAGTTGTATTTAAACATTTACATTTAAATATTTAGACATATTTGGTTACAGGCCCCTATCTGTTTATTTATTGGCTTAATATTTATGTCTGTGCTACATGTATTTGTTTTGTTTCTTTTGTTATGCGCTTTGTAACTTTTGAAAAGGCGCTTTATAAATGTTATTATTATTATTATTATTATTATTATCTTGCTGACTATGACAAACATAATCAAAGACCATTTCATGTCACAATTCATTTTTGTCCAAGCTGGTTCTACGGGCTTGCCTATAAGCGTGGCATGAGCCAGTCGTCTGGCATAGTCAGTGACATATGGTCATGTTCCCAGCCTTCGTAATATGTTTTGTACACGGGCTCATGGCTAAAGCGCGTTACGATTTCTTTGAAATCTGCCTGCTCATTTCTGGGTCAAACTCAGGAAAAACAAAATTACACGTGTCTTTTTATTTTCAGTCTAGATCATATATCTGAATTTTTGAGCCTGAATTCGACCTGCATAGCGAAATCTGTAATGTTTTACATATCATGTTATGACGTTCTACACTGTATGTGTATTATATATGACAGCGCGCTGTCCAATCCTATATTTTAAACACGATCTTTGAAATCTGCCTGCTCATTTCTGGGTCAAACTCAGGAAAAACAACATTACACGTGTCTTTTTATTTTCAGTGTAGATCATATATTTGAATTTTTGAACCTGAAGTCGCCCTGCTTAGCGAAGTCTGCTATGTTATATAAATGACGTTATGACGTGCTACACTGTATGTGTAATATAATATGGCAGCACGCAGTCTAATCCTATATTTTGAACCCGATCTTTGAAAACTGCCTGCTCATTTCTGGGGAAAATTCAGGAAAAACAAAATTACACGTGTCTTTTTATTTTCAGTGCAGATCATATATCTGAGTTTTTGAACCTGAAGTCACCCTGCTAAGCGAAATCTGCAATATTTTATAAATCACGTTACGACGTGCTACACTGTATGTGTATTATAATATGGCAGCACGCATTCTAATCCTATATTTTGAACCCGATCTTTGAAAACTGCCTGCTCATTTCTGGGGAAAATTCAGGAAAAACAACATTACACGTGTCTTTTTATTTTCAGTGTAGATCATATATCTGAATTTTTGAACCTAAAGTCGCCCTGCTTAGCGAAATCTACTATGTTATATAAATCACGTTATGACCTGCTACACTGTATGTGTATTATAATATGGCAGCACGCAGCCTCATCCTATATTTTGAACCCGATCTTTGAAAACTGACTGCTCAATTCTGGGGAACATTCAGGAAAAACAAAATTACACATATCTTTTTAATTTCAGTGTAGGTCATATATCTGAATTTTTGAACCTGAAGTCGCCCTGCATAGCGAAATCTGCAATGATTTATATATCATGTTATGACGTTCTACACTGTATGTGTATTATATATGGCAGCGCGCTGTCCAATCCTATATTTTGAACACGATCTTTGAAATCTGCCTGCTCATTTCTGATTGCCTCAGAAACCTGTGAGTGTTTTTTTATTATTTTTAATGGAACATTTTGCATGGGAGTCGAGATTTGAAATTATTTAGTGGTCTGCACCTTCGTGCACTAAAACAAAATCACAAGCGCTTTAGAAATTGTCCCTTGCACAAACATATGCACGAAGGTGGGAACTAGACCGTATCTTGCTGACTATGACAAACATAATCAAAGACCATTTCATGTCACAATTCATTTTTGTCCACGCTGGTTCTACGGGCTTCCCTATAAGCGTGGCATGAGCCAGTCGTCTGGCATAGTCAGTGACATATGGTCATGTTCCCAGCCTTCGTAATATGTTTTGTACACGGGCTCATGGCTAAAGCGCGTTACGATTTCTTTGAAATCTGCCTGCTCATTTCTGGGTCAAACTCAGGAAAAACAAAATTACACGTGTCTTTTTATTTTCAGTCTAGATCATATATCTGAATTTTTGAGCCTGAATTCGACCTGCATAGCGAAATCTGTAATGTTTTACATATCATGTTATGACGTTCTACACTGTGTGTGTATTATATATGACAGCGCGCTGTCCAATCCTATATTTTAAACACGATCTTTGAAATCTGCCTGCTCATTTCTGGGTCAAACTCAGGAAAAACAACATTACACGTGTCTTTTTATTTTCAGTGTAGATCATATATCTGAATTTTTGAACCTGAAGTCGCCCTGCTTAGCGAAGTCTGCTATGTTATATAAATCACGTTATGACGTGCTACACTGTATTTGTAATATAATATGGCAGCACGCAGTCTAATCCTATATTTTGAACCCGACCTTTGAAATCTGCCTGCTCATTTCTGGGGCAAATTCAGGAAAAACAAAATTACACGTGTCTTTTTATTTTCAGTGTAGATCATATATCTGAATTTTTGAACCTGAAGTCGCCCTGCTTCGCGAAAACTGCAATGTTTCATAAATCACGTTATGATGTGCTACACTGTATTTATTTATTTATTTATTTATTTCTGATATTTATCCAGGGTACTTATTCACCAAAGGGTGGTCTTCCATAAGGCCCTGACATAGCTTTAAAATAAAAACAGATTACATACAGACATTTACAAGAAAACCAATAAAAATAACAATTAAATCAATTAAAAGGAAAAATAGTAAAAGATAAAACAGTCACGTAAAAATAAAAAGTGCAGACAGGAGAAATTATAGGTAAAACACCTTACGCAATCAGCACTACACAAAAATTAATAAATGTATTAAGATAATTATAAAACAGGGAAAAACTACGGTAAAAGCAAAACAGTGATATAAAGCTGCAGTACAAACATTGCATCATACAAATAAAACAACATATTAGACATTTACAAGAAAGTAATACAAATTTCAATTAAACTAATTAATTAAAAGGAGAAGTATTAAAAAACAAAACAGTCACTAAAAGTTATAACGCGCAACCAAAAGCATCTTGAAGTAACATACAATTAAACCATCATAAAAGTTAATATAAAGAAATAATTACTTACAGGGAAAAACTATGCTAAAATCAAAACATTGATATAAGACAGCAATATTACATAAAATATTCTTTAAGAGAAAATTTAAAACTAGCTAAAGACGATTCATTTCTTAAAGACTGATCAAGACTATTCCAGACATTGATCCCAGTAATAATTGGGCTTTTTCTAAAACTTTCCGTCCTAATCTTTGGAACAGCAAGTGATTTCAAGGCATGTCTGGTATTGTAATTATGCATTTGATTAATATGTATTAAGCCATCTGATAAGTAAGCTGGTGCTAAGTTATTTAAGCATTTAAACATCAACATGGCTCGGTGATACATAAAACGCTTTTTTAAGGGCATCCATTTCAACTCACGAAGAAGCTCAACAGTCGGGGTACTATAGTTCTTGTTAAGTATTATTCTACCAGCCCGCTTTTGGAGTTTTTCAAGTTTGATGGTTTTCATATGAAATCTATCAGACCAAACTTGGCAACAATAATCGAAATGCGGTTGAACAAATGAGTTGTAGAGCATTGTCAAGCATTCTGTGGGTACACAAGGTTTGACCCTTCGAAGCATGCCAAGCTTAGCCTGTACTGTTTTAGTAACTTTCTCCACTTGGTCGTTCCAATGTAACTCTTCGTCTATTAAAACACCAAGACATGTATGTGTATTATAATATGGCAGCACGCAGTCTAATCCTATATTTTGAACCCGATCTTTGAAAACTGCCTGCTCATTTCTGCGGAAAATTCAGGAAAAACAAAATTACACGTGTCTTTTTATTTTCAGTGTAGATCATATATCTGAATTTTTGAACCTGAAGTCGCCCTGCTTAGCGAAATCTACTATGTTATATAAATCACGTTATGACCTGCTACACTGTATGTGTATTATATATGACAGCGCGCTGTCCAATCCTATTTTTTTGAACACGATCTTTGAAATCAGCCTGCTCATTTCTGGGTCAAACTCAGGAAAAACAAAATTACACGTGTCTTTTTATTTTCAGTCTAGATCATTTATCTGAATTGTTGAGCCTGAATTCGCCCTGCATAGCGAAATCTGTAATGTTTTACATACCATGCAATACCAGTTTACACTGTATGTGTATTATGTATGGCAGTACGTAGTCTAATTCTTTATTTTGAAAACGATCTTTGAAATCTGCCTGTTCATTTCTGGGGCAAATTCAGGAAAAACTAAATTACACTTGTCTTTTTATTTTCAGTGTAGATCATATATCTGAATTTTTGAACCTGAAGTCGCCCTGCTTAGCGAAAACTGCAATGTTTCATAAATCACGTTATGATGTGCTACACTGTATTTATTTATTTATTTATTTCTGATATTTATCCAGGGTACTTATTCACCAAAGGGTGGTCTTCCATAAGGCCCTGACATAGCTTTAAAATAAAAACAGATTACATAGAGACATTTACAAGAAAACCAATAAAAATAACAATTAAACCAATTAAAAGGGAAAATAGTAAAAGATAAAACAGTCACGTAAAAATTAAAAGTGCAGACAGGAGAAATTATAGGTAAAACACATTACGCAATCAGCACTACACAAAAATTTATAAATGTATTAAGATAATTATAAAACAGGGAAAAACTACGGTAAAAGCAAAACAGTGATATAAAGCTGCAGTACAAACATTGCATCATACAAATAAAACAACATAATAGATATTAACAAGAAAGTAATACAAATTTCAATTAAACTAATTAATTAAAAGGAGAAGTATTAAAAAACAAAACAGTCACTAAAAGTTATAACGCGCAACCAAAAGCATCTTGAAGTAACATACAATTAAACCATCATAAAAGTTAATATAAAGAAATAATTACTTACAGGGAAAAACTATGCTAAAATCAAAACATTGATATAAGACAGCAATATTACATAAAATATTCTTTAAGAGAAAATTTAAAACTAGCTAAAGACGATTCATTTCTTAAAGACTGATCAAGACTATTCCAGACATTGATCCCAGTAATAATCGGGCTTTTTCTAAAACTTTCCGTCCTAATCTTTGGAACAGCAAGTGATTTCAAGGCATGTCTGGTATTGTAATTATGCATTTGATTAATATGTATTAAGCCATCTGATAAGTAAGCTGGTGCTAAGTTATTTAAGCATTTAAACATCAACATGGCTCGGTGATACATAAAACGCTTTTTAAGGGCATCCATTTCAACTCACGAAGAAGCTCAACAGTCGGGGTACTATAGTTCTTGTTAAGTATTATTCTACCAGCCCGCTTTTGGAGTTTTTCAAGTTTGATGGTTTGCATATGAAATCTATCAGACCAAACTTGGCAACAATAATCGAAATGCGGTTGAACAAATGAGTTGTAGAGCATTGTCAAGCATTATGTGGGTACAAAAGGTTTGACCCTTCGAAGCATGCCAAGCTTAGCCTGTACTGTTTTAGTAACTTTCTCCACTTGGTCGTTCCAATGTAACTCTTCGTCTATTAAAACACCAAGACATGTATGTGTATTATAATATGGCAGCACGCAGTCTCATCCTATATTTTGAACCCGATCTTTGAAATCTGCCTGCTCATTTTTAGGTCAAACTCAGGAAAAACAAAATTACACGTGTCTTTTTATTTTCAGTCTAGATCATATATTTGAATTTTTGAGCCTGAAGTCGCCCTGCATAGCGAAATCTGTAATGTTTTACATATCATGCAATACCGGTTTACACTGTATGTGTATTATATATGGCAGTACGTAGTCTAATTCTTTATTTTGAACACGATTTTTGAAATCTGCCCGCTCATTTCTGGGGCAAATTCAGGAAAAACAACATTACACGTGTCTTTTTATTTTCAGTGTAGATCATATATCTGAATTGTTGAACCTGAAGTCGCCCTACTTAGCGAATTCTGCAATGTTTTATAAATCACATTATGACGTGCTACACTGTATGTGTATTATAATATGGCAGCACTCAGTCTAATCCTATATTTTGAACCCGATCTTTGAAAACTGCCTGCTCATTTCTGGGGAAAATTCAGGAAAAACAAAATTACACGTGTCTTTTTATTTTCAGTGTAGATCATATATCTGAATTTTTTAACCTGAAGTCGCCCTGCTTAGCGAAATCTGCAATGTTTTATAAATCACGTTATGACGTGCTACACTGTATGTGTATTATTATATGGCAGCACGCAGTCTAATCCTATATGTTGAACCCGATCTTTGAAAACTGCCTGCTCATTTCTGGGGAAAATTCAGGAAAAACAAAATTACACGTGTCTTTTTATTTTCAGTGTAGATCATATATCTGAATTTTTGAACCTGAAGTCGTCCTGTTTAGCGAAAACTGCAATGATTTATATATCATGTTATGACGTTCTACACTGTATTTGTATTAGATATGGCAGCGCGCTGTCCAATCCTATTTTGAACACGATCTTTGAAATCTGCCTGCTCATTTCTGATTGCCTCAGAAATTTGTGAGTATTTTGTTATTATTTTTAATGGAACATTTTGCATGGGAGTCGATATTTGAAATTATTTAGTGGTCTGAACCTTCGTGCACTAAAAAAAAATCCCCATGCGCTTTAGAAATTGTCCCTTGCACAAACATATGCACGAAGGTGGGAACTAGACCGTATCTTGCTGACTATGACAAACATAATCAAAGACCATTTCATGTCACAATTCATTTTTGTCCACGCAGGTTCTACGGGATTGCCAATAAGCTTGGCATGAGCCAGTCGTCTGGCATAGTCAGTGACATATGGTCATGTTCCCAGCCTTCGTAATATGTTTTGTACACGGGCTCATGGCTAAAGCGCGTTACGATTTCTTTGAAATCTGCCTGCTCATTTCTGGGTCAAACTCAGGAAAAACAAAATTACACGTGTCTTTTTATTTTCAGTCTAGATGATATATCTGAATTTTTGAACGTGAAGTCGCCCTTCCTAGCTAAATCTGCAATGATTTATATATCATGTTATGACGTTCTACACTGTATGTTTATTATATATGACAGCGCGCTGTCCAATCCTATATTTTGAACACGATCTTTGAAATCTGCCTGATCATTTCTGGGGAAAATTTAGGAAAAACAAAATTACACGTGTCTTTTTATTTTCAGTGTAGATCATATATCTGAATTTTTGAACCTGAAGTCGCCCCGCTTAGCGAAATCTGCAATGTTTTATCAATCACGTTATGACGTGCTACACTGTATGTGTATTATAATATGGCAGCACGCAGTCTAATCCTATATTTTGAACCCGATCTTTGAAAACTGCCTGCTCATTTCTGGGGAAAATTCAGGAAAAACAAAATTACACGTGTCTTTTTTTTTAGTGTAGATCATATATCTGAATTTTTGAACCTGAAGTCGCCCTGCTTAGCGAAATCTGCAATGTTTTATAAATCACGTTATGACGTGCTACACTGTATGTGTATTATAATATGGCAGCACGTAGTCTAATCCTATATTTTGAACCCGATCTTTGAAAACTGCCTGCTCATTTCTGGGGAAAATTCAGGAAAAACAAAATTACACGTGTCTTTTTATTTTCAGTGTAGATCATATATCTGAATTTTTGAACCTGAAGTCGCCCTGCATAGCGAAATCTGCAATGATTTATATATCATGTTATGACGTTCTACACTGTATGTTTATTATATATGACAGCGCGCTGTCCAATCCTATATTTTGAACCCGATCTTTGAAAACTGCCTGCTCATTTCTGGGGAAAATTTAGGAAAAACAAAATTACACGTGTCTTTTTATTTTCAGTGTAGATCATATATCTGAATTTTTGAACGTGAAGTCGCCCTGCTTAGCGAAATCTGCAATGTTTTATAAATCACGTTATGACGTGCTACACTGTATGTGTATTATAATATGGCAGCACGCAGTCTAATCCTATATGTTGAACCCGATCTTTGAAAACTGCCTGCTCATTTCTGGGGAAAATTCAGGAAAAACAAAATTACACGTGTCTTTTTATTTTCAGTGTAGATCATATATCTGAATTTTTGAGCCTGAAGTCGTCCTGTTAGCGAAAACTGCAATGTTTCATAAATCACGTTATGACGTGCTACACTGTATGTGTATTATAAAATGGCAGCACGCAGTCTAATCCTATATTTTGAACCCGATCTTTGAAAACTGCCTGCTCATTTCTGGGGAAAATTTAGGAAAAACAAAATTACACGTGTCTTTTTATTTTCAGTGTAGATCATATATCTGAATTTTTGAACGTGAAGTCGCCCTGCTTAGCGAAATCTGCAATGTTTTATAAATCACGTTATGACGTGCTACACTGTATGTGTATTATAATATGGCAGCACGCAGTCTAATCCTATATGTTGAACCCGATCTTTGAAAACTGCCTGCTCATTTCTGGGGAAAATTCAGGAAAAACAAAATTACACATATCTTTTTAATTTCAGCGTAGGTCATATATCTGAATTTTTGAACCTGAAGTCGCCCTGCATAGCGAAATCTGCAATGATTTATATATCATGTTATGACGTTCTACACTGTATGTGTATTATATATGGCAGCGCGCTGTCCAATCCTATATTTTGAACACGATCTTTGAAATCTGCCTGCTCATTTCTGATTGCCTCAGAAACCTGTGAGTGTTTTTTTATTATTTTTAATGGAACATTTTGCATGGGAGTCGAGATTTGAAATTATTTAGTGGTCTGCACCTTCGTGCACTAAAACAAAATCCCCATGCGCTTTAGAAATTGTCCCTTGCACAAACATATGCACGAAGGTGGGAACTAGACCGTACCACAAATTCTCATCTTGAAGATCTCAGGTTTGGCGTTCCACAGGGGTCAGTCATCGGTCCACAATGCTTCACCATGTACATTCAACCAATTAGAGAAATCTTGAGCAAGCACCGGTTCCAGTATCACATATATGCTGATGACATCCAGATATACACCGAATTCAACCCCGCTGTTCCTAATGATGCAGAACAGACAGTGCACAAACTGTCACAATGTATTGATGATGTTCAGACTTGGATGCTCGCAAACAAGTTAAAACTCAACCAAGAGAAAACTGAATTCATGATCATCGCTTCAAAGGCACACCAGCGCAACCTAGAGCACATCACATTGACCCTCGATGAACACACTACAATACAGCCATCAGACTCTGTACGAGTGTTAGGTGTTACTCTAGATAATCAGATGAAATTGTCGGACCAAGTTACTAATGTATCAAAATCTGTTAATTTTCACTTACGTAACATTAGGAGAATTCGAAAGCATATCGATAGGGACACATGTCACTCTGTAGTGAGAACATTGATAACTTCAAGATTAGATTATTGTAATTCTTTGTATAATGGTCTCACAGCTAAGAATGTTGGTCGCTTACAGAAACTTCAAAATAAAGCAGCCCGTCTCATATATTGCAAACCAAAACACACTCACACATCTCCTCTTCTAAATGAACTACACTGGCTTCAAATAAAAGATCGCATTCAGTACAAATCACTAACACTTACTTACAAATGCCTTCACAATCAAGCTCCAAGCTACCTATCTGATCTCCTAACTGTTCGCCAGTCCACATACAACACTAGATCTTCATCACATTCCCATCTTCATGTCCCACGTACATTCAAATCTGTTGGTGACCAGTCATTCTCCTCCTTTGCACCTAGATCCTGGAATCGCCTGCCCCCTGAACTAATTCACTCTCCATCTCTGCTTACTTTTAAGAAGGCACTCAAATCTCATCTGTTTTAAAGTTGTATTTAAACATTTACATTTAAATATTTAGACATATTTGGTTACAGGCCCCTATCTGTTTATTTATTGGCTTAATATTTATGTCTGTGCTACATGTATTTGTTTTGTTTCTTTTGTTATGCGCTTTGTAACTTTTGAAAAGGCGCTTTATAAATGTTATTATTATTATTATTATTATTATTATCTTGCTGACTATGACAAACATAATCAAAGACCATTTCATGTCACAATTCATTTTTGTCCAAGCTGGTTCTACGGGCTTGCCTATAAGCGTGGCATGAGCCAGTCGTCTGGCATAGTCAGTGACATATGGTTATGTTCCCAGCCTTCGTAATATGTTTTGTACACGGGCTCATGGCTATTAAAAGCGCGTTACGATTTCTTTGAAATCTGCCTGCTCATTTCTGGGTCAAACTCAGGAAAAACAAAATTACACGTGTCTTTTTATTTTCAGTCTAGATCATATATCTGAATTTTTGAGCCTGAATTCGACCTGCATAGCGAAATCTGTAATGTTTTACATATCATGTTATGACGTTCTACACTGTATGTGTATTATATATGACAGCGCGCTGTCCAATCCTATATTTTAAACACGATCTTTGAAATCTGCCTGCTCATTTCTGGGTCAAACTCAGGAAAAACAACATTACACGTGTCTTTTTATTTTCAGTGTAGATCATATATTTGAATTTTTGAACCTGAAGTCGCCCTGCTTAGCGAAGTCTGCTATGTTATATAAATGACGTTATGACGTGCTACACTGTATGTGTAATATAATATGGCAGCACGCAGTCTAATCCTATATTTTTAACCCGATCTTTGAAAACTGCCTGCTCATTTCTGGGGAAAATTCAGGAAAAACAAAATTACACGTGTCTTTTTATTTTCAGTGCAGATCATATATCTGAGTTTTTGAACCTGAAGTCACCCTGCTAAGCGAAATCTGCAATATTTTATAAATCACGTTACGACGTGCTACACTGTATGTGTATTATAATATGGCAGCACGCATTCTAATCCTATATTTTGAACCCGATCTTTGAAAACTGCCTGCTCATTTCTGGGGAAAATTCAGGAAAAACAACATTACACGTGTCTTTTTATTTTCAGTGTAGATCATATATCTGAATTTTTGAACCTAAAGTCGCCCTGCTTAGCGAAATCTACTATGTTATATAAATCACGTTATGACCTGCTACACTGTATGTGTATTATAATATGGCAGCACGCAGCCTCATCCTATATTTTGAACCCGATCTTTGAAAACTGACTGCTCAATTCTGGGGAATATTCAGGAAAAACAAAATTACACATATCTTTTTAATTTCAGTGTAGGTCATATATCTGAATTTTTGAACCTGAAGTCGCCCTGCATAGCGAAATCTGCAATGATTTATATATCATGTTATGACGTTCTACACTGTATGTGTATTATATATGGCAGCGCGCTGTCCAATCCTATATTTTGAACACGATCTTTGAAATCTGCCTGCTCATTTCTGATTGCCTCAGAAACCTGTGAGTGTTTTTTTATTATTTTTAATGGAACATTTTGCATGGGAGTCGAGATTTGAAATTATTTAGTGGTCTGCACCTTCGTGCACTAAAACAAAATCACAAGCGCTTTAGAAATTGTCCCTTGCACAAACATATGCACGAAGGTGGGAACTAGACCGTATCTTGCTGACTATGACAAACATAATCAAAGACCATTTCATGTCACAATTCATTTTTGTCCACGCTGGTTCTACGGGCTTGCCTATAAGCGTGGCATGAGCCAGTCGTCTGGCATAGTCAGTGACATATGGTCATGTTCCCAGCCTTCGTAATATGTTTTGTACACGGGCTCATGGCTAAAGCGCGTTACGATTTCTTTGAAATCTGCCTGCTCATTTCTGGGTCAAACTCAGGAAAAACAAAATTACACGTGTCTTTTTATTTTCAGTCTAGATCATATATCTGAATTTTTGAGCCTGAATTCGACCTGCATAGCGAAATCTGTAATGTTTTACATATCATGTTATGACGTTCTACACTGTGTGTGTATTATATATGACAGCGCGCTGTCCAATCCTATATTTTAAACACGATCTTTGAAATCTGCCTGCTCATTTCTGGGTCAAACTCAGGAAAAACAACATTACACGTGTCTTTTTATTTTCAGTGTAGATCATATATCTGAATTTTTGAACCTGAAGTCGCCCTGCTTAGCGAAATCTACTATGTTATATAAATCACGTTATGACCTGCTACACTGTATGTGTATTATAATATGGCAGCACGCAGCCTCATCCTATATTTTGAACCCGATCTTTGAAAACTGACTGCTCATTTCTGCTGAATATTCAGGAAAAACAAAATTACACGTGTCTTTTTAATTTCAGTGTAGATCATATATCTGAATTTATGAACCTGAAGTCGCCCTGCATAGCGAAATCTGCAATGATTTATATATCATGTTATGACGTTCTACACTGTATGTGTATTATAATATGGCAGCACGCAGTCTAATCCTATATTTTGAACCCGACCTTTGAAATCTGCCTGCTCATTTCTGGGGCAAATTCAGGAAAAACAAAATTACACGTGTCTTTTTATTTTCAGTGTAGATCATATATCTGAATTTTTGAACCTGAAGTCGCCCTGCTTCGCGAAAACTGCAATGTTTCATAAATCACGTTATGATGTGCTACACTGTATTTATTTATTTATTTATTTATTTCTGATATTTATCCAGGGTACTTATTCACCAAAGGGTGGTCTTCCATAAGGCCCTGACATAGCTTTAAAATAAAAACAGATTACATACAGACATTTACAAGAAAACCAATAAAAATAACAATTAAATCAATTAAAAGGAAAAATAGTAAAAGATAAAACAGTCACGTAAAAATAAAAAGTGCAGACAGGAGAAATTATAGGTAAAACACCTTACGCAATCAGCACTACACAAAAATTAATAAATGTATTAAGATAATTATAAAACAGGGAAAAACTACGGTAAAAGCAAAACAGTGATATAAAGCTGCAGTACAAACATTGCATCATACAAATAAAACAACATATTAGACATTTACAAGAAAGTAATACAAATTTCAATTAAACTAATTAATTAAAAGGAGAAGTATTAAAAAACAAAACAGTCACTAAAAGTTATAACGCGCAACCAAAAGCATCTTGAAGTAACATACAATTAAACCATCATAAAAGTTAATATAAAGAAATAATTACTTACAGGGAAAAACTATGCTAAAATCAAAACATTGATATAAGACAGCAATATTACATAAAATATTCTTTAAGAGAAAATTTAAAACTAGCTAAAGACGATTCATTTCTTAAAGACTGATCAAGACTATTCCAGACATTGATCCCAGTAATAATCGGGCTTTTTCTAAAACTTTCCGTCCTAATCTTTGGAACAGCAAGTGATTTCAAGGCATGTCTGGTATTGTAATTATGCATTTGATTAATATGTATTAAGCCATCTGATAAGTAAGCTGGTGCTAAGTTATTTAAGCATTTAAACATCAACATGGCTCGGTGATACATAAAACGCTTTTTAAGGGCATCCATTTCAACTCACGAAGAAGCTCAACAGTCGGGGTACTATAGTTCTTGTTAAGTATTATTCTACCAGCCCGCTTTTGGAGTTTTTCAAGTTTGATGGTTTGCATATGAAATCTATCAGACCAAACTTGGCAACAATAATCGAAATGCGGTTGAACAAATGAGTTGTAGAGCATTGTCAAGCATTATGTGGGTACAAAAGGTTTGACCCTTCGAAGCATGCCAAGCTTAGCCTGTACTGTTTTAGTAACTTTCTCCACTTGGTCGTTCCAATGTAACTCTTCGTCTATTAAAACACCAAGACATGTATGTGTATTATAATATGGCAGCACGCAGTCTCATCCTATATTTTGAACCCGATCTTTGAAATCTGCCTGCTCATTTTTAGGTCAAACTCAGGAAAAACAAAATTACACGTGTCTTTTTATTTTCAGTCTAGATCATATATTTGAATTTTTGAGCCTGAATTCGCCCTGCATAGCGAAATCTGTAATGTTTTACATATCATGCAATACCGGTTTACACTGTATGTGTATTATATATGGCAGTACGTAGTCTAATTCTTTATTTTGAACACGATTTTTGAAATCTGCCCGCTCATTTCTGGGGCAAATTCAGGAAAAACAACATTACACGTGTCTTTTTATTTTCAGTGTAGATCATATATCTGAATTGTTGAACCTGAAGTCGCCCTACTTAGCGAATTCTGCAATGTTTTATAAATCACATTATGACGTGCTACACTGTATGTGTATTATAATATGGCAGCACTCAGTCTAATCCTATATTTTGAACCCGATCTTTGAAAACTGCCTGCTCATTTCTGGGGAAAATTCAGGAAAAACAAAATTACACGTGTCTTTTTATTTTCAGTGTAGATCATATATCTGAATTTTTTAACCTGAAGTCGCCCTGCTTAGCGAAATCTGCAATGTTTTATAAATCACGTTATGACGTGCTACACTGTATGTGTATTATTATATGGCAGCACGCAGTCTAATCCTATATGTTGAACCCGATCTTTGAAAACTGCCTGCTCATTTCTGGGGAAAATTCAGGAAAAACAAAATTACACGTGTCTTTTTATTTTCAGTGTAGATCATATATCTGAATTTTTGAACCTGAAGTCGTCCTGTTTAGCGAAAACTGCAATGATTTATATATCATGTTATGACGTTCTACACTGTATTTGTATTAGATATGGCAGCGCGCTGTCCAATCCTATTTTGAACACGATCTTTGAAATCTGCCTGCTCATTTCTGATTGCCTCAGAAATTTGTGAGTATTTTGTTATTATTTTTAATGGAACATTTTGCATGGGAGTCGATATTTGAAATTATTTAGTGGTCTGAACCTTCGTGCACTAAAAAAAAATCCCCATGCGCTTTAGAAATTGTCCCTTGCACAAACATATGCACGAAGGTGGGAACTAGACCGTATCTTGCTGACTATGACAAACATAATCAAAGACCATTTCATGTCACAATTCGTTTTTGTCCACGCAGGTTCTACGGGCTTGCCAATAAGCTTGGCATGAGCCAGTCGTCTGGCATAGTCAGTGACATACGGTCATGTTCCCAGCCTTCGTAATATGTTTTGTACACGGGCTCATGACTAAAGCGCGTTACGATTTCTTTGAAATCTGCCTGCTCATTTCTGGGTCAAACTCAGGAAAAACAAAATTACACGTGTCTTTTTATTTTCAGTCTAGATGATATATTTGAATTTTTGAACGTGAAGTCGCCCTTCCTAGCTAAATCTGCAATGATTTATATATCATGTTATGACGTTCTACACTGTATGTTTATTATATATGACAGCGCGCTGTCCAATCCTATATTTTGAACCCGATCTTTGAAAACTGCCTGCTCATTTCTGGGGAAAATTTAGGAAAAACAAAATTACACGTGTCTTTTTATTTTCAGTGTAGATCATATATCTGAATTTTTGAACGTGAAGTCGCCCTGCTTAGCGAAATCTGCAATGTTTTATAAATCACGTTGTGACGTGCTACACTGTATGTGTATTATAATATGGCAGCACGTAGTCTAATCCTATATTTTGAACCCGATCTTTGAAAACTGCCTGCTCATTTCTGGGGAAAATTCAGGAAAAACAAAATTACACGTGTCTTTTTATTTTCAGTGTAGATCATATATCTGAATTTTTTAACCTGAAGTCGCCCTGCATAGCGAAATCTGCAATGATTTATATATCATGTTATGACGTTCTACACTGTATGTTTATTATATATGACAGCGCGCTGTCCAATCCTATATTTTGAACCCGATCTTTGAAAACTGCCTGCTCATTTCTGGGGAAAATTTAGGAAAAACAAAATTACACGTGTCTTTTTATTTTCAGTGTAGATCATATATCTGAATTTTTGAACCTGAAGTCGCCCTGCATAGCGAAATCTGCAATGATTTATATATCATGTTATGACGTTCTACACTGTATGTGTATTAGATATGGCAGCGCGCTGTCCAATCCTATTTTGAACACGATCTTTGAAATCTGCCTGCTCATTTCTGATTGCCTCAGAAATTTGTGAGTATTTTGTTATTATTTTTAATGGAACATTTTGCATGGGAGTCGATATTTGAAATTATTTAGTGGTCTGAACCTTCGTGCACTAAAAAAAAATCCCCATGCGCTTTAGAAATTGTCCCTTGCACAAACATATGCACGAAGGTGGGAACTAGACCGTATCTTGCTGACTATGACAAACATAATCAAAGACCATTTCATGTCACAATTCGTTTTTGTCCACGCAGGTTCTACGGGCTTGCCAATAAGCTTGGCATGAGCCAGTCGTCTGGCATAGTCAGTGACATATGGTCATGTTCCCAGCCTTCGTAATATGTTTTGTACACGGGCTCATGGCTAAAGCGCGTTACGATTTCTTTGAAATCTGCCTGCTCATTTCTGGGTCAAACTCAGGAAAAACAAAATTACACGTGTCTTTTTATTTTCAGTCTAGATGATATATCTGAATTTTTTAACCTGAAGTCGCCCTTCCTAGCTAAATCTGCAATGATTTATATATCATGTTATGACGTTCTACACTGTATGTTTATTATATATGACAGCGCGCTGTCCAATCCTATATTTTGAACCCGATCTTTGAAAACTGCCTGCTCATTTCTGGGGAAAATTTAGGAAAAACAAAATTACACGTGTCTTTTTATTTTCAGTGTAGATCATATATTTGAATTTTTGAACCTGAAGTCGCCCTGCATAGCGAAATCTGCAATGATTTATATATCATGTTATGACGTTCTACACTGTATGTGTATTAGATATGGCAGCGCGCTGTCCAATCCTATTTTGAACACGATCTTTGAAATCTGCCTGCTCATTTCTGATTGCCTCAGAAATTTGTGAGTATTTTGTTATTATTTTTAATGGAACATTTTGCATGGGAGTCGATATTTGAAATTATTTAGTGGTCTGAACCTTCGTGCACTAAAAAAAAATCCCCATGCGCTTTAGAAATTGTCCCTTGCACAAACATATGCACGAAGGTGGGAACTAGACCGTATCTTGCTGACTATGACAAACATAATCAAAGACCATTTCATGTCACAATTCGTTTTTGTCCACGCAGGTTCTACGGGCTTGCCAATAAGCTTGGCATGAGCCAGTCGTCTGGCATAGTCAGTGACATATGGTCATGTTCCCAGCCTTCGTAATATGTTTTGTACACGGGCTCATGGCTAAAGCGCGTTACGATTTCTTTGAAATCTGCCTGCTCATTTCTGGGTCAAACTCAGGAAAAACAAAATTACACGTGTCTTTTTATTTTCAGTCTAGATGATATATTTGAATTTTTGAACGTGAAGTCGCCCTTCCTAGCTAAATCTGCAATGATTTATATATCATGTTATGACGTTCTACACTGTATGTTTATTATATATGACAGCGCGCTGTCCAATCCTATATTTTGAACACGATCTTTGAAATCTGCCTGATCATTTCTGGGGAAAATTTAGGAAAAACAAAATAACACGTGTCTTTTTATTTTCAGTGTAGATCATATATCTGAATTTTTGAACCTGAAGTCGCCCCGCTTAGCGAAATCTGCAATGTTTTATAAATCACGTTATGACGTGCTACACTGTATGTGTATTATAATATGGCAGCACGCAGTCTAATCCTATATGTTGAACCCGATCTTTGAAAACTGCCTGCTCATTTCTGGGGAAAATTCAGGAAAAACAAAATTACACGTGTCTTTTTATTTTCAGTGTAGATCATATATCTGAATTTTTGAACCTGAAGTCGTTCTGTTTAGCGAAAACTGCAATGTTTCATAAATCACGTTATGACGTGCTACACTGTATGTGTATTATAATATGGCAGCACGCAGTCTAATCCTATATTTTGAACCCGATCTTTGAAAACTGCCTGCTCATTTCTGGGGAAAATTCAGGAAAAACAAAATTACACGTGTCTTTTTATTTTCAGTGTAGATCATATATCTGTTTTTTTTTAACCTGAAGTCGCCCTGCATAGCGAAATCTGCAATGATTTATATATCATGTTATGACGTTCTACACTGTATGTGTATTAGATATGGCAGCGCGCTGTCCAATCCTATTTTGAACACGATCTTTGAAATCTGCCTGCTCATTTCTGATTGCCTCAGAAATTTGTGAGTATTTTGTTATTATTTTTAATGGACCATTTTGCATGGGAGTCGATATTTGAAATTATTTAGTGGTCTGAACCTTCGTGCACTAAAAAAAAATCCCCATGCGCTTTAGAAATTGTCCCTTGCACAAACATATGCACGAAGGTGGGAACTAGACCGTATCTTGCTGACTATGACAAACATAATCAAAGACCATTTCATGTCACAATTCGTTTTTGTCCACGCAGGTTCTACGGGCTTGCCAATAAGCTTGGCATGAGCCAGTCGTCTGGCATAGTCAGTGACATACGGTCATGTTCCCAGCCTTCGTAATATGTTTTGTACACGGGCTCATGACTAAAGCGCGTTACGATTTCTTTGAAATCTGCCTGCTCATTTCTGGGTCAAACTCAGGAAAAACAAAATTACACGTGTCTTTTTATTTTCAGTCTAGATGATATATCTGAATTTTTGAACGTGAAGTCGCCCTTCCTAGCTAAATCTGCAATGATTTATATATCATGTTATGACGTTCTACACTGTATGTGTATTATAATATGGCAGCACGTAGTCTAATCCTATATTTTGAACCCGATCTTTGAAAACTGCCTGCTCATTTCTGGGGAAAATTCAGGAAAAACAAAATTACACGTGTCTTTTTATTTTCAGTGTAGATCATATATCTGAATTTTTGAACCTGAAGTCGCCCCGCTTAGCGAAATTTGCAATGTTTTATAAATCACGTTATGACGTGCTACACTGTATGTGTATTATAATATGGCAGCACGCAGTCTAATCCTATATGTTGAACCCGATCTTTGAAAACTGCCTGCTCATTTCTGGGGAAAATTCAGGAAAAACAAAATTACACGTGTCTTTTTATTTTCAGTGTAGATCATATATCTGAATTTTTGAACCTGAAGTCGCCCTGCATAGCGAAATCTGCAATGATTTATATATCATGTTATGACGTTCTACACTGTATGTGTATTAGATATGGCAGCGCGCTGTCCAATCCTATTTTGAACACGATCTTTGAAATCTGCCTGCTCATTTCTGATTGCCTCAGAAATTTGTGAGTATTTTGTTATTATTTTTAATGGAACATTTTGCATGGGAGTCGATATTTGAAATTATTTAGTGGTCTGAACCTTCGTGCACTAAAAAAAAATCCCCATGCGCTTTAGAAATTGTCCCTTGCACAAACATATGCACGAAGGTGGGAACTAGACCGTATCTTGCTGACTATGACAAACATAATCAAAGACCATTTCATGTCACAATTCGTTTTTGTCCACGCAGGTTCTACGGGCTTGCCAATAAGCTTGGCATGAGCCAGTCGTCTGGCATAGTCAGTGACATACGGTCATGTTCCCAGCCTTCGTAATATGTTTTGTACACGGGCTCATGACTAAAGCGCGTTACGATTTCTTTGAAATCTGCCTGCTCATTTCTGGGTCAAACTCAGGAAAAACAAAATTACACGTGTCTTTTTATTTTCAGTCTAGATGATATATCTGAATTTTTGAACGTGAAGTCGCCCTTCCTAGCTAAATCTGCAATGATTTATATATCATGTTATGACGTTCTACACTGTATGTGTATTATAATATGGCAGCACGTAGTCTAATCCTATATTTTGAACCCGATCTTTGAAAACTGCCTGCTCATTTCTGGGGAAAATTCAGGAAAAACAAAATTACACGTGTCTTTTTATTTTCAGTGTAGATCATATATCTGAATTTTTTAACCTGAAGTCGCCCTGCATAGCGAAATCTGCAATGATTTATATATCATGTTATGACGTTCTACACTGTATGTTTATTATATATGACAGCGCGCTGTCCAATCCTATATTTTGAACCCGATCTTTGAAAACTGCCTGCTCATTTCTGGGGAAAATTTAGGAAAAACAAAATTACACGTGTCTTTTTATTTTCAGTGTAGATCATATATCTGAATTTTTGAACGTGAAGTCGCCCTGCTTAGCGAAATCTGCAATGTTTTATAAATCACGTTATGACGTGCTACACTGTATGTGTATTATAAAATGGCAGCACCCAGTCTAATCCTATATTTTGAACCCGATCTTTGAAAACTGCCTGCTCATTTCTGGGGAAAATTCAGGAAAAACAAAATTACACGTGTCTTTTTATTTTCAGTGTAGATCATATATCTGAATTTTTGAACCTGAAGTCGCCCTGCATAGCGAAATCTGCAATGATTTATATATCATGTTATGACGTTCTACACTGTATGTGTATTAGATATGGCAGCGCGCTGTCCAATCCTATTTTGAACACGATCTTTGAAATCTGCCTGCTCATTTCTGATTGCCTCAGAAATTTGTGAGTATTTTGTTATTATTTTTAATGGAACATTTTGCATGGGAGTCGATATTTGAAATTATTTAGTGGTCTGAACCTTCGTGCACTAAAAAAAAATCCCCATGCGCTTTAGAAATTGTCCCTTGCACAAACATATGCACGAAGGTGGGAACTAGACCGTATCTTGCTGACTATGACAAACATAATCAAAGACCATTTCATGTCACAATTCGTTTTTGTCCACGCAGGTTCTACGGGCTTGCCAATAAGCTTGGCATGAGCCAGTCGTCTGGCATAGTCAGTGACATATGGTCATGTTCCCAGCCTTCGTAATATGTTTTGTACACGGGCTCATGGCTAAAGCGCGTTACGATTTCTTTGAAATCTGCCTGCTCATTTCTGGGTCAAACTCAGGAAAAACAAAATTACACGTGTCTTTTTATTTTCAGTCTAGATGATATATCTGAATTTTTGAACGTGAAGTCGCCCTTCCTAGCTAAATCTGCAATGATTTATATATCATGTTATGACGTTCTACACTGTATGTTTATTATATATGACAGCGCGCTGTCCAATCCTATATTTTGAACACGATCTTTGAAATCTGCCTGATCATTTCTGGGGAAAATTTAGGAAAAACAAAATAACACGTGTCTTTTTATTTTCAGTGTAGATCATATATCTGAATTTTTGAACCTGAAGTCGCCCCGCTTAGCGAAATCTGCAATGTTTTATAAATCACGTTATGACGTGCTACACTGTATGTGTATTATAATATGGCAGCACGCAGTCTAATCCTATATGTTGAACCCGATCTTTGAAAACTGCCTGCTCATTTCTGGGGAAAATTCAGGAAAAACAAAATTACACGTGTCTTTTTATTTTCAGTGTAGATCATATATCTGAATTTTTGAACCTGAAGTCGTTCTGTTTAGCGAAAACTGCAATGTTTCATAAATCACGTTATGACGTGCTACACTGTATGTGTATTATAATATGGCAGCACGCAGTCTAATCCTATATTTTGAACCCGATCTTTGAAAACTGCCTGCTCATTTCTGGGGAAAATTCAGGAAAAACAAAATTACACGTGTCTTTTTATTTTCAGTGTAGATCATATATCTGAATTTTTGAACCTGAAGTCGCCCTGCATAGCGAAATCTGCAATGATTTATATATCATGTTATGACGTTCTACACTGTATGTGTATTAGATATGGCAGCGCGCTGTCCAATCCTATTTTGAACACGATCTTTGAAATCTGCCTGCTCATTTCTGATTGCCTCAGAAATTTGTGAGTATTTTGTTATTATTTTTAATGGAACATTTTGCATGGGAGTCGATATTTGAAATTATTTAGTGGTCTGAACCTTCGTGCACTAAAAAAAAATCCCCATGCGCTTTAGAAATTGTCCCTTGCACAAACATATGCACGAAGGTGGGAACTAGACCGTATCTTGCTGACTATGACAAACATAATCAAAGACCATTTCATGTCACAATTCGTTTTTGTCCACGCAGGTTCTACGGGCTTGCCAATAAGCTTGGCATGAGCCAGTCGTCTGGCATAGTCAGTGACATACGGTCATGTTCCCAGCCTTCGTAATATGTTTTGTACACGGGCTCATGACTAAAGCGCGTTACGATTTCTTTGAAATCTGCCTGCTCATTTCTGGGTCAAACTCAGGAAAAACAAAATTACACGTGTCTTTTTATTTTCAGTCTAGATGATATATCTGAATTTTTGAACGTGAAGTCGCCCTTCCTAGCTAGTTCTGCAATGATTTATATATCATGTTATGACGTTCTACACTGTATGTGTATTATAATATGGCAGCACGTAGTCTAATCCTATATTTTGAACCCGATCTTTGAAAACTGCCTGCTCATTTCTGGGGAAAATTCAGGAAAAACAAAATTACACGTGTCTTTTTATTTTCAGTGTAGATCATATATCTGAATTTTTTAACCTGAAGTCGCCCTGCATAGCGAAATCTGCAATGATTTATATATCATGTTATGACGTTCTACACTGTATGTTTATTATATATGACAGCGCGCTGTCCAATCCTATATTTTGAACCCGATCTTTGAAAACTGCCTGCTCATTTCTGGGGAAAATTTAGGAAAAACAAAATTACACGTGTCTTTTTATTTTCAGTGTAGATCATATATCTGAATTTTTGAACGTGAAGTCGCCCTGCTTAGCGAAATCTGCAATGTTTTATAAATCACGTTATGACGTGCTACACTGTATGTGTATTATAATATGGCAGCACGCAGTCTAATCCTATATGTTGAACCCGATCTTTGAAAACTGCCTGCTCATTTCTGGGGAAAATTCAGGAAAAACAAAATTACACGTGTCTTTTTATTTTCAGTGTAGATCATATATCTGAATTTTTGAGCCTGAAGTCGTCCTGTTAGCGAAAACTGCAATGTTTCATAAATCACGTTATGACGTGCTACACTGTATGTGTATTATAAAATGGCAGCACGCAGTCTAATCCTATATTTTGAACCCGATCTTTGAAAACTGCCTGCTCATTTCTGGGGAAAATTCAGGAAAAACAAAATTACACGTGTCTTTTTATTTTCAGTGTAGATCATATATCTGAATTTTTGAACCTGAAGTCGCCCTGCATAGCGAAATCTGCAATGATTTATATATCATGTTATGACGTTCTACACTGTATGTGTATTAGATATGGCAGCGCGCTGTCCAATCTCCCAATTAAACGAGCGAAGTGATGTTTAATTAGGATTCTACCGATGCATTACCGTAATGAGGAGTCACGTGAGATTGTATTGTTAGTAGCTAGAGGTATGCCACAATTGGAAGAAAAGAATGCCTGTGTGCCCCTATAAAAGCCCTCACCACAGGCCCGCTCACCAGTGATTTAAAGTAATTTCAATACATTACACTGGTCCCACAAACTAGGGTGGGTAGCGTATGAAAACGCGAGTCATAACCTGTGCTCAAGCACGTAGGGTCGGGAGTCACGTGACTCCTCATTACGGTAATGCATCGGTAGAATCCTAATTAAACATCACTTCGCTCGTTTAATTGGGAGATTCTACCTCATCATTACCTCCATTCAGACTCACGTGAGACTTTAAAGCGGAACAGTGTAATGAAGTTCCATAACACAACAAACTGCAAATCTGAGTACTTCTCCAGATATTTTATTTCTGTGCCTTCTCTGTCATATTACATTTCAACTTATCAATTTCAACAAATCGAAGACTGATTTGTCCATGTTTAACAAAATAAAGTTTCAACAGACAAAACCGGCCACCTGCCAGTTAACTCATCTCTGTCGTAAAAATGTAAAGAAACCATTCCTTGACCTATTACTTTGGTCATTCAACAAATACTATATTACTCATTCATGTTTAATACCGCCTCTGAAAACTGACTTTGTGCTCCCTCTGAGCAAAGAATGCTGTTACTTCTGTTATAAAACTTGGCAAAAGTCGTTGAATTTGTCCAACCTGCTGTCTGCAAGATTAAGTTGATTGGTACACCTTTATTAGCTGCTGCCGAGGTTGAGGCAGCTCTGAAGCTGTGTGCTTTGAACTGTGATACATCCACACCTGCCTCGTCTAAAGATCGTTTTAACCAACGAGAAACGGTAGCCGTGCCTACCTCCTTATGCGGTACTGTATAGCTTAGAAACAACTTTGAACTGGAATTTCGATAACGTCTTGTCCTTTTCAAATATTCCAACAGAGTTCTCAAAACACATATACTTTTATCATGATGATATGCTGAAAGTACAACCTGTGGTTGAGGTTTGCCTGGTCTGGAGGTTTTAATCAAATCAGTTATTTTAATGCAAACCTGTTTGTTCCTAACCTTCATGTTGGATACGTTAAATAAACTTAACGTTTGAGCCCGCTGTCCAGTTGTGAGTGCACATAAACATATCAGTTTGTAAGTCAATTGTTTTAATGCAATGGACTGTAACGGCTCCATCTTACTGATATAGCTAAGCAAAATACCAACATCCCATGTATGGGTGTATCGGGGGTACTGAGGTCTTAAATTAAACAGCCCTCGCATGAAACGAATAACCAAAGGATGGCTACCAAATTTGGTTTTAATGTCTGATGTTGACCAAAGCAACGATGATAACGCACTTCGTGCTATATTCACAGTGCTGTATTTTGCCCCAGAGTGGACCAGTTCGGTGAGGAACTCCAACGCCAAAGTTACATTTGCATGAACTGGATCAGCCGCCCGTTCAGAGCAGAAACGAAGC
The DNA here is from genome assembly GCA_963971285.1 of Astropecten irregularis. Classification (NCBI taxonomy): domain Eukaryota; kingdom Metazoa; phylum Echinodermata; class Asteroidea; order Paxillosida; family Astropectinidae; genus Astropecten; species Astropecten irregularis. The sequence goes on along the minus strand of OZ020255.1, from coordinate 13,592,297 downwards.
CACCTCTCGATTGCCGATGCATATTGCTTCTTGGTGCTCGGCCTCCATGACTGGAGGATGATGTCGGTAGTTCTGCTTGAAAACCCTCTTGAGCCGAGCGATCGCCGGATAAGAGCGAAGCACACATTGTCAGTCGGCCCTGTAGGGGATGGCACTGCTGTGGGGCGTGTTGCAATGTCAACAGCTCGGGTGTTTTGGGTAGTGTTATTGGTGTCGCAATTAGCAGTCGTAGCATTCGAGGGAACCAATGCTGGGTTGTCCACAATGGGAATATAAGTATCCCCATGGCTCCATCTCTCTCGATTTTCTGCAGTACCCTGTCAATGACAGCAAAAGGAGGAAACGCATAGATAACTTCATCTGTCCAAGATATTGTAAAAGCATCACATGCGACCGCCTCTGGGTCAGGCCGCCATGACACGAATGGCTTAAATTGATAATTGGCTTTTGACGCAAATAGCTCAATAGTGGGTGTAACACCCAATACTGCTGTGATCTCGTTAAAGATATTGACATCTAATTTCCATTCATGATGATCATTGAAGGATCTTGACAAAGTGTCTGCAGAAGTGTTTTGTACCCCAGGTACATGGTGTGCAATCAACCAGACACCATGTTGGATGCACCAAAGCCAAATTTGTCTAGCTAAGCTATTCAACTCAACCGAATGGCAGCCTCCCATGTGATTTATATATGAAACTCCAGTGGTGTTGTCCATTGCAATGGACAAAGTTTTGTTTTGCAAATCGGCTTTAAACGACTTTAGGGCATACAAAACCGCAAGGAGTTCTAGATTGTTAATGTGAAACCTTGCTTCATGCAAATTCCAACGGCCATTAGTCTGAATGTTAGCCTTAGGACAAAAGGCTCCCCAACCCTCAAGGGAAGCATCAGTAAACACCTCAATGTCTACTACGCGGGGTAGTATTGGTCGAGAGGCACATGGCAAGTTCTGTATCCACAATTGTAAATCAGATTTCGCATCCAGAGAAAGAGGCAATTTGGCCTGAAAATTTCCACCATGCTTTTTCAGAGCCCTGTCTTTGCTCATTTCTAAACTTCGGTAATATAACGGCCCGAGTGGGACTGCTGGAAAGCATGATACAAGTCTACCTATAACCTGTGCCACAAGCTGAATCGTCGGGTATGATTGCTCATTGAGTTTACGGCAAGCTGCCATTGTAGTTGATACTTTGACTGCCGGTAAACGTACCGTCATTTCTACAGAGTTAATAGTGAACCCCAGAAACTCCAACTCTTGGGCCGGGGTAAAATGCGACTTAGTCTGATTAATGACAAACCCAAGTTCCCTTGTCAGTGCACATCGGGCTTCCATGTTCCTAGTGCATTCCTCTAATGTGTCACCAATAAGCAGTGAGTCATCGATATAATTTGCAGATATATGGCCATCTTTACGCAAAGTTGATATAAGTGGTTTCATGACCTTCGTAAAGATACGAGGTGCACTGGCCAGGCCAAAACATAAACACTTAAATTGCCACAGTTTATCTCGCCACCGAAACCTAAAAAATTTCTGATGTTCCTGGGCAATGGGTATCGTGAAATATGCATCTTTCAAGTCTATAGATGCTAAATAAGAGTTCGGTCGAATCAATGTCAATGCAAATTCAAAGGTCTCCATTTTAAAATGGTGGTAAGTGACAAACTTGTTAAGAGCTTTCAGATTGATAATTGGTCTCATTGATCCATCTTTCTTTAACCGAAGGAAAATGTTGGACAAAAATTGTCCATGACAGGGGGTGACCCGCATAATTGCCCCCTTCTCTTGTAATTTTTGTATTTCTTCGTCAATCAGATGTGCCTCATATTCAGCGTACCGAATAGGCTTAGGCTCAAATGCCTGGACCGGAGTATGATTAAATTCAACATGGCAATGTGCAACTGTATCCAATACCCATTCATCAGAGGTTATTTTTTCCCAAGCCGGGATAAACTGTTGCAATCTTCCAGCAATAGGTGATGTGTACGTACTTACTGGGTCTTTGTTGTTGCCAGTTACTTGGCTGTCGAGGCCCCAGCACTGCTGGTGGATTGACCTGAAGTTTGGTGGTAGTTGCCACTGGCACTGCCGTGACTGCTTGTGCTGGCACGGTAACCCTGACCCTGTGCATACGGTCGTCGATAACCTCGACCTTTTGGGTAGTATGGCGCCCTCTGTTGGTTGCCGTAAGTCTGCCTCGGGTAACCCCGTGAGCTGCGGAAGTCCCCCGTTCGGTGGGACCAAGAACCACGACTTGAGGATTGTCGATTATTACGACGTTTTGAATCATATCCAAATATCTGTGTGCTCATTTTGTTTGTCTCAGTTATAGTTTTGCATGACTGAGCTAAGTCGTCTCCAAAAAGGAGACTTGTGCACGGAACTTGCGACGAACACAGAGCCGCATATTTTTGGTTTAGATCAGGTCGGATACCGTCCCTTCTGCGCAAGTTCAGTTGGGCGTTGCCCGAGCCAAGTATGGCTAATGCGTCAACCAGCATTCTAATAAGCTGGGCTGTGTCTGTATTTCCATTGTTATTCCTGGTCTTAAGCAATTGATCAGTGACCATTGCAATGGCTATTGATGCCCGCACAAAAGCGCTTTGCACCTTTTGGAATTTGACATCCCGGGCACGCGTTGCCGGTTTCAAGATTGACCATATCTCTGGGTTCACTCTTGTTAGGCAGAGATTACCACAGTTGCTTGGTTTGTTATATTTGCCCATTTTCTCGTCCAGTTTCTCGGACTTTATTTTGCCTTGAGCAAGTGCATTGACTGTTTTAGCCAATTGATCGTTCAGGGCAGAACTCTCTTTATCGTCGCCCTCTATTAATGCCGCCATTTCGGTCAGCAAATCATCCTCAGGCTTGTTGCCGATATCGGCCAACAAATTATCTAAATCACCTTCAGTGAATGTGTCAAAGCCCTTTTCAGGTGCAACAGGATGATGGGTCATTATGTTGCCTTCATTGCAACCCTTGCCCGTCTCCGGTGCAAGGTTTAGGCCGAATGCAGCCAAATTATCGTCAGGGATTTCCCCCTCACTAAGGTTTTCCTCGGCTGTAAAGCGCGGGTTTGCGTAGCCGCTGGAACTGAGGTCGCTGCGCTGCAGAAAAGCATCAGTCAGAGTAGCAACCGTTTGCTGGAGACTGGAAACTGCCTTACGCAGATCCAGATTGTCCCCGCTCTGATCTTTCATCTGCTTATTAGGCCTGCCGCCTGCCGCGCTAGTGCCGGCCGCCTCGTCCAGCGTGCTCGCCTGCTCTAGGTTCTTTCGCTTAGCACATCGCTTTTTTGCTTTAGGTGCTGGCGGCGTTGGTTTGCTTGCAGAAGAGCATGCAGCTTCTGCCATAGGTATTTGAGTCAGCAACGACAATTCTTCATCCAGTTGCCCCATGAGTCCCTCATCCTCTGAGGGATTAATATGCAAGGCCGGTTCATTTGCCATCATACTGCTGGCCACGCACGTGGTCCACTTCCAATGTGACTTGTACTATAGCGCTGCGGAAATTTAGCACACCGATATGATGTGCGCGCGATAGCCACTAAAAATACACTGGTGAGCGGGCCTGTGGTGAGGGCTTTTATAGGGGCACACAGGCATTCTTTTCTTCCAATTGTGGCATACCTCTAGCTACTAACAATACAATCTCACGTGAGTCTGAATGGAGGTAATGATGAGGTAGAATCCTATTTTGAACACGATCTTTGAAATCTGCCTGCTCATTTCTGATTGCCTCAGAAATTTGTGAGTATTTTGTTATTATTTTTAATGGAACATTTTGCATGGGAGTCGATATTTGAAATTATTTAGTGGTCTGAACCTTCGTGCACTAAAAAAAAATCCCCATGCGCTTTAGAAATTGTCCCTTGCACAAACATATGCACGAAGGTGGGAACTAGACCGTATCTTGCTGACTATGACAAACATAATCAAAGACCATTTCATGTCACAATTCGTTTTTGTCCACGCAGGTTCTACGGGCTTGCCAATAAGCTTGGCATGAGCCAGTCGTCTGGCATAGTCAGTGACATACGGTCATGTTTCCAGCCTTCGTAATATGTTTTGTACACGGGCTCATGACTAAAGCGCGTTACGATTTCTTTGAAATCTGCCTGCTCATTTCTGGGTCAAACTCAGGAAAAACAAAATTACACGTGTCTTTTTATTTTCAGTCTAGATGATATATCTGAATTTTTGAACGTGAAGTCGCCCTTCCTAGCTAAATCTGCAATGATTTATATATCATGTTATGACGTTCTACACTGTATGTTTATTATATATGACAGCGCGCTGTCCAATCCTATATTTTGAACACGATCTTTGAAATCTGCCTGATCATTTCTGGGGAAAATTTAGGAAAAACAAAATTACACGTGTCTTTTTATTTTCAGTGTAGATCATATATCTGAATTTTTGAACCTGAAGTCGTTCTGTTTAGCGAAAACTGCAATGTTTCATAAATCACGTTATGACGTGCTACACTGTATGTGTATTATAATATGGCAGCACGCAGTCTAATCCTATATTTTGAACCCGATCTTTGAAAACTGCCTGCTCATTTCTGGGGAAAATTCAGGAAAAACAAAATTACACGTGTCTTTTTATTTTCATTGTAGATCATATATCTGAATTTTTGAACCTGAAGTCGCCCTGCATAGCGAAATCTGCAATGATTTATATATCATGTTATGACGTTCTACACTGTATGTGTATTAGATATGGCAGCGCGCTGTCCAATCCTATTTTGAACACGATCTTTGAAATCTGCCTGCTCATTTCTGATTGCCTCAGAAATTTGTGAGTATTTTGTTATTATTTTTAATGGAACATTTTGCATGGGAGTCGATATTTGAAATTATTTAGTGGTCTGAACCTTCGTGCACTAAAAAAAATCCCCATGCGCTTTAGAAATTGTCCCTTGCACAAACATATGCACGAAGGTGGGAACTAGACCGTATCTTGCTGACTATGACAAACATAATCAAAGACCATTTCATGTCACAATTCATTTTTGTCCACGCAGGTTCTACGGGCTTGCCAATAAGCTTGGCATGAGCCAGTCGTCTGGCATAGTCAGTGACATATGGTCATGTTCCCAGCCTTCGTAATATGTTTTGTACACGGGCTCATGGCTAAAGCGCGTTACGATTTCTTTGAAATCTGCCTGCTCATTTCTGGGTCAAACTCAGGAAAAACAAAATTACACGTGTCTTTTTATTTTCAGTCTAGATCATATATCTGAATTTTTGAGCCTGAATTCGCCCTGCATAGCGAAGTCTGTAATGTTTTACATATCATGCAATACCAGTTTACACTGTATGTGTATTATATATGGCAGTACCTAGTCTAATTCGTTATTTTGAACACGACCTTTAAAATCTGCCTGCTCATTTCTGGGGAAAATTCAGGAAAAACAAAATTACACGTGTCTTTTTATTTTCAGTGTAGATCATATATCTGAATCTTCGAGCCTGAATTCGATAAATCACGTTATGACGTGCTACACTTTATGGGTATTATAATATGGCAGCACGCAGTCTAATCCTATATTTTGAACCCGATCTTTGAAAACTGCCTGCTCATTTCTGGTGAAAATTCAGGAAAAACAAAATTACACGTGTCTTTTTATTTTCAGTGTAGATGATATATCTGAATTTTTGAACCTGAAGTCGCCCTGCTTAGCGAATTCTGCAATGTTTTATAAATCACGTTATGACGTGCTACACTGTATGTGTATTATAATATGGCAGCACGCAGTCTAATCCTATATTTTGAACCCGATCTTTGAAAACTGCCTGCTCATTTCTGGGGAAAATTCAGGAAAAACAAAATTACACGTGTCTTTTTATTTTCAGTGTAGATCATATATCTGAATTTTTGAACCTGAAGTCGCCCAGCTTAGCGAAAACTGCAATGTTTCATAAATCACGTTATGACGTGTTACACTGTATGTGTATTATAATATGGCAGCACGCAGTCCAATCCTATATTTTGAACCCGATCTTTGAAAACTGCCTGCTCATTTCTGGGGAAAATTCAGGAAAAACAAAATTACACGTGTCTTTTTATTTTCAGTCTAGATGATATATCTGAATTTTTGAACGTGAAGTCGCCCTTCCTAGCTAAATCTGCAATGATTTATATATCATGTTATGACGTTCTACACTGTATGTTTATTATATATCTCTCAGAGGATAACAATTTGTGGGTCAACTGGCGTAATGAATTTCTTAAGATTAGTGACAAATATGCCCCTATTAAACAAGTCAGGGTTAAAGAAAGATTGTGTCCCTGGATGACATCCAGTATTATAAAACTTATGTATAAAAGGGACTATTTAAAGGCTAATTCAGTTCAAAATAATTGCCATGAGTCTTCTGTTGAGTATAGGAAAACTAGAAACCTTGTTACCTCCCTAATTAGGAAATCTAAACGTGATTATTTTGATCAAGTCTCTATCAAGTATAAAAAGCATCCCAAAAAACTGTGGAATGAAATCCATAAAGTTACTGGTAATAGTAAGTATCTTAACAGCATTCACCCAGATTTAACTTGTGATGACATGAATAGTTACTTTACAGGTATTGGTAAAGAAATATCTGATTCCTTTGATAAAAACCCTCTTAACTGGAAGAATCCTGATTGTACCCATCAATTAAGATTTAATATTGTTCCTGATGAGTCAATTCTTAAAGTTTTATCCCATCTAAGCAATGACAGCAATCTTGATGTTTTAGATTTTGATACCAAATTACTTAGATTGGCCGCTCCTCATATTTATAAATCTCTTAGTTACATTATCAATATGTCTCTTATGACTGGTTATATGGCTGATGACTGGAAGTTTGCTCGTACTACGCCCATCTATAAAGGAAAAGGCTGTAAAAAAACGAAGGGCAATTATCGACCTATTTCAGTTGTTTGCCATATAGCCAAAATCATTGAAAAAGAAGTTCAATTGCAATTGCTGGATTACCTCACTGACCATGATATGATAAATATTGATCAATTTGCTTTCTTAAAAAACCACTCTACTCAATCTAGTTTACATCGTGTGATTGATGACTTTTATGAAGCACTTAATGAACACGAAATTATTGGTTCGTGCTTTCTCGATATTTCCAAATGTTTTGATACTATTGACCATGAACTCTTACTTTTTAAACTGAGTAAATATGGTGTGTCATGCAATGAGCATAAGTGGTTTACAAATTACATTTCTAAAAGGAAACAAGTTGTGAGTTGCCATGGTAAATTATCTAATCCTAATTATATTACTGTCGGAGTTCCTCAAGGTAGCGTCCTAGGACCCATTTTATTTATTATCTTTATTAATGACATCACACAAAGTGTTAATTCTAGTACTTGTAACATATTTGCCGATGATGTAGTTATTTATACGACAGGGGACAGCATCAATGCTACTAATGATATTTTACAATCTAATATTAATGATATCTCTACATGGTACGAAAATAATAGACTTCGCATTAATCCGAATAAGACCAAAATAATGCTTCTCAAATCTCGCCACAGTAAATGTTCTGGTAAACTAAATATCCATCTTGATGGTACTGAACTTGAACAAGTTAACAGTGTACGATATCTGGGTGTAGAAGTTGATGCCAATCTCACTTGGGAATTACATGTAAGGAATCTCTGTAAATCTATTGCCTTTAAGGTGCATTCGTTGACTAGGATTAGTCTTACAATCAATAGGAATTTACTTGACATGCTATACAAAACAACTATTCAATCCTGCTTTGATTATGCGTGTTCTGTTTGGGGTAATTGCTCATTGACCAGTAGAAAAGCCCTGCTTAGACTGCAAAAAAGAGCTGCTCGGGTTGTCTCTAACAATTACGACTTTAATTGTCACGGTGAAGATATCATAAAACAATTATCCTGGCAAACATTAGAACAAAGAAGGGATTACTTTTTAGCCTGTCTAATGTATAAATGTGTTCACGGACTTGCTCCCAATAGATTATGTAATGGTATAGAAATGGTCTTCGATAGACATGGTTTAAATACTAGGAATGCCGACTCCCTGAATGTAGTTTTCCCCAGACCAAATCTTGAATGTTTTAAACAGTCTTATAAATATGCTGGTGCTAATGCCTGGAATAATATTCCATCATTAATTCAGAATTCTCCCTCCTTTGACAATTTTAAATATTTATATAAGAAACTTTATTTTTAAATAAATTTTTGCTTGGTTGTTTTGTTTCTTCGTTTACTGTTTTGAATATCTGTTATATTTGTTGTTTTATTAGTTGTAATTGTTAACAGGACAGCGATGTAAAACAGCTTATGCTGATCGTTCTTTTATCCTGAATAAAGAAATTCTTAATAATATATGACAGCGCGCTGTCCAATCCTATATTTTGAACACGATCTTTGAAATCTGCCTGATCATTTCTAGGGAAAATTTAGGAAAAACAAAATTACACGTGTCTTTTTATTTTCAGTGTAGATCATATATCTGAATTTTTGAACCTGAAGTCGTTCTGTTTAGCGAAAACTGCAATGTTTCATAAATCACGTTATGACGTGCTACACTGTATGTGTATTATAATATGGCAGCACGCAGTCTAATCCTATATTTTGAACCCGATCTTTGAAAACTGCCTGCTCATTTCTGGGGAAAATTCAGGAAAAACAAAATTACACGTGTCTTTTTATTTTCAGTGTAGATGATATATCTGAATTTTTGAACCTGAAGTCGCCCTGCATAGCGAAATCTGCAATGATTTATATATCATGTTATGACGTTCTACACTGTATGTGTATTAGATATGGCAGCGCGCTGTCCAATCCTATTTTGAACACGATCTTTGAAATCTGCCTGCTCATTTCTGATTGCCTCAGAAATTTGTGAGTATTTTGTTATTATTTTTAATGGAACATTTTGCATGGGAGTCGATATTTGAAATTATTTAGTGGTCTGAACCTTCGTGCACTTAAAAAGAATCCCCATGCGCTTTAGAAATTGTCCCTTGCACAAACATATACACGAAGGTGGGAACTAGACCGTATCTTGCTGACTATGACAAACATAATCAAAGACCATTTCATGTCACAATTCATTTTTGTCCACGCAGGTTCTACGGGCTTGCCAATAAGCTTGGCATGAGCCAGTCGTCTGGCATAGTCAGTGACATATGGTCATGTTCCCAGCCTTCGTAATATGTTTTGTACACGGGCTCATGGCTAAAGCGCGTTACGATTTCTTTGAAATCTGCCTGCTCATTTCTGGGTCAAACTCAGGAAAAACAAAATTACACGTGTCTTTTTATTTTCAGTCTAGATCATATATCTGAATTTTTGAGCCTGAATTCGCCCTGCATAGCGAAGTCTGTAATGTTTTACATATCATGCAATACCGGTTTACACTGTATGTGTATTATATATGGCAGTACCTAGTCTAATTCTTTATTTTGAACACGACCTTTAAAATCTGCCTGCTCATTTCTGGGGAAAATTCAGGAAAAACAAAATTACACGTGTCTTTTTATTTTCAGTGTAGATGATATATCTGAATTTTTGAACCTGAAGTCGCCCTGCTTAGCGAATTCTGCAATGTTTTATAAATCACGTTATGACGTGCTACACTGTATGTGTATTATAATATGGCAGCACGCAGTCTAATCCTATATTTTGAACCCGATCTTTGAAAACTGCCTGCTCATTTCTGGGGAAAATTCAGGAAAAACTAAATTACACGTGTCTTTTTATTTTCAGTGTAGATCATATATCTGAATTTTTGAACCTGAAGTCGCCCAGCTTAGCGAAAACTGCAATGTTTCATAAATCACGTTATGACGTGTTACAATGTATGTGTATTATAATATGGCAGCACGCAGTCCAATCCTATATTTTGAACCCGATCTTTGAAAACTGCCTGCTCATTTCTGGGGAAAATTCAGGAAAAACAAAATTACACGTGTCTTTTTATTTTCAGTGTAGATCATATATCTGAATTTTTGAACCTGAAGTCGCCCTGCTTAGCGAAATCTGCAATGTTTTATAAATCACGTTATGACGTGCTACACTGTATGTGTATTATATATGACAGCGCGCTGTCCAATCCTACATTTTGAACACGATCTTTGAAATCTGCCTGCTCATTTCTGGGTCAAACTCTGGAAAAACAAAATAACACTTGTCTTTTTATTTTCAGTCTAGATCATATATCTGAATTTTTGGAACGTGAAGTCGCCCTTCCTAGCTAAATCTGCAATGATTTATATATCATGTTATGACGTTCTACACTGTATGTTTATTATATATGACAGCGCGCTGTCCAATCCTATATTTTGAACACGATCTTTGAAATCTGCCTGATCATTTCTGGGGAAAATTTAGGAAAAACAAAATTACACGTGTCTTTTTATTTTCAGTGTAGATCATATATCTGAATTTTTGAACCTGAAGTCGCCCCGCTTAGCGAAATCTGCAATGTTTTTATAAATCACGTTATGACGTGCTACACTGTATGTGTATTATAATATGGCAGCACGCAGTCTAATCCTATATGTTGAACCCGATCTTTGAAAACTGCCTGCTCATTTCTGGGGAAAATTCAGGAAAAACAAAATTACACGTGTCTTTTTATTTTCAGTGTAGATCATATATCTGAATTTTTGAACCTGAAGTCGTTCTGTTTAGCGAAAACTGTAATGTTTCATAAATCACGTTATGACGTGCTACACTGTATGGGTATTATAATATGTCAGCACGCAGTCTAATCCTATATTTTGAACCCGATCTTTGAAAACTGCCTGCTCATTTCTGGTGAAAATTCAGGAAAAACAAAATTACACGTGTCTTTTTATTTTCAGTGTAGATGATATATCTAAATTTTTGAGCCTGAAGTCGCCCTGCTTAGCGAAATCTGCAATGTTTTATAAATCACGTTATGAAGTGCTACACTGTATGTGTATTATAATATGGCAGCACGCAGTCTAATCCTATATTTTGAACCCGATCTTTGAAAACTGCCTGCTCATTTCTGAGGAAAATTCAGGAAAAAAAAAATTACACGTGTCTTTTTATTTTCAGTGTAGATCATATATCTGAATTTTTTAACCTGAAGTCGCCCTGCATAGCGAAATCTGCAATGATTTAAATATCATGTTATGACGTTCTACACTGTATGTGTATTGGATATGGCAGCGCGCTGTCCAATCCTATTTTGAACACGATCTTTGAAATCTGCCTGCTCATTTCTGATTGCCTCAGAAAATTGTGAGTATTTTGTTATTATTTTTAATGGAACATTTTGCATGGGAGTCGATATTTGAAATTATTTAGTGGTCTGAAACTTCTTGCACTAAAAAAAAATCCCCATGCGCTTTAGAAATTGTCCCTTGCACAAACATATGCACGAAGGTGGGAACTAGACCGTATCTTGCTGACTATGACAAACATAATCAAAGACCATTTCATGTCACAATTCATTTTTGTCCACGCAGGTTCTACGGGCTTGCCTATAAGCGTGGCATGAGCCAGTCGTCTGGCATAGTCAGTGTCATATGGTCATGTTCCCAGCTTTCGTAATACGTTTTGTACACGGGCTCATGGCTAAAGCGCGTTACGATTTCTTTGAAATCTGCCTGCTCATTTCTGGGTCAAACTCAGGAAAAACAAAATTACACGTGTCTTTTTATTTTCAGTCTAGATCATATATCTGAATTTTTGAGCCCGAATTCGCCCTGCATAGCGAAGTCTGTAATGTTTTACATATCATGCAATACCGGTTTACACTGTATGTGTATTATATATGGCAGTACCTAGTCTAATTCTTTATTTTGAACACGACCTTTGAAATCTGCCTGCTCATTTCTGGGGAAAATTCAGGAAAAACAAAATTACACGTGTCTTTTTATTTTCAGTGTAGATCATATATCTGAATTTTTGAACCTGAAGTCGCCCTGCTTAGCGAAATCTGCAATGTTTTATAAATCACGTTATGACGTGCTACACTGTATGGGTATTATAATATGGCAGCACGCAGTCTAATCCTATATTTTGAACCCGATCTTTGAAAACTGCCTGCTCATTTCTGGGGAAAATTCAGGAAAAACAAAATTACACGTGTCTTTTTATTTTCAGTGTAGATCATATATCTGAATTTTTGAACCTGAAGTCGCCCTGCTTAGCGAAATCTGCAATGTTTTATAAATCACGTTATGACGTGCTACACTGTATGGGTATTATAATATGGCAGCACGCAGTCTAATCCTATATTTTGAACCCGATCTTTGAAAACTGCCTGCTCATTTCTGGGGAAAATTCAGGAAAAACAAAATTACACGTGTCTTTTTATTTTCAGTGTAGATGATATATCTGAATTTTTGAGCCTGAAGTCGCCCTGCTTAGCGAAATCTGCAATGTTTTATAAATCACGTTATGAAGTGCTACACTGTATGTGTATTATAATATGTCAGTACGCAGTCTAATCCTATATTTTGAACCCGATCTTTGAAAACTGCCTGCTCATTTCTGAGGAAAATTCAGGAAAAACAAAATTACACTATCTTTTTATTTTCAGTGTAGATCATATATCTGAATTTTTGAACCTGAAGTCACCCTGCATAGCGAAATCTGCAATGATTTATATATCATGTTATGACGTTCTACACTGTATGTGTATTAGATATGGCAGCGCGCTGTCCAATCCTATTTTGAACACGATCTTTGAAATCTGCCTGCTCATTTCTGATTGCCTCAGAAAATTGTGAGTATTTTGTTATTATTTTTAATGGAACATTTTGCATGGGAGTCGATATTTGAAATAATTTAGTGGTCTGAACCTTCGTGCACTAAAAAAAAATCCCCATGCGCTTTATAGAAATTGTCTCTTGCACAAACATATGCACGAAGGTGGGAACTAGACCGTATCTTGCTGACTATGACAAACATAATCAAAGACCATTTCATGTCACAATTCATTTTTGTCCACGCAGGTTCTACGGGCTTGCCTATAAACGTGGCATGAGCCAGTCGTCTGGCATAGTTAGTGACATATGGTCATGTTCCCAGCCTTCGTAATACGTTTTGTACACGGGCTCATGGCTAAAGCGCGTTACGATTTCTTTGAAATCTGCCTGCTCATTTCTGGGTCAAACTCAGGAAAAACAAAATTACACGTGTCTTTTTTATTTTCAGTCTAGATCATATATCTGAATTTTTGAGCCCGAATTCGCCCTGCATAGCGAAGTCTGTAATGTTTTACATATCATGCAATACCGGTTTACACTGTATGTGTATTATATATGGCAGTACCTATAGTCTAATTCTTTATTTGAACACGACCTTTGAAATCTGCCTGCTCATTTCTGGGGAAAATTCAGGAAAAACAAAATTACACGTGTCTTTTTATTTTCAGTGTAGATCATATATCTGAATTTTTGAACCTGAAGTCGCCCTGCTTAGCGAAATCTGCAATGTTTTATAAATCACGTTATGACGTGCTACACTGTATGGGTATTATAATATGGCAGCACGCAGTCTAATCCTATATTTTGAACCCGATCTTTGAAAACTGCCTGCTCATTTCTGGGGAAAATTCAGGAAAAACAAAATTACACGTGTCTTTTTATTTTCAGTGTAGATGATATATCTGAATTTTTGAGCCTGAAGTCGCCCTGCTTAGCGAAATCTGCAATGTTTTATAAATCACGTTATGAAGTGCTACACTGTATGTGTATTATAATATGTCAGTACGCAGTCTAATCCTATATTTTGAACCCGATCTTTGAAAACTGCCTGCTCATTTCTGAGGAAAATTCAGGAAAAACAAAATTACACTATCTTTTTATTTTCAGTGTAGATCATATATCTGAATTTTTGAACCTGAAGTCACCCTGCATAGCGAAATCTGCAATGATTTATATATCATGTTATGACGTTCTACACTGTATGTGTATTAGATATGGCAGCGCGCTGTCCAATCCTATTTTGAACACGATCTTTGAAATCTGCCTGCTCATTTCTGATTGCCTCAGAAAATTGTGAGTATTTTGTTATTATTTTTAATGGAACATTTTGCATGGGAGTCGATATTTGAAATTATTTAGTGGTCTGAACCTTCTTGCACTAAAAAAAAATCCCCATGCGCTTTAGAAATTGTCCCTTGCACAAACATATGCACGAAGGTGGGAACTAGACCGTATCTTGCTGACTATGACAAACATAATCAAAGACCATTTCATGTCACAATTCATTTTTGTCCACGCAGGTTCTACGGGCTTGCCTATAAGCGTGGCATGAGCCAGTCGTCTGGCATAGTCAGTGTCATATGGTCATGTTCCCAGCCTTCGTAATACGTTTTGTACACGGGCTCATGGCTAAAGCGCGTTACGATTTCTTTGAAATCTGCCTGCTCATTTCTGGGTCAAACTCAGGAAAAACAAGATTACACGTGTCTTTTTATTTTCAGTCTAGATCATATATCTGAATTGTTGAGCCCGAATTCGCCCTGCATAGCGAAGTCTGTAATGTTTTACATATCATGCAATACCGGTTTACACTGTATGTGTATTATATATGGCAGTACCTAGTCTAATTCTTTATTTTGAACACGACCTTTGAAATCTGCCTGCTCATTTCTGGGGAAAATTCAGGAAAAACAAAATTACACGTGTCTTTTTATTTTCAGTGTAGATCATATATCTGAATTTTTGAACCTGAAGTCGCCCTGCTTAGCGAAATCTGCAATGTTTTATAAATCACGTTATGACGTGCTACACTGTATGGGTATTATAATATGGCAGCACGCAGTCTAATCCTATATTTTGAACCCGATCTTTGAAAACTGCCTGCTCATTTCTGGGGAAAATTCAGGAAAAACAAAATTACACGTGTCTTTTTATTTTCAGTGTAGATGATATATCTGAATTTTTGAGCCTGAAGTCGCCCTGCTTAGCGAAATCTGCAATGTTTTATAAATCACGTTATGAAGTGCTACACTGTATGTGTATTATAATATGTCAGCACGCAGTCTAATCCTATATTTTGAACCCGATCTTTGAAAACTGCCTGCTCATTTCTGAGGAAAATTCAGGAAAAACAAAATTACACTATCTTTTTATTTTCAGTGTAGATCATATATCTGAATTTTTGAACCTGAAGTCACCCTGCATAGCGAAATCTGCAATGATTTATATATCATGTTATGACGTTCTACACTGTATGTGTATTAGATATGGCAGCGCGCTGTCCAATCCTATTTTGAACACGATCTTTGAAATCTGCCTGCTCATTTCTGATTGCCTCAGAAAATTGTGAGTATTTTGTTATTATTTTTAATGGAACATTTTGCATGGGAGTCGATATTTGAAATAATTTAGTGGTCTGAACCTTCGTGCACTAAAAAAAAATCCCCATGCGCTTTATAGAAATTGTCTCTTGCACAAACATATGCACGAAGGTGGGAACTAGACCGTATCTTGCTGACTATGACAAACATAATCAAAGACCATTTCATGTCACAATTCATTTTTGTCCACGCAGGTTCTACGGGCTTGCCTATAAGCGTGGCATGAGCCAGTCGTCTGGCATAGTTAGTGACATATGGTCATGTTCCCAGCCTTCGTAATACGTTTTGTACACGGGCTCATGGCTAAAGCGCGTTACGATTTCTTTAAAATCTGCCTGCTCATTTCTGGGTCAAACTCAGGAAAAACAAAATTACACGTGTCTTTTTTATTTTCAGTCTAGATCATATATCTGAATTTTTGAGCCCGAATTCGCCCTGCATAGCGAAGTCTGTAATGTTTTACATATCATGCAATACCGGTTTACACTGTATGTGTATTATATATGGCAGTACCTATAGTCTAATTCTTTATTTGAACACGACCTTTGAAATCTGCCTGCTCATTTCTGGGGAAAATTCAGGAAAAACAAAATTACACGTGTCTTTTTATTTTCAGTGTAGATCATATATCTGAATTTTTGAACCTGAAGTCGCCCTGCTTAGCGAAATCTGCAATGTTTTATAAATCACGTTATGACGTGCTACACTGTATGGGTATTATAATATGGCAGCACGCAGTCTAATCCTATATTTTGAACCCGATCTTTGAAAACTGCCTGCTCATTTCTGGTGAAAATTCAGGAAAAACAAAATTACACGTGTCTTTTTATTTTCAGTGTAGATGATATATCTAAATTTTTGAGCCTGAAGTCGCCCTGCTTAGCGAAATCTGCAATGTTTTATAAATCACGTTATGAAGTGCTACACTGTATGTGTATTATAATATGGCAGCACGCAGTCTAATCCTATATTTTGAACCCGATCTTTGAAAACTGCCTGCTCATTTCTGAGGAAAATTCAGGAAAAACAAAATTACACGTGTCTTTTTATTTTCAGTGTAGATCATATATCTGAATTTTTTAACCTGAAGTCGCCCTGCATAGCGAAATCTGCAATGATTTAAATATCATGTTATGACGTTCTACACTGTATGTGTATTGGATATGGCAGCGCGCTGTCCAATCCTATTTTGAACACGATCTTTGAAATCTGCCTGCTCATTTCTGATTGCCTCAGAAAATTGTGAGTATTTTGTTATTATTTTTAATGGAACATTTTGCATGGGAGTCGATATTTGAAATAATTTAGTGGTCTGAACCTTCGTGCACTAAAAAAAAATCCCCATGCGCTTTATAGAAATTGTCTCTTGCACAAACATATGCACGAAGGTGGGAACTAGACCGTATCTTGCTGACTATGACAAACATAATCAAAGACCATTTCATGTCACAATTCATTTTTGTCCACGCAGGTTCTACGGGCTTGCCTATAAGCGTGGCATGAGCCAGTCGTCTGGCATAGTTAGTGACATATGGTCATGTTCCCAGCCTTCGTAATACGTTTTGTACACGGGCTCATGGCTAAAGCGCGTTACGATTTCTTTGAAATCTGCCTGCTCATTTCTGGGTCAAACTCAGGAAAAACAAAATTACACGTGTCTTTTTTATTTTCAGTCTAGATCATATATCTGAATTTTTGAGCCCGAATTCGCCCTGCATAGCGAAGTCTGTAATGTTTTACATATCATGCAATACCGGTTTACACTGTATGTGTATTATATATGGCAGTACCTATAGTCTAATTCTTTATTTGAACACGACCTTTGAAATCTGCCTGCTCATTTCTGGGGAAAATTCAGGAAAAACAAAATTACACGTGTCTTTTTATTTTCAGTGTAGATCATATATCTGAATTTTTGAACCTGAAGTCGCCCTGCTTAGCGAAATCTGCAATGTTTTATAAATCACGTTATGACGTGCTACACTGTATGGGTATTATAATATGGCAGCACGCAGTCTAATCCTATATTTTGAACCCGATCTTTGAAAACTGCCTGCTCATTTCTGGTGAAAATTCAGGAAAAACAAAATTACACGTGTCTTTTTATTTTCAGTGTAGATGATATATCTAAATTTTTGAGCCTGAAGTCGCCCTGCTTAGCGAAATCTGCAATGTTTTATAAATCACGTTATGAAGTGCTACACTGTATGTGTATTATAATATGGCAGCACGCAGTCTAATCCTATATTTTGAACCCGATCTTTGAAAACTGCCTGCTCATTTCTGAGGAAAATTCAGGAAAAACAAAATTACACGTGTCTTTTTATTTTCAGTGTAGATCATATATCTGAATTTTTTAACCTGAAGTCGCCCTGCATAGCGAAATCTGCAATGATTTAAATATCATGTTATGACGTTCTACACTGTATGTGTATTGGATATGGCAGCGCGCTGTCCAATCCTATTTTGAACACGATCTTTGAAATCTGCCTGCTCATTTCTGATTGCCTCAGAAAATTGTGAGTATTTTGTTATTATTTTTAATGGAACATTTTGCATGGGAGTCGATATTTGAAATTATTTAGTGGTCTGAACCTTCTTGCACTAAAAAAAAATCCCCATGCGCTTTAGAAATTGTCCCTTGCACAAACATATGCACGAAGGTGGGAACTAGACCGTATCTTGCTGACTATGACAAACATAATCAAAGACCATTTCATGTCACAATTCATTTTTGTCCACGCAGGTTCTACGGGCTTGCCTATAAGCGTGGCATGAGCCAGTCGTCTGGCATAGTCAGTGTCATATGGTCATGTTCCCAGCCTTCGTAATACGTTTTGTACACGGGCTCATGGCTAAAGCGCGTTACGATTTCTTTGAAATCTGCCTGCTCATTTCTGGGTCAAACTCAGGAAAAACAAGATTACACGTGTCTTTTTATTTTCAGTCTAGATCATATATCTGAATTGTTGAGCCCGAATTCGCCCTGCATAGCGAAGTCTGTAATGTTTTACATATCATGCAATACCGGTTTACACTGTATGTGTATTATATATGGCAGTACCTAGTCTAATTCTTTATTTTGAACACGACCTTTGAAATCTGCCTGCTCATTTCTGGGGAAAATTCAGGAAAAACAAAATTACACGTGTCTTTTTATTTTCAGTGTAGATCATATATCTGAATTTTTGAACCTGAAGTCGCCCTGCTTAGCGAAATCTGCAATGTTTTATAAATCACGTTATGACGTGCTACACTGTATGGGTATTATAATATGGCAGCACGCAGTCTAATCCTATATTTTGAACCCGATCTTTGAAAACTGCCTGCTCATTTCTGGGGAAAATTCAGGAAAAACAAAATTACACGTGTCTTTTTATTTTCAGTGTAGATGATATATCTGAATTTTTGAGCCTGAAGTCGCCCTGCTTAGCGAAATCTGCAATGTTTTATAAATCACGTTATGAAGTGCTACACTGTATGTGTATTATAATATGTCAGCACGCAGTCTAATCCTATATTTTGAACCCGATCTTTGAAAACTGCCTGCTCATTTCTGAGGAAAATTCAGGAAAAACAAAATTACACTATCTTTTTATTTTCAGTGTAGATCATATATCTGAATTTTTGAACCTGAAGTCACCCTGCATAGCGAAATCTGCAATGATTTATATATCATGTTATGACGTTCTACACTGTATGTGTATTAGATATGGCAGCGCGCTGTCCAATCCTATTTTGAACACGATCTTTGAAATCTGCCTGCTCATTTCTGATTGCCTCAGAAAATTGTGAGTATTTTGTTATTATTTTTAATGGAACATTTTGCATGGGAGTCGATATTTGAAATAATTTAGTGGTCTGAACCTTCGTGCACTAAAAAAAAATCCCCATGCGCTTTATAGAAATTGTCTCTTGCACAAACATATGCACGAAGGTGGGAACTAGACCGTATCTTGCTGACTATGACAAACATAATCAAAGACCATTTCATGTCACAATTCATTTTTGTCCACGCAGGTTCTACGGGCTTGCCTATAAGCGTGGCATGAGCCAGTCGTCTGGCATAGTTAGTGACATATGGTCATGTTCCCAGCCTTCGTAATACGTTTTGTACACGGGCTCATGGCTAAAGCGCGTTACGATTTCTTTGAAATCTGCCTGCTCATTTCTGGGTCAAACTCAGGAAAAACAAAATTACACGTGTCTTTTTTATTTTCAGTCTAGATCATATATCTGAATTTTTGAGCCCGAATTCGCCCTGCATAGCGAAGTCTGTAATGTTTTACATATCATGCAATACCGGTTTACACTGTATGTGTATTATATATGGCAGTACCTATAGTCTAATTCTTTATTTGAACACGACCTTTGAAATCTGCCTGCTCATTTCTGGGGAAAATTCAGGAAAAACAAAATTACACGTGTCTTTTTATTTTCAGTGTAGATCATATATCTGAATTTTTGAACCTGAAGTCGCCCTGCTTAGCGAAATCTGCAATGTTTTATAAATCACGTTATGACGTGCTACACTGTATGGGTATTATAATATGGCAGCACGCAGTCTAATCCTATATTTTGAACCCGATCTTTGAAAACTGCCTGCTCATTTCTGGTGAAAATTCAGGAAAAACAAAATTACACGTGTCTTTTTATTTTCAGTGTAGATGATATATCTAAATTTTTGAGCCTGAAGTCGCCCTGCTTAGCGAAATCTGCAATGTTTTATAAATCACGTTATGAAGTGCTACACTGTATGTGTATTATAATATGGCAGCACGCAGTCTAATCCTATATTTTGAACCCGATCTTTGAAAACTGCCTGCTCATTTCTGAGGAAAATTCAGGAAAAAAAAAATTACACGTGTCTTTTTATTTTCAGTGTAGATCATATATCTGAATTTTTTAACCTGAAGTCGCCCTGCATAGCGAAATCTGCAATGATTTAAATATCATGTTATGACGTTCTACACTGTATGTGTATTGGATATGGCAGCGCGCTGTCCAATCCTATTTTGAACACGATCTTTGAAATCTGCCTGCTCATTTCTGATTGCCTCAGAAAATTGTGAGTATTTTGTTATTATTTTTAATGGAACATTTTGCATGGGAGTCGATATTTGAAATTATTTAGTGGTCTGAACCTTCTTGCACTAAAAAAAAATCCCCATGCGCTTTAGAAATTGTCCCTTGCACAAACATATGCACGAAGGTGGGAACTAGACCGTATCTTGCTGACTATGACAAACATAATCAAAGACCATTTCATGTCACAATTCATTTTTGTCCACGCAGGTTCTACGGGCTTGCCTATAAGCGTGGCATGAGCCAGTCGTCTGGCATAGTCAGTGTCATATGGTCATGTTCCCAGCCTTCGTAATACGTTTTGTACACGGGCTCATGGCTAAAGCGCGTTACGATTTCTTTGAAATCTGCCTGCTCATTTCTGGGTCAAACTCAGGAAAAACAAAATTACACGTGTCTTTTTATTTTCAGTCTAGATCATATATCTGAATTTTTGAGCCCGAATTCGCCCTGCATAGCGAAGTCTGTAATGTTTTACATATCATGCAATACCGGTTTACACTGTATGTGTATTATATATGGCAGTACCTAGTCTAATTCTTTATTTTGAACACGACCTTTGAAATCTGCCTTCTCATTTCTGGGGAAAATTCAGGAAAAACAAAATTACACGTGTCTTTTTATTTTCAGTGTAGATCATATATCTGAATTTTTGAACCTGAAGTCGCCCTGCTTAGCGAAATCTGCAATGTTTTATAAATCACGTTATGACGTGCTACACTGTATGGGTATTATAATATGGCAGCACGCAGTCTAATCCGATATTTTGAACCCGATCTTTGAAAACTGCCTGCTCATTTCTGAGGAAAATTCAGGAAAAACAAAATTACACGTGTCTTTTTATTTTCAGTGTAGATCATATATCTGAATTTTTGAACCTGAAGTCGCCCTGCATAGCGAAATCTGCAATGATTTATATATCATGTTATGACGTTCTACACTGTATGTGTATTGGATATGGCAGCGCGCTGTCCAATCCTATTTTGAACACGATCTTTGAAATCTGCCTGCTCATTTCTGATTGCCTCAGAAAATTGTGAGTATTTTGTTATTATTTTTAATGGAACATTTTGCATGGGAGTCGATATTTGAAATTAATTAGTGGTCTGAACCTTCGTGCACTAAAAAAAAATCCCCATGCGCTTTAGAAATTGTCCCTTGCACAAACATATGCACGAAGGTGGGAACTAGACCGTATCTTGCTGACTATGACAAACATAATCAAAGACCATTTCATGTCACAATTCATTTTTGTCCACGCAGGTTCTACGGGCTTGCCTATAAGCGTGGCATGAGCCAGTCGTCTGGCATAGTCAGTGACATATGGTCATGTTCCCAGCCTTCGTAATACGTTTTGTACACGGGCTCATGGCTAAAGCGCGTTACGATTTCTTTGAAATCTGCCTGCTCATTTCTGGGTCAAACTCAGGAAAAACAAAATTACACGTGTCTTTTTATTTTCAGTCTAGATCATATATCTGAATTTTTGAGCCCGAATTCGCCCTGCATAGCGAAGTCTGTAATGTTTTACATATCATGCAATACCGGTTTACACTGTATGTGTATTATATATGGCAGTACCTAGTCTAATTCTTTATTTTGAACACGACCTTTGAAATCTGCCTGCTCATTTCTGGGGAAAATTCAGGAAAAACAAAATTACACGTGTCTTTTTATTTTCAGTGTAGATCATATATCTGAATTTTTGAACCTGAAGTCGCCCTGCATAGCGAAATCTGCAATGATTTATATATCATGTTATGACGTTCTACACTGTATGTGTATTAGATATGGCAGCGCGCTGTCCAATCCTATTTTGAACACGATCTTTGAAATCTGCCTGCTCATTTCTGATTGCCTCAAAAATTTGTGAGTATTTTGTTATTATTTTTAATGGAACATTTTGCATGGGAGTCGATATTTGAAATTATTTAGTGGTCTGCACCTTCGTGCACTAAAAAAAAATCCCCATGCGCTTTAGAAATTGTCCCTTGCACAAACATATGCACGAAGGTGGGAACTAGACCGTACCTTGCTGACTATGACAAACATAATCAAAGACCATTTCATGTCACAATTCATTTTTGTCCACGCAGGTTCTACGGGCTTGCCTATAAGCGTGGAATGAGCCAGTCGTCTGACATAGTCAGTGACATTATGGTCATGTTCCCAGCCTTCGTAATATGTTTTGTACACGGGCTCATGGCTAAAGCGCGTTACGATTTCTTTGAAATCTGCCTGCTCATTTCTGGGTCAAACTCAGGAAAAACAAAAATTCCACGTGTCTTTTTATTTTCAGTCTAGATCATATATCTGAATTTTTGAGCCTGAATTCGCCCTGCATAGCGAAGTCTGTAATGTTTTACATATCATGCAATGCCGGTTAACACTGTATGTGTATTATATATATGGCAGTACCTAGTCTAATTCTTTATTTTGAACACGACCTTTGAAATCTGCCTGCTCATTTCTGGGGAAAATTCAGAAAAAACAAAATTACACGTGTCTTTTTATTTTCAGTGTAGATCATATATCTGAATTTATGAACCTGAAGTCGCCCAGCTTAGCGAAATCTGCAATGATTTAAATATCATGTTATGACGTTCTACACTGTATGTGTATTATAATATGGCAGCACGCAGTCCAATCCTATATTTTGAACCCGATCTTTGAAATCTGCCTGCTCATTTCTGGGGAAAATTCAGGAAAAATAAAATTACAAGTGTATTTTTATTTTCAGTGTAGATCATATATCTGAATTTTTGAACCTGAAGTCGCCCTGCATAGCGAAATCTGCAATGATTTATATATCATGTTATGACGTTCTACACTGTATGTGTATTAGATATGGCAGCGCGCTGTCCAATCCTATTTTGAACACGATCTTTGAAATCTGCCTGCTCATTTCTGATTGCCTCAAAAATTTGTGAGTATTTTGTTATTATTTTTAATGGAACATTTTGCATGGGAGTCGATATTTGAAATTATTTAGTGGTCTGCACCTTCGTGCACAAAAAAAAATCCCCATGCGCTTTAGAAATTGTCCCTTGCACAAACATATGCACGAAGGTGGGAACTAGACCGTACCTTGCTGACTATGACAAACATAATCAAAGACCATTTCATGTCACAATTCATTTTTGTCCACGCAGGTTCTACGGGCTTGCCTATAAGCGTGGAATGAGCCAGTCGTCTGACATAGTCAGTGACATTATGGTCATGTTCCCAGCCTTCGTAATATGTTTTGTACACGGGCTCATGGCTAAAGCGCGTTACGATTTCTTTGAAATCTACCTGCTCATTTCTGGGTCAAACTCAGGAAAAACAAAAATTCCACGTGTCTTTTTATTTTCAGTCTAGATCATATATCTGAATTTTTGAGCCTGAATTCGCCCTGCATAGCGAAGTCTGTAATGTTTTACATATCATGTAATGCCGGTTTACACTGTATGTGTATTATATATGGCAGTACCTAGTCTAATTCTTTATTTAGAACACGACCTTTGAAATCTGCCTGCTCATTTCTGGGGAAAATTCAGAAAAAAAAAAATTACACGTGTCTTTTTATTTTCAGTGTAGATCATATATCTGAATTTATGAACCTGAAGTCGCCCAGCTTAGCGAAATCTGCAATGATTTAAATATCATGTTATGACGTTCTACACTGTATGTGTATTATAATATGGCAGCACGCAGTCCAATCCTATATTTTGAACCCGATCTTTGAAATCTGCCTGCTCATTTCTGGGGAAAATTCAGGAAAAATAAAATTACACGTGTCTTTTTATTTTCAGTGTAGATCATATATCTGAATTTTTGAACCTCAAGTCGCCCTGCTTAGCGAAAACTGCAATGTTTCATAAATCACGTTATGACGTGCTACACTGTATGTGTATTATAATATGGCAGCACGCAGTCTAATCCTGTATGTTGAACCCGATCTTTGAAAACTGCCTGCTCATTTCTGGGGAAAATTCAGGAAAAACAAAATTACACGTGTCTTTTTATTTTCAGTGTAGATCATATATCTGAATTTTTGAACCTGAAGTCGTCCTGTTTAGCGAAAACTGCAATGTTTCATAAATCACGTTATGACGTGCTACACTGTATGTGTATTATAATATGGCAGCACGCAGTCTAATCCTGTATGTTGAACCCGATCTTTGAAAACTGCCTGCTCATTTCTGGGGAAAATTCAGAAAAAACAAAATTACACGTGTCTTTTTATTTTCAGTGTAGATCATATATCTGAATTTATGAACCTGAAGTCGCCCTGCATAGCGAAATCTGCAATGATTTATATATCATGTTATGGGAACTAGACCGTATCTTGCTGACTATGACAAACATAATCAAAGACCATTTCATGTCACAATTCATTTTTGTCCACGCAGGTTCTACGGGCTTGCCTATAAGCGTGGCATAAACCAGTCGTCTGGCATAGTCAGTGACATATGGTCATGTTCCCAGCCTTCGTAATACGTTTTGTACACGGGCTCATGGCTAAAGCGCGTTACGATTTCTTTGAAATCTGCCTGCCTATATTTTGTACCCGATCTTTGAAAACTGCCTGCTCATTTCTGGGACAAATTCAGGAAAAACTAAATTACACGTGTCTTTTTATTTTCAGTGTAGATCATATATCTGAATTTTTGAACCTGAAGTCGCCCTGCTTAGCGAAATCTGCAATGTTTTATAAATCACGTTATGACGTGCTACAGTGTATGTGTATTATAATATGGCAGCACGCAAACTAATCCTATATTTTGAACCCGATCTTTGAAATCTGCCTGCTCATTTCTGGGGAAAATTCAGGAAAAATAAAATTACACGTGTCTTTTTATTTTCAGTGTAGATCATATATCTGAATTTTTGAACCTGAAGTCCCCCTGCTTAGCGAAAACTGCAATGTTTCATAAATCCCGTTATGATGTGCTACACTGTATGTGTATTATAATATGGCAGCACGCAGTCTAATCCTATATATTGAACCCGATCTTTGAAAGCTGCCTGCTCTTTTCTGGGGAAAATTCAGGAAAAACAAAATTACACGTGTCTTTTTATTTTCAGTGTAAATCATATATCTGAATTTTTGAACCTGAAGTCACCCTGCTATGCGAAATCTGCAATGTTTTAAAAATCATGTTATGACGTGCTACACTGTATGTGTATCATATGGCAGCACGCAGTCTAATCCTATATTTCGAACCCGATCTTTGAAAACCGCCTGCTCATTTCTGGGGAATATTCAGGAAAAACAAAATTACACGTGTCTTTTTATTTTCAGTGTAGATCATAATATCTGAATTTTTGAACCTGAAGTCGCCCTGCTTAGCGAAATCTGCAATGTTTTATAAATCACGTATGACGTGCTACACTGTATGTGTATTATAATATGGCAGCACGCAGTCTAATCCTATATTTTGAACCCGATCTTTGAAAACTGCCTGCTCATTTCTGGGGAAAATTCAGGAAAAACAAAATTACACGTGTCTTTTTATTTTCAGTCTAGATCATAATTATATCTGAATTTTTTAACCTGAAGTCGCCCTGCATAGCGAAATCTGCTATGTTGTATATATCATGTTATGGCGTTCTACACTGTATGTGTATTATATGACAGCGCGCTGTCCAATCTTATAATTATTTTGAACACGATCTTTGAAATCTGCCTGCTCATTTCTGGGTCAAACTCAGGAAAAACAAAATTACACGTGTCTTTTTATTTTCAGTGTAGATCATATATCTGAATTTTTGAACCTGAAGTCGCCCTGCATAGCGAAATCTGCAATGTTTTATAAATCACGTTATGACGTGCTACACTGTATGTGTATATTAATATGGCAGCAAGCAGTCTAATCCTATATTTTGAACCCGATCTTTGAAAACTGACTGCTCATTTCTGGGGAATATTCAGGTAAAACAAAATTACACATGTCTTTTTATTTTCAGTGTAGATCATATAGATCTGAATTTTGAACCTGAAGTCGCCCTGCTTAGCGAAATCTGTAATGATTTATATATCCTGTTATTGCGTTCTACACTGTATGTGTATTGGCAGCGCGCTGTCAAATCCTATAATATTTTAAACACAATCTTTGAAATCTGCCTGCTCATTTCTGGGGCAAACTCAGGAAAAACAAAATTACACGTGTCTTTTTATTTTCAGTCTAGATCATAGATCTGAATTTTTGAACCTGAAGTCGCCCTGCATAGCGAAATCTGTAATGATTTACATATCACGCAATACAGTTTTACACTGTATGTGTATTATAGGCGGAGATAGGCCTATATGGCAGCACTCTGTCTAATTCTATATTTTGAACACGATCTTTGAAATCTGCCTGCTCAAGTTCGGGGGCAAACTGAGGAAAAACAAAATTACACGTGTATTTTTATTTTCAGTCTAGATTATAGATCTGAATTGTTGAACCTGAAGTCGCCCTGCGTAGCGAAATCTGTAATGATTTATGTATCATCTTTATTACGTTCTACACTGTATGTGTATTTTTTAATAATGGCAGCGCGCGGTCAAATCCTATATTTTGAACACGATCTTTGCAATCTGCCTGCTCTTTTCTAAGGCTAACTGAGGAAAATTCCAATTGCCCGTGACTTTTTATTTTCAGTCTACATCAGAGATCATGTATCTTTAAACTTGAAATCGCCCTGCTTAGCCAACTCTGTAACGATTTATAAATCATGCAATACCGTTCTGTGTGTATTTCAATATGGCAGGGCGCATAGAAAATGGTAGGCCTACATTCTGAGCACGATGTTCTTCATGACGTCATCAGAGCTTATAAAGCTGATCAAATTGAGTCGGAACAGCTCCGTTCACTTTTCTTTCTCAAAGTAAGCCTGCCTGCTTAGTGCTTACCTATCGTACCTAATTAGGCCTACGGCCATACGCCGTGCTATTGCCGTGCCGAACTTAAATAAGTTTACATTTTGAAGTTTTGGCAGGGCAATAGCACGGCGTTTTTATCGACGTGATTTTGGCTAGGTAAATATTGAGTTCGGCGCGGCAAGCTCTTTGGCTCGACAGGGTCTACCGCGCTATCGGTATCCGGAACGGCAGTGGCGCGACATTTACAATTAAGTTCGGTGTTTAGCGCAATTACTGCCGCGCTACTGCAGCGCTATGCTGCACTCATTTGATTTAAGTTCGGCACGGCAGTAGCACAGCGTATAGTCTTGGTCTAGCTTATATAGTAACCTTTTCAGGGGATTCCCCAAAATACAACTTTTTTCTGGACAACAGAGGTCGCCCTTCATCAAGAATTACCAGAGCTGTCACGGAAATCGCCGGGCGGAATGTTTGGCAAAGATTAGCGGATACTCAGTTTTCCTGCCGATCGATGTGATGATTGTTCAGCTTTTCTTGCTCTCTGACGTTGTTCTGGGCTTTTATTGGATAGCCAGGAGAAATCCAAAGCTTCTTCGAAGTATGTTTAAACCCGGTAGCCCACTGTTTGCTGTTTGGTAAGCTGTCCCTATCGGTCGACATAGCCTAGGATGACAAACTCACGCGATTTTGTGTTGACCAGTTACGATATTTTGATTAGTGATACAGTAGCCTGCAGTTATCGGTTTCCGATGGGATAAGGCCACATAAAAAAAAAAATTGTTTAGCGTCCACCTCTTCCAAATTTTCTAGGTAGGGAGGGAGGTTTTTATTTTTATTTTTTATTTTAAGGATAGAATGGGAACATGCCTGTGGAAGAAAAGATACATGGTATTCATGGTCAGAAAACATGTTAGGAAGATACTGAAGCTACCATAGAAGCTTTCAAGCTAGATATCTGACCATTGGAAATTTCAGTAGACTAGAGAAACCTAAGTATGTAGACTTGACTCAAGTCGGGTTACGGTAGTTCTAGTCATGCGCTCGGCTGATATTCCTTCAGTCCGCCACATCGGTACAAATTTCCGGAACGTTGATTATCAAATGTCCCTTCCGCTTAAATTTATACATTTTTCGCATGCTGCGGCTTCTACCCCAGGTGGCCTTCATGATGTTTAGTCCGAAAATTACGGTAGATATTAGCGCACACTGCTTTTACATACAAGAAATAATTGTTTCCCCCAATATTTATTTTTTTTGAGACAAATAAAAAAAAAAATAATAATACAGGTCGGGCTCATATCGGAGGTCGGGCGGGGACGCTAAACAAGTAATTTGTTTTATGTGGCCTAACGGGAAAACTTCCATAAAACAGAAACGAAATAAAATTTCAGAAAATCACTCCACTAACTTTGAAATGTGACACTTCCAGATTATAATCTGTAAAAAATCCTCGAAGTTGAAGTCTTTTCTTTGGAAATATTGTCCGTCATTTACAACGACACCGATTCCGCCATGTAAACAAAGCGTCACCAGTTTTCGGTACCTTGGTTGTGCGGCAAAGTTCGTTGACATCGGAGTAGCTATGGCGTGCCAAGTCACTCAAAAATTGATGAAATATTGTCCTGACTCAATTTGATCGAACTGGGTGGAGGTAGACCCAGTAACTGGGGCACTGAACTCCCTTTTTTTTAATTTTTGGTGTTGACGGTCGGTCTAGCGCCCCAGTGAATTCCATAAGGTTAAATGTGTTGTACACAGAAAAAATTGCAATTTTTGTACTTAACAGTACTTGCGCTGAAATTTCCTGAAAATGTCCCCTAAGGACAACAAACACATCGCAAATCAGCTTGAAAATCGCTCCATCTCTTCTCCGATTGTCAGGGATGAGATTCAGCTTAAATTTATTTGTACTCACGATCATTCCGTTTGATGAAAGTAACTTTTTCCGATGGAAATATAGATGATCGTTTCAGACTTGTTTGCCCATGAATATTGATGATTTTGGTCGGGAAATAGATAATATGCAAATTAGGCATTGAGAGCACGTGAGAAAAAAATCCCACCTGAGCAAGCATGTGATTTTTTCTCACGTGCTCTCACAAGCACTGAGTATACAGTGCTTATCCACGTCGGTGAAGGGCAAGCCTACTTTGCATATCTATTTCCCGACCAAAATCATCAATATTCATGCTTTACTGCGTACCCGCCACGATATTGGATTCGATTCACCCTGCAGACCCCAGCTAGCTCGGTGGCCTAGCAGGCAAGGCATCTGCACTAAAGCAGGAGGTCGTGGGTTCGAATCCCACCTGAGCAAGCATGTGATTTTTTCTCAAGTGCTCTCACAAGCACTGAGTATACAGTGCTTAAATCCACGTCAGTGAAGGGCAAGCCTAATTTGCACTGCAGACTTATTTGCATTGTCCACCATCTTAGTGTGGTTCTCCACCACACACACATGACTTCATGCTTGTTTCCACATGTAATTGGTGGAGAGTCAATCCAAGATGGTGGACGATCTTAAACGATGTCAAAATTGGTCTAAATTTCCATCGGAAGACATCGGTTTTCATCAAACGGAATGATCATGAGTACAAATAAATTTAACCTGAATTTCATCCCTGACCCTGACAATCGGAGAAGAGATGGAGCGATTTTCAAGCTGATTTGCGATGTCTTTGTTGTCATTTGGGGACATTTTCGGCGCAAGTACCGTGAAGTACAAAAATTGAATTTTTTCCGTGTACAACACATTTAACCTTATGGGATTCACTGGGGCGCTAGACCGACCGTCAACCCCAAAAATAAAAAAAAAGGGAGTTCAGTGCCCCAGTTACTGGGTCTAGTAATATCTCACTCTCAGTGTTTTTAACATACAATTTTCTATCCTGCTTGTTCAGCTGTTGTTCTCATCTAACATTCGGAAATGTTGCCTTCTAGTCACCTTCATACATGTATACCAAATTATATTGAAATCCGTGTCGGTCGGGTTCCAAAGTGTGTTGAATTGACACGAAATGACCCCTACCGCAAATTGGACCATTCCATTAATGGTAGTTATCGGTAATTAGTATGACCAGACCGATTTTGTAAAGAAAATCACCTACGTTGGTGTTGGTATCCTTTTGTTACCGGGATTAAATTTGTGGAAAGAGGGCAGGGGTTTGATTTTTGAGGGAAATTATGGGGTAGAAACAGTATTGAAGATCCAACATTTTACAGACTAGAGACTTAGATTCAATATTGTTAGGTTTCCACTTTGATTTCGACGACTCTTGATCTGTTGGGTCCGTACCACTAACCAGACCAGAACGTTGCGTAACGCAATTGACAGACTGTTTTCAAGTTCCAATAAGCCGGTAAAAGTACACAGTTGAAAAATAGTCAAAATTTCTTCATTCTATGGTTTTAAGGACTCGAGAACATTTGTTGAAATCGCAAAAACACAAATCTCATTTTAAAACAGTATCTGTTTTAAAAAGGTTAACATACTTTGGTACTGGTAGCATACCAAAACAGGAACAAAGCATTGCAGATTTACCTGCAGTATGTAACTTAAAGATAGTGAAGTGGTGATGGCAGAAACATAGGTTAAAATAAGTCTGCCTGAAATGCTGTATTTATTCAGATAAGAGTGCAACCAAAGACCAAGAACGGTTTTGATGTCAGGGAGATTTGCAAATACTGTGTTAACCTTTTTCACTGTTTTCTCAAAAAGTGGGTGCTGTATGGGAGTGGACATTTTAGACTTAAAATGTATTATATTTTGGCCATGAATCTGAATTTCTTTGACAAAAGTATGATAGGCCTATTACCTTTAACATTCTAACCTGTGAAAAACAGGCTGAGCATTTAAAGGTAGTATCATACTTTAATTTTTATCAAAGAAATACAGAATCATGTTCAAAAATATAAAGATAGATACAGTAACAGTTGTCTGTGAAAATTTCAGTTCCGTACGGTGCTCACTTTTTGAGAAAACAGTGAAAAATGGCCACAGTATTTCTTAAGTCTTTTCTCTTTTATTTTTGATCTTTTAAAAGATCAACAAGATTTTCGGTCATTGTTTTACATTTTTCTGGATAATACAGTATTTCAGGTGGAAAAACTGTAACGGTATGTTTCTATCCACCACCATCTTCATACCCTGTGAGTTATTCGTAAATCTGTGAACAGGTCTGTTTTGGTTCCTTTAATACCAAAGTATGATACTACCTTTAACGGTGACAGTTCAGTCCCATAGGGTTTCTGCGTGGGGTGTCAAGTGTTGACTGTGTGTGGAAATATTTCTCTTTGTTTTCAAGGTTGTAATCCAAATTGCCAATTTTGTTGTTGTTGAAAATGTTGTTGTTACAGTTCGTTTTTGTAGTTTTTGTATTTTTGTTTAGGGAGAAGGGTGGTTATTATAATGATAATAATCCCCTGTGTTACTTGAATCATCTTTGAACCCTGACAAAAACGATTGATTAATATGATTATCTCTTCCTTTAAATTTGCCCTTTTGCAGGTGTGTAGTTCGTTGACAGACATCCTCGCAAACAACCATGCCAAAGAAAACTTGCCGCCCCCCTAACAAGAAACGGGGAAGCGCACAGGCTGCGACGGCTGACAAAGCCGAAGGAAATGGGAAAGCTGTCAATGGCAAACCGGCCACCAACGGAGCAGGTACCAAATTGTTTCTTCTTAAGCCCCATCCACCTTAGCAATGACACGTGTTTTACAATTTACATACCCCTTGTGACCGAGTTTGACCGAGGTAATGGACGACAACAACTATGATTATTAATTATTTTCTGTTTCTGGTTATTAAACCAAGAATTCTTCAAAAGCGCCCTAGGCACTGTAGCTCAGAAGCAGGAGGTCGTGGGTTCGAATCCCACCTGAGCAAGCATGTGATTTTTTCTCAAGTGCTCTCACAAGCACTGAGTATACAGTGCTTAAATCCACGTCAGTGAAGGGCAAGCCTAATTTGCACTGCAGACTTATTTGCATTGTCCACCATCTTAGTGTGGTTCTCCACCACACACACATGACTTCATGCTTGTTTCCACATGTAATTGGTGGAGAGTCAATCCAAGATGGTGGACGATCTTAAACGATGTCAAAATTGGTCTAAATTTCCATCGGAAGACATCGGTTTTCATCAAACGGAATGATCATGAGTACAAATAAATTTAACCTGAATTTCATCCCTGACCCTGACAATCGGAGAAGAGATGGAGCGATTTTCAAGCTGATTTGCGATGTCTTTGTTGTCATTTGGGGACATTTTCGGCGCAAGTACCGTGAAGTACAAAAATTGAATTTTTTCCGTGTACAACACATTTAACCTTATGGGATTCACTGGGGCGCTAGACCGACCGTCAACCCCAAAAATAAAAAAAAAGGGAGTTCAGTGCCCCAGTTACTGGGTCTAGTAATATCTCACTCTCAGTGTTTTTAACATACAATTTTCTATCCTGCTTGTTCAGCTGTTGTTCTCATCTAACATTCGGAAATGTTGCCTTCTAGTCACCTTCATACATGTATACCAAATTATATTGAAATCCGTGTCGGTCGGGTTCCAAAGTGTGTTGAATTGACACGAAATGACCCCTACCGCAAATTGGACCATTCCATTAATGGTAGTTATCGGTAATTAGTATGACCAGACCGATTTTGTAAAGAAAATCACCTACGTTGGTGTTGGTATCCTTTTGTTACCGGGATTAAATTTGTGGAAAGAGGGCAGGGGTTTGATTTTTGAGGGAAATTATGGGGTAGAAACAGTATTGAAGATCCAACATTTTACAGACTAGAGACTTAGATTCAATATTGTTAGGTTTCCACTTTGATTTCGACGACTCTTGATCTGTTGGGTCCGTACCACTAACCAGACCAGAACGTTGCGTAACGCAATTGACAGACTGTTTTCAAGTTCCAATAAGCCGGTAAAAGTACACAGTTGAAAAATAGTCAAAATTTCTTCATTCTATGGTTTTAAGGACTCGAGAACATTTGTTGAAATCGCAAAAACACAAATCTCATTTTAAAACAGTATCTGTTTTAAAAAGGTTAACATACTTTGGTACTGGTAGCATACCAAAACAGGAACAAAGCATTGCAGATTTACCTGCAGTATGTAACTTAAAGATAGTGAAGTGGTGATGGCAGAAACATAGGTTAAAATAAGTCTGCCTGAAATGCTGTATTTATTCAGATAAGAGTGCAACCAAAGACCAAGAACGGTTTGATGTCAGGGAGATTTGCAAATACTGTGTTAACCTTTTTCACTGTTTTCTCAAAAAGTGGGTGCTGTATGGGAGTGGACATTTTAGACTTAAAATGTATTATATTTTGGCCATGAATCTGAATTTCTTTGACAAAAGTATGATAGGCCTATTACCTTTAACATTCTAACCTGTGAAAAACAGGCTGAGCATTTAAAGGTAGTATCATACTTTAATTTTTATCAAAGAAATACAGAATCATGTTCAAAAATATAAAGATAGATACAGTAACAGTTGTCTGTGAAAATTTCAGTTCCGTACGGTGCTCACTTTTTGAGAAAACAGTGAAAAATGGCCACAGTATTTCTTAAGTCTTTTCTCTTTTATTTTTGATCTTTTAAAAGATCAACAAGATTTTCGGTCATTGTTTTACATTTTTCTGGATAATACAGTATTTCAGGTGGAAAAACTGTAACGGTATGTTTCTATCCACCACCATCTTCATACCCTGTGAGTTATTCGTAAATCTGTGAACAGGTCTGTTTTGGTTCCTTTAATACCAAAGTATGATACTACCTTTAACGGTGACAGTTCAGTCCCATAGGGTTTCTGCGTGGGGTGTCAAGTGTTGACTGTGTGTGGAAATATTTCTCTTTGTTTTCAAGGTTGTAATCCAAATTGCCAATTTTGTTGTTGTTGAAAATGTTGTTGTTACAGTTCGTTTTTGTAGTTTTTGTATTTTTGTTTAGGGAGAAGGGTGGTTATTATAATGATAATAATCCCCTGTGTTACTTGAATCATCTTTGAACCCTGACAAAAACGATTGATTAATATGATTATCTCTTCCTTTAAATTTGCCCTTTTGCAGGTGTGTAGTTCGTTGACAGACATCCTCGCAAACAACCATGCCAAAGAAAACTTGCCGCCCCCCTAACAAGAAACGGGGAAGCGCACAGGCTGCGACGGCTGACAAAGCCGAAGGAAATGGGAAAGCTGTCAATGGCAAACCGGCCACCAACGGAGCAGGTACCAAATTGTTTCTTCTTAAGCCCCATCCACCTTAGCAATGACACGTGTTTTACAATTTACATACCCCTTGTGACCGAGTTTGACCGAGGTAATGGACGACAACAACTATGATTATTAATTATTTTCTGTTTCTGGTTATTAAACCAAGAATTCTTCAAAAGCGCCCTAGGCACTGTAGCTCAGAAGCCTGATAAAACTTTCAATGGAAAGATGATGAGAAGGAGATACTGTTTTAGAGGTGGGAGGAAAACCCCAGAATATAATTCTGGTTAGAACCCAAAGAATCAGGTAAGGACTGAAAACCCAATCCACTATTGGACCGAACCCAGACCATCAGAGAAGAAAGGCGAGGAAAGAACTGCTATGCCAACCTTACTTCCCTTAAACGACTCAAATTGGTCGATGCTCACAGTATTTCCATTTGCAAGGTCAAGTGACACTCTTGTGTTATTCAGTGGGTTGACCAGTGATCTGCATTTTTATTATGACATGGTAAAATGTATCTTACTGGATTTGTTTTTCTTGAATCCCAGCCACCAATGGAGTCAGCAGTCTGGTGGACGAGCTAGACGGATTGGTCCTGGCCTCATATGCCCGGGCCTGCACCGGCGTCCTCTCATCCCATCCCAGTAGCCGGGACATCAAGATCGACAAACTTCTCACTGACGTTCCATGGCCTGAAGCTGTTCCAGGACACCAGGGTTGAGCTGACTTGCGGCCGACGGTATGGGCTGATCAGACTCCAAGGATGTGGTATGTAGAATGTTGTGTCTTGATTCCCAACTTAAGAAACTCAAGATAGTGTCTCATCTTTCATAATCATTTCCTTTCTGCCAGTGAACGTCTTGTATGCTCTGGGAATTTGGTACACACTCATACTCATACATTTGATTACGAAGATAGATTAACGTCTGAAAGTGAATGTTTTGGAGACATCAGTCATTTGGTCATGTCTTCTTTATACACGTTTGTCAGAAATGTTTTTAGTCCTCGTAGTCTTAAAGCTAATTTGTTTATAAAGTTTGGTTCAGCTGGGTTTCCTTTAACAAGGGAAAAATATAGGTTAATTATAGTGCACTGCAGCCGACTTCACGAAACCTCAAATGTTGGGCGCGCAACAAAATGTTTCCTAACTTACGCAACATTTTCTTGCCTTGGTTGCACAAGTTATGGCTGTTTCACAAAACTTACGCAACATTTGTACGTTGTGTAAGTTACGCAACATTTTGTGAAATCGACTGCAGGTCTTTAAAAATGTCTTCCTAAGAACCCATTCCCTGTATAAATTATTAGCTGTTTCGCATGCAGCGGAACAGCTTTTTTTTTTTTTTTTTTTTTTTTTTTTTTCTTTTTCCACTTTTTTCCCATAGACATAACACAGGGGTTTTCTAAGAGCCACTTCTACCATTATGCCAATTCCAATCAACTTCATACTTGGCACATAGTTAGACCAACACCCCGAATAGTTTCCCGCGTATGTACGTCATCGTGACGTCATCACGTGCACAATTACGTCATCATAAAAGTGCAAATTTTAAGGCTCTTTATCTCTGGAACGGCAAGTCCGATGCAGCTCAAACTTGGTATGTAAGTATATGGGGACATGTTATAGACAAAAATTGCAGTCACGTGTTGATGACGTCATCATGTGATTTTATACGAATTATTCAATTTTTGGACCTTTTCTTTATATCTCATGAACGACAAATCGTATTTTCGAAATTCTTTCGGCAAAATGTTGACGTCATCAAAAAGCCGATTTTCTGATTCACATATAAGGAAATATCCGATGGTGATGAAACTTGGTGGGTAGGTAGGGAATGGTACTAGTATCCAAAATGTGAAGTGACGTCACGATGACGTCATCGGCTGATTTTTTATTGATTTTTGAATAATTAATGTTGCCATTTTTTTCACAGAAACACATATAAGTGAATATCCGATCGTGATGAAACTTGGTGGGTAGGTAGGAAATGCTATTAATATCCCAAATGTAAAGTTACGTCATGATGACGTCATCGACTGATTTTTTATTGATTTTTTTGAATAATTAATGTTGCCATTTAGAGTCAAACATAACACAAAACACGGTCTTTGGAACTTTTTGGACCGCTGATATGGCTATCTATAGTAGTGGGTCAATTGTGTATACGTGAACAGAGCACGACATAGCTAGAAAATCAAACATTTGCTGTTTCCACAGCCCATATGCACAACCATACATACTATGCGCGCTGGCCTATATAGTAGACTCTGCCATTTCTGTGTTTCCCATGGCCATGTGTATACAGTGTACATGTATCAGTATACGTGTATTGATGGACGAGTGACGATAGTAGTTTACGACAATTAAGGCACTGCTATTTCCCTGGGCCATTTGTGTACAAGTTTATTTTTCATATTTTATAAAACATACGCGAAACAGCTCAGTGTTTGTTACCAACAAACACAAGTCTAGTTATTATTGATCTAATTATTGATGTCTGTTGATGAATGAATGAGGTGATTGTCCTTTCTGTTCCCTGATGTAGGTAAGTCCTCCTTCCTCAGGTGCCCATCCCGGAGCACTTGGACATCTTCCACCTGAGGAGGGCGATAGCCGCCTCCACCAAGACCGCCCTGGAGTGCGTGATGGAAGTGGACGAGCTCCGAATCAGGCTAGAGAAGGAAGCTGAGGAACTGGCTCATCTAGAGGGACAAGGTGGGTCTGGGAATGGGAGCTACCTTGCTGCTGCTGCTGTCGATGCTGCTGTTGATGCACTTGAGCTCCTATCGATGCAACTGCTTGCTGCTGCTGATGCTGTAGCTGGAGTTGTTGCAGCAGCTGCTGCTGTCACTGGAGCTTGCTGTTGCGCTTGCTGTTGCTCCTGCTGTAGCTGTTGTTGCTTCAACTGCTGCTGCTACTGGAGCATGCTGCTGCTGTGTTGATGTAGCTGCTGTTGCTGGTACAACTGTCATTGCTACTGCTGTTGCCACTTGTACTCCTGTTGCAGTTGATGCTTCCGCTGTTGCTCTTTGGTTTTTGGTGGTGTTGCTTCAGTCTGTCCTGCGGCTGTTGCTGCTGCTCCTGCACTGTTTGGTTATTGATGCACATTTTTGCTTTTGTCATCAAAGCTAGTTTTTCTGCTGCTGCAGTCTTGCTGCTGTAACCTTGTTGCTGTAGCCAATGCTTTTGCTGCTGCTAGTGATTCTCATCATGTTGTTGCTGTCATTAATCTTGTTGCTGGTGCACTATCCTTTGGTGCAGATGCAGTTGAACGTAATGTACCCTTTCAGTCAGGTTTTGTTTTCTCTTGATAAAAATCAAAAATATGTGCATTGTGTGGAATAAATCAGTGCCCCGCATGCACACTTTCTTGCTACATGTACCTGGAATTCTTGTCGTGCAGATTTATTCTTACATGGTGTCAGAAGTGGGATTTTTAATCCGCCATCATCATGCTGTCCGTCTTTCAGAGGCCGAAGATAGCCTGATGGAGATCTACGAGCGACTGGACGAAATGGAAGCAGACAACTTGGAGAAGAAGGCATCCCGAATCCTGCAGGGTCTGGGCTTCACTCCGGCCATGATGCACACCCAGACTCGGGTGGCTGGCGCATGTGGATATCCCTAGTGAGGGCGCTGTTTGTCAAGCCGCATATACTGCTGCTCGATGAGCCGACGAACCATCTCGACCTAGAGGCTTGCATCTGGCTCGAAGAGGAGCTTAAAAGGTAGGGGAGTGATCGACTTTTGGCAAGTGGCCAGTAAATTTTAAGGGGGGCTAGTGTCCATTTTGTTTGTTTGGTTTTGAAAACTGTTGGCTTTTTTGCTTGCGAATTGACAATTTCCCTTAGTCACCAGTGCCCAAATTAAAACTAATTAACTACAAATGCGACACTTGACCCCTGACATATTGACCCATGTGAAGATTCGGCCATGACGAAATTAACCAGAGACCATTTACAAGTGGCTAAATTATTACACTAGATCAAACATTGTCCCACAACCAAATTGTAATCGGGCAACAAATGAAGTTGAAACACTAGGCTCACCATGGGTTTGGGACATGGACCATGACTAGAGAGTACGGATAAAGTCAAGGATTTCACTTCTTTTCTAACTTGTCTTGTCTATTTCTTCCTCTGTTTTTTTCTGGTTGCAGCTACTCAAGAATCTTAGTTCTGTGTGTGCACCAATATTATTCACATGCATCAGGGAAAACTATTACAGTGTAAGTGAATGTCCTGGAGTCGATTTCATAAAGCCCTATAAAGATTGATCGTAACTCGAGTGTAATATGAAGGATAATCGTATCCAACGTAGGGCTACAATGCATTATAAGTCCTATGATTGATTGTAAGTTACGATGACTTTGGTGAAATCAACCCCTTGAATCATAGAGTTAAATAAAATAAACTTGAGTGTGCGCTCTGTATTCAACATGCGTGTTGTCTTTATTCCTTCATGCATGCGCAGCCCCATTGTTGAAGAAGGCACTGAACAGCAGCTGCAGTAGAGTCCAAATACATAAATTTTACTCAACCCCGCACAATGCACTGTGCTTGACAGGTGACACAATGTGTAGAACTAACATGGCATGGTTAAATAGTCACTCGGCTGGCTATAGCAAAAAGGAGCTATAAAGAAATGTGTGCCGAATGTGTGCATTTGTCCTTATTTAGTTTTCTTTATGTTGATCTTTATTTTTCCCTCTTATGGTTGAATGTATCACATACAGAGTGCACACTCTACTTATTTATATAACTCTATGCCCGGACTCCATCTCTTTGATGCGGTATCAATATCGCCATTGAAACTTAAACCTAGGTCCTAAACCATCTTGTGTTTTTTTTGTTTCAAATCCACAAACAGGGCAATTACGACAGTTATAT
The DNA here is from genome assembly GCA_963971285.1 of Astropecten irregularis. NCBI lineage: Eukaryota > Metazoa > Echinodermata > Asteroidea > Paxillosida > Astropectinidae > Astropecten > Astropecten irregularis. Next base: position 13,552,918 of record OZ020255.1, on the reverse strand, counting down.
CAAAACCAGATAAAGAAATACAACTGGGAACAGGACCAGATCCAACACATAAAGGTAGGCTAGGAGTGGAGTACGCTAGGGGACAGGGACCAATTTCATAAAGCTGCTTAGCACAACATTTGCTAAGCATGACATCTCTGTCTTAGTAAAAACAGGATTAACAACCAAATTTCTGTGTGTTGTGTATCACTTGCAATTGTTCTTTGGCTGTTGTTCGCCGACCATGAATATCAAATGGAATTTTCAATGGTGTTTTTTTTGGATTGGGCAAGCTATTTCTGTGCTAAGCAATTTATTGTGCTAAGCAGCTCTATGAAATTGGCCCCTGCTGGGGTAGTCTTTTTAGAAGCTAGTCTTGAAATTTACTAGATTCAAATGACGTCCTTGTCTAGATTTCATAAGACACTGAGATTAATCTTAAGATGAGTTGTTAGTATCACCATAGTGATTTGTATTGTGGCATCACACTTTGCTTAGCAATTAGGATAAATTCTATTGTTAAGAGCAATTTTACTGCTTGGCCCATTTTTTATTTGCCTTCCCTTTTGCTTGGAGTTAGCAGGGCCTGACATTTCAATTCTAGCAGGACCTTTCTCAAAGGCCTTTGAGAAAGATCCTGCTTGGATCAAAATGTCAGGCCTTTGAGAAAGATCCTGCTAGGATCAAAATGTCAGGCCTTTGAGAAAGATTCTGCTTGGATCGAAACACGTCAGGCCCTCCCGACTCCAAGTATTTTTTATATTGCAGGTAAATATTTTTGGTTGATGAGCAGTTTGCAGCAGTTTATTTCTTTCATTTATTACTAGCCTTCTTATTTATTTATTTATTTATTTATTTTTTGGTTGAGGCAAAGCTTAGCTGACAATATTTCACTCCCAATTGTTTGTTGTTTTGTTTTTTCAGGATTATATAGCACGGTTCGGTCACGGCAGCGCCAAACTGGCCCGGCAAGCCCAGAGCAAAGAGAAAGTAGTGGAGGACAAGGTAAGGAAGATGCTAGAGGCCGACCAATAAACATGCACAGCTCTTACAGCTATAGAAGCAACATCAAGAATGCTGCATGTTTCAAAACATTCCCTTTTAATACTATCATGCGCAAACTATGCTTTAAAGGTATAATACATGATTTGTAAAGATTAAGAACAGCACTCACACTTTGTGTGATCCAGCATGTATATGAAATAATAAACCTGTGAAAATTTGAGAAAAATCGGACATCTGAGTCACAAGAAGAAAAGCGAAAACCAGACTCAATATTTCTTACTAAACACAAAGAATGGTTTTGATCTTACCCCGAGATCAAAACTGTTTTCAGTGTTTGCTTTACAAATTTCTGGATAAATACACCATTTCAGGCGGAAATACTTTAATAGTATGTTTTTACCAGGACCATCTTCATACCCTGAAAGTTATACGTAAATTTGTGATTTCCGTTTGGGTATGTTTTAATATCTATTTCTCAATCTCTTTTTTATTTGCAGACTGTGTGTTTCTACTTTCCCAACGTCAATAAGATTCCTCCTCCAGTCATTATGGTTCAGAATGTATCTTTCGAGTATGCAGAGGACAAGGTAATATTCAGATTGATGCATTTTAAGAAGCCCAGGTGCCTGTTGCTCCCTTTTTTATGGCCTTGGTACCCTTTGTCATTTATGGCCTTAGTACACCTGGTCATTTATTGCCTTGGTGCCCCAGGTTGTTTTTGCCTTAATTGGCTCTGGTCATTTATTGCCTCGGTGGCCTTGGTTATTTATTGCCCTGGTGCTCCTGGTCATTTAATGCCTATAGTGCCCCTGGTCATTTTTTTACTTGGTGGTCCTGGTCATTTATGGCCTTTGTGCCCTGGGACATTCATTTCTTTGACGCCCCTGGTCATATTTTTCGTGGTGCCTCTGGTCATTTATTCCCTTGGTGGCCCCTGGTCATCTGTTGGCTGTTGCCATTGCCTCATCGGCTTTCAGTCCTAGCGTGACCATCAGTCTTGTTTCAGTATAAGGGACCGGATTCTCAACACCATAGGGGCAGCGACATGAATTGCCTTGCTGTGGACTAGGCACCCTTCTTCCAATTCTATTTTGCACTGTATATATGTTTTTTCTCTACTACATGCCTGGAAATAAACAGAGGCCACAGAGGCCATGGCCTTCATTGCCCTGGTTCTTGGCCTTGATGCCCCTTCAAATATTTCCAAAGACATTATGATGTTCGAATGGAAGTGCCCCTTGCAATTGAAAATTGGCCTTGCCCTCACCAAACCTTATTTCCAGCCCTGCTACTAGTACACATGTTATCATCTACGTATCCTCACTTTCAAACGGCCAAGTGTTTTACCTTTATAAACTGTAGAATAATAGTACCCTGTGGAGAGTCTTTCAGAATTCCACCTTGTTCCAATTAAACACCATACATTTGTTTGTGTACAGCCAATTATATTGGACAGCAGGGTGGCCTTGGTGGGTCCCAACAGGACGGGCAAGTCCACGCTACTCAAGCTGATAGTCGAGGAACTGGTACCCATCGACAGACTTACATGTATATGAAAGAACACCCATCTGCGCATAGGCAGATACCACCAGGTAAGAGGATTGCTACACAAATTTTCATCTAATGTGAAGACGGGCATTTGACAATGCCACTCTGATGGATTGGACTGGTGGAGGTGGCGCTTATAAGCCTTTCCGAGTTAAATCTGATTAGTATCTGGTACACAGACTTCTTTCATTGCACATAAACACCCCAGTTTGAATTTCCCAGACAAAAGAATCTGCACTGTTCATAATGGATAAGAATGGCACAAAAGGAATCAGTCCATTCCAGAGATGGGTGTCGCTAGATGTCAGTCTTTAGTGTGGAAAATGTTAACTGGGGTGTTAATGTGCAATGACAGAAGTCTATTTACCAGATACTATTCAGATTTAACTCGCAAATTGATGGCAACTTTTTTAAAAATCAGACTAATACTGGTCCATTCATCAAGTAAAAAATAAAATGAACCTACTAAGGGAAAACTTTGAAGTGAAAAAATCATCGGTCGGTACAGCCTCACCGGGAAACAACAGGTATGAAACCCCTCACATTGCAACACTGGAGTTGCTTGGGGGGTGGGGGTGGGGGTGTTTTTTGTCATTGTCGCTAGAGCGTTTGTCTCATCAAGTGATTTGGTGCTCATCTCTGCTGTGTGTATGCATCCCGCGGCTGCTTCAAAATACGGATGTTATGTCCACAAGTTGCATAGCGCCCTCATTGGGTTGAGATGGAAAAGAAGTATGATGGGATGTAACATGGAGGTTGTGACATGAATACTAGTCTGGTTCCCTGCCCAAAGATTCCCCGACGTCTCTTATTAAAAATCTTAGGTCAGGTATCGGCTACGGTTAAAAATAGAACATGACACAGCTGTCATGTCTGCGCAGGCGCGGAAGCTAGTTTTAGAGTTTAGCGAGATTCAATTTTAGCATTCATTTTTGCACTTTTGTGAGCACATGCAATTTTATCTGGACAGAATAAGAAATCAAAGAGTGGGAAAAAACCATACAACAAACTCCTCAAAAGTGCATAGTTAGGAAAAGTGCTCTGTTGTATGTGGACAATAATTATGCTCTATTTGGGCTAACTGTAGCCGGAATGAAACATATGTACACGACCTGTCTTTCCCTGAAGTACATGACCTCGCGTGACCTGTCGGAAATAGCCGAAAGTCAACGTTGCTATCCGAAGTTGAACGAAAACGATTTCGTAATGTTTCGGATTTTTCCGTAAAAAGCCAAAACTTGGTCTTTTTGGTCACGTGACCCTCCAGTACACGTAGCCGATACCGGACCCTATATTTGACAGACAATAGTCTGGCGCTTTTGGGGTCCGGGAACCAGACTACATGAATACAAGAGAGTTTAGACTTAGCAGAAGTGCCTTTTGTGTCATTTCGTTCATTTTTTAAGCAAATACACAACAACTGATCAAATTTTGTCCTCCCTAAATTGTTCAAATTTATGCTGCACACAGAGACGCGCACTTTCAATACGCAGTACACGTTCTTACCCACAGGACAACACATTGCGTACACAGTGAATACGCAGCGAGTATGAATCGGCCTTAAAGTGCATCCATCTACATGAGTCTAATATTTCATGTCGCATACCTTTCGCTTTTGTTTTGGTAATAATATCTGAATTTTGAGTGAATTTTTCTGGATCTGTGTGCGACATTTCTAGTCATCTTTACTTGTTTTGTTGTTGTTGTTGTTCTCACTCGCGATTGATGATGTATCTTGATGTTCTTTGTTTTCCTGTCCTTCTTTCGGTCTCTAGGTGTGCCCTATATGTAACCTCTCAGACGGTCAACGTGCATATTTGCCTGGCTGGCCTATCAGAACCCCCACATGCTATTACTGGCAGACCTAACAACCATCTTGACATTGAGACGATTGACGCCCTCGCTGATGCTATCAACGACTTTGAGGGGGGCTTGGTGCTGGTCAGCCACGACTTTCAACTGATCAACCAGGTGAGTGGATTGGAATGGAATCGTTGTGTTAACGCTGTTCGTTTGCTTTGACGTGGCCACGGGATCTTCGTTTTTTTATATAATGGGAGACTTTGGAGGACCGGTCTTCTAGTCAACAGCCCAGGCACGTGCAAAACAATGCGCGCATGCTCACAATTGCGTGTGCGTGAGCTATTGACTCGATGACCGGTTCTCCAAAGTCTCCCATTCAAACTTTATGTTGCAACTTCATATCCTATCGCCATGGCAACAGAGTTTGACTGTTTGGTTTGACATTGGCGCTGGATTCTTTGTTTTTACATGATTCAATGTCAAACTTTGTTGCAATTTCTCATTCCATCGCCATGGTAGCACTGTTTGACTGTTAAAACTTTTTTTTATTGACATTTGCATAGAATCCTTATGTTTCAAACTTCATATTGCAGCTCAATGTTTTCAGCCCATTACTTAAGCAGTGCATACTAAGTTTATACAATAGTACAAACACAGTCTCATAAGTCCTAGTTTTGTGAGTAGAACTTATTCATGACACTTCCATTTTGTCACCTTTCTTGTATACCCATTGAAAAAGATAACACCAATTCCAAAAAGAAAACAGGTACCTGACTATTTTGAATTGAAGCTCGATTTGTTTGCACTGCTTCGAATGCAGGATGGATGCACCGTGTATAAGGCCCATTGGCCTGTACATCAGCGCAGTGGAATGAATCTAGCTAAGAAAGAACTAATAAATTGATTCAAAAGCTGCATCCGTTTTGAGTGATCTCCCATGTACTGTTTCTCAGGTTGCAGGATTGGTATAATGCTGCGCATATCTTAAATGATCATTGGGATATACATGAAGCGATTTTGAATGGTTTCATGGCTTCTGATGACTGCCAAACAAACAAAGATAATTGACTATTGGGAACACCACCAACATAGGGCTGGATAGCTCATTTGGTACAGGGCCGGTACAGTGGAATGCCGCTATAACGAACACAGCTTTACCGAACATTTGGCTATACCGAACGTCATCCTTGACTCCCAAGTTTTGTGCACAATGGACAGTATAGGCCTGCTGAACATTGTTCACTATAAAAAACGACCACTTTAATGAATGATTTCTGTGTATCCCGATGTGTTCATTATCGTAGGTTTCCACTTTACTGTATTCCAATGGTCTCTGGTTCAAATCCCGTTCCAGTCAACTTTTTCCTTGTTCACTTTTTAATGAAAGAAAAAACTACTTGTTTTCTACTGCCTGCAGGACGCTAAGGAGATATGGGTCTGCGAGAAGCAGACGGTCACCAAGTGGATGGAGGACATCGTCTCCTACAAGGAGACCTTGAAGAAAGCCATCCTGAAAGAGGAGGAAGCCAGCAAAAAAGAGGCGGCCAAGACGGGCAACTCCGGCAAGGGCAAAAACAACGGGGCCAATTAAGACGGCGTCCACCAAAAACAGCAAAAAATAGATCCCCGGAAGGTGATAAATGTGACCTATGTCCATCCCCAGACCCCAGCCCGGCCCCGGCTCACTTTCCTCACTCACAGCTCCTCTTACAAGATCCTAGGGCCAGTTGAGTAGAGTCCCTTAATGATAAAAGCACAAGATTTTTAGGAACGATCAAGTTTCGTGTCACTATGCTGCTTAACAGTAAACACAGAAATGTGTGGATGATGGGCACTCAAAGATGAGGTATGGACACTAACTAAATGGCACCAAAAAGGGCTCAAGTCATTGTCGATGAATTTTGTTGATCACTTTTTGTAGTCCATGCTTGATAATCAGTGCTAAAAAGTATGTATGGAAATAGGTCCTGACCCAAGCCATTCGTGACATCATTTGATTTTATGTAATTCACAGTCCACATGTAATCTTTTTTTGTCTTTTTTTGTCTTTATTCTAAAAAAATAAATAAATAAATGCAATGGTTTTGTTAAATTAAAACTTCACTTGTTGCTGTCCAAAGGCTGATAGTTTGAATAAGACAGGATATAATGGCCAGATGTTTTCGAGAAAGTTCCCTGACAATACATTTTCTTCATTTTTTGTTTTTGTTTCTTTTGTTTCTTTAATTTTGGGCTTGATTTGATATTTTGGCACCAGTCCACATGTTGTAATCATTTTAATCGTTGTTTAGCAAGTATTTTTGTTTAGTTTATATTCTCCTTTGGCTTGTGCTGGAACTTTCAGACCCTACTTGAGCAATTCTCGATCGGGTTGTCATTATTTATAGCCATTTCAGTGTCCTAACATGGAGCGGTATACTTGTGCACTTTTTACAGGTAATTTTTTGCCCAGACAGAAATTGTAGCTTGAGCATTTAGGAGATATACTTTGTTAGCAGTTGTCATTTCAATATCATTGGCCATTTATTTTTTATCAGAGAGTGTTTTTTTTTTTTTTTGCCTGTACCTTGTGAATGTCTAAGAATATTTATTGCTTTTCTTAAGAAATCAGTATTTGTTCAAGTAATGACCATTCTGTAAGAATAACAAAATGTTTCGGAATATTTTAATAAAAAGGTTATAAAGTGGAAGATACCAAAGTTTTTGTGCCGTCTAACATGATCTGATGTTTTCTTTGTAAAATGTTTTATTGCCGTTTTCAATAGAAAGTTAAAGGTAGTATCATACTTTGGTAAGAGATCAAAACAGAAATTTTCACAGATTTACGTACATGTATAATTTTCAGGGTATGACGATGATGCTGGTAGAAACCTACCGTTAAAATGTTTTCGCCTGAAATTGTGTATGTATCCAGAAAGTAGTCAAACAACGACCGACAATCCGTTTGATCTTTTAAAATATCAAAAATTAAAGAGAAAAGACTAAAGAAATACTGTGGCCGTTTTTCACTGTTTTCTCAAAAAGTGCGCACCGTATGGGACAGAATTTTTCACAGATGACTGTTACTGTATCTTCCTTGATATTTTTGCCCATGAATCTGTATTTCTTTGATAAAACCAAAGTTTGATATGATATTACCTTTAATTGTACATTTGGCAGAAATTGCACTATACAAAACAATAATTATTATTATTTTTATTGTTTACATGCTATTGCAGTGGAAGAACAAGTGCAAGCGAGTAAGCAACATGTACAAAGGCATTGAAGACAGCTTACACAAAAATGAAGACCATCATCATCTTAAAGATTAAGAAATTAAAGGGAGGCCTTTTCATACAACGCTAAAAAAAAATTCCCAACCATTGAGAAATTATCTCATGGTTGTGAAATCTTACAAAAGTGAAGTCTGAAAAGACACCAATGCTTGAGACACGTGACCGACGTCCCTGGTGAATCCTTCAGAGATTTTGACCGAGGTTCAGATCCATAAGAGAAATTCTCAATGGTTGAGAGTTTTTTTAGCATCTTGTGAAAAGGCCTTTAGAATCCAGTATTTCTAATCAAGTTTACGTAGAGCTTAAAAGATAACCAAGACACAACTTGTGCATTAAGATGACATTTTTTTCCCTGGAAATTCTCATTTCAATGTACCACTAAGTGTTCATCCTGTTGACTGTGTCAAGGACGGGGAAAAGAATAACAATTTACTGAGGCGGAACAAAAGGAGAGAACAAAGGTTGTGTGGTAACCTTTATTAAAGGTACAACACATTATTGGTAAAGGTCACAGGACAGCACTCATACTCTGTCTGATCAAACATACATGAAATAATAAACCTGAGCTCAATCGGACATCTTAGTCACGAGAAAATAGCGAAAACCCGAATCAATTTTTGTTATAAGACATAAAGAATGGTTTTGATTTTACCCCGAGATCAAATGTTTTTTTCGGTCTTTGCTTTACTAATTTATGGATAAATACAGCAGTTCAGGTGGTATATTTTAACGGTATGTTTCTACCAGCACCATCTTCATAGCTTGAGTGAAAGGGGATAACTAAAACAACTCAAGTGAGGGTGTCCTTTATGTTTGTTCCAAAAATCGTTCGGACGAACGACCTTTGGAAAAGACACTGAATCTTTATTTCCTTGAAAAACGCAGCATCTAGCTGGTGAACCAAGATTTCCCATGGTGATTGTTTGCACTGTTTACGAACTGTTGAGTCCATTTTGTTTTTGGAGGCCTTGCAAATCCTATAGCTCCCTTTAACCCCAGTCATGTCAGTCAGTCTGCATCCTCCCCGTTGGAGGAATCTTCGTTATTCTCGCAGAGATCATTAGCCTCCTCCAGTAGCTGTTTTCACTCCAGCCACACTCTCAAGCATTGTTCAGTGTCCCAAAAAGCCAGGATGTCCGACCGAGAGAATAAAGAAACTATTTACAATAATTATTCCTTCCACAAGCACAGACTGGCGAGGCGCATTTCCCTGGTCGTATATGCGCTATTCACGGTGGTCAGTCAGGTGGAAATTCATGACGTGCTTAAAATTTTTGCAATTGACTAACTCGACGCAATGTTCCCGGAACCACCGGTAGGTGGCGCTGCACACGACTAGGGCTTTATCGGAACACTCTTAATTACTTTCGTAGAAAAAAATCTGGTAATGATCAAAAATGCCCCAGATATGTATGTTGCAGCCAACATTTTGACAGTGTATCTCATGGAACGCCTTAGAATGGTTTCAAGAGGGTTGGAATCGCTGAAAAACATACGAAACAGTAAATACCTGAGCCAAAAAGTGGATTTTATTACTTTATTTAAATGACCTGTGACGTCACAACGAACGTCATCTTCGGCAGGTCTTCGGAAGCAACGTTTTCGGAAGCATTCGGATGCTCGGAAATGTGCAAATGCAAATGGGAAAGAATTCCACTGATCACCATTACGGAAAAAGGATTATATCCTCCAAGAGTTAACTTATTGGATACAAATTATGATAAATCTCAATTTCAGGTGTGGAAAACTTGCGTAGAATATCTGAAAAGTGAGTTTTACGGGGTTCTTTTACCTACTAAACTGTACTAAAGCCAGTTTGCTCAAAACGCCCTCTGTTGGTTCTATAGAGTTGTGCACAAATTATGGTCATCAGTGGAATTCTTTCCGTGCACTAGGGCCTATTAGACTAAACAACGGTGCCACATACTTTACATGATCCAATTCCTATTATAAAATGTCACATTTTCTGATAGGAAATTGGGGTGCAGCCTCAAGTTAAAAAAAAGTGTGATCCTTAACTTAAGAGCCCTGTTAAAAATAGGGTTGTGAGAAAATGCATTATTTAAAAACACAGAAAATTAATTAAATTTAACAGGATTTTTTTTATATGAAACTGGTATATTCTGTTCATCAATACACCATCAAGGTCCAAAGTATGGAGAGCTGCGTTGCCAATTTGAACTTGCATAAATTTCCTTGTCCAGAAGCCAAGGTATAATTATGTGCCATGATTTCTGACACTCCATTGATTTATGCTACCCAGGCCCCCAGAGTCGCTAAAAAATATGCCAAAATAATTTTGTGGCTTGTGTATGTTCCATTTTAGAAGAAATGCCGGCATCTCCCGAATTTACGCTCCACTCCATTGACTGCCGTTCATTTCGTCAATGGCTGGAGTCTAATATCTACGCCATTGACTTTGTACACACTACTAGTGGTGCGCACGGGAGCGCACGGACGGAATGGAGTTCAATTTCACGATATGGCCAAAATGGCCCGTTTTTATCAGGGCATTGCCTTCAAAAACTCTGAAAATTAGTCCTGGATGTGTCCATGCACCAATTTTTTGTTTGAGTTCTGAGCAGTCAAATGAGACTTTTTTGGGAAAATAAATGGGGGCAACTTAAGAATTTGCCCACTGCATTGATGAGGTATTATTTTATTTTGCAAGGCATGTTTTTTCAGCATTTTTTTCATGTGTGTCCGAATAATGGACAGGGTGTCCGAATCATGGCAAAAATTGTTATTTTTCAAGTCAATTTCATTTCAAGGACACACAAAACTTTCATAAAATATCAACCTTGATATAATAACTACACTTTGTTGTTCATAAGTGGAAATAATTGAGAGAAACTAACATTAAGAAGGTCAAAATAATCCAAAATTGGCACATTTACCCTACGTCATGCTTAGAAAAAATGTTGAATTATAACGCCAAAGTATACTCAAATATCGGGAAATTTCGGGTCATTAATTTACACCGTACAGTAAATACGCATGCATCTGGTGCAGAATTCTGATGTTCAAATTGCCCTTATAGGTACACTCTCCAGGGGACCGGGAGTGTACCTATAAGGGCATCCCAATACTGCCACGACACTTCCCCCTATACTCCTCTCGAGAGGTTGTTCCCTTGCTCCCATACTTGCTTCACTTGTGAGTGATGACATACATAATTATGTCAATGAAGCAATCGCCATTGGGAGGGGAGTATATACTTCCTGCTGGATCATACATGTACTCTTCCACAAATGCTTCACGTTTGGACCCTCATTGATAAAAAAAAAATTAATAATTATCTTAAAATACTGTATATACTTCGGAGGTCAACAGACTTTTCCCATAAACGTTACTCTATATATGTCAGGCCTCTCAACACACGGTCCATGGTGTCATTGTCTTTTATTGGTCACTGGCGGGGAGGGATATCTTATCCAAAGTCTTACCATCCTGCGTATCATTCGCCTCAAGAACACCATGTAAACGTTTGTTTTAAGCACAATTCCAACACGTACAAAACCCCCAAGGGGCAAGGGCCCTAGGGAATTATTTAGAATTTTCATTATTGTTGAGATATCCACGCATAATAGGATTTGCACATGCCTATACTCATCATGCTTCCACCCCCCCCCCCCCCCCGCCAGGATGCGCCACAACATCTATCAAATGTACAGGTAGCCCCTTTCCTTTCATCTGGCCAGACGCAACACATAGCATCTATCTCTAGTTCCGAAAAACTCTGGATAAGCGGTACGTAGTATACAAAATGTAGTTTAAGGTTGCATAGGTGTAGGATATGGTGTATAGGTCTTGCCCTTTTTTCTGACTTAGGTAACAAGATTATGGGATGCTGACCAGCGATACATCCACCGCAGGCTAAGAACATTAATTTTGACTACTATGGCTGTGGCCGCCGTATCGGACCGGTCTGAAATGAAATAACTGTGTCTGGTTGGCTGTGTGTAGGGGGAGAAACTATACGGAAACTCGATACATCTGCGAGTCCTTGGCAGCGATAAAACCTGGTTGAGGTGGTGACATTGGACTCCCCACTGTGGAGACCCGAGTCCAATCGAGCGGCGGTATTCCTCCATAAAGGTAAGGGTTACTTTTAAGTCAATAAAAACAACGCAGACCTAGGCCTACCTATTACATACGTTCACATGGCGTCATCTACATTATGAGGAAGGTTAGATTTGTGGAAACAGGGCAGGGCTTTGATTTTTGAGGGAAATTATGGAATAAAACCGGTAACGAAGATGCGACTTTTTTTACGGATGCACGGATAGATGGCCGAAGACGAGAATAACAGCCAACTAATACCCTAGTTTCTGCTCAAAATGTGACCGTTTACATGTGTTTGTAAACCTGAAATGGGCCCACTTAGTGTAGTATGCGATGATTGCTGCATCGTTCTCTTTACATGCGATGTCAAATCCTATATTTTGAACACGATCTTTGAAATCTGCCTGCTCATTTTTGGGGCAAATTCAGAAAAAACAAAATTACACGTGGTTTTTATTTTCAGTGTAGATCATATAAAAATTATCTGAATTTTTGAACCTGAAGTCGCCCTGCATAGCGAAATCTGTAATGTTTTACATATCATGCAATACCAGTTTACACTGTATGTGTATTATATATGGCAGCCCGCTGTCCAATCCTATATTTTGAACACGATCTTTGAAATCTGCCTGCTCATTTCTGGGTCAAACTCAGGAAAAACTAAATTACGCGTGTCTTTTTATTTTCAGTGTAAATCATATATCTGAATTTTTGAACCTGAAGTCGCCCTGCATAGCGAAATCTGTAATGTTTTACATATCATGCAATACCAGTTTACACTGTATGTGTATTATATATGGCAGCCCGCTGTCCAATCCTATATTTTGAACACGATCTTTGAAATCTGCCTGCTCTTTTCTGGGTCAAACTCAGGAAAAACTAAATTACGCGTGTCTTTTTATTTTCAGTGTAGATCATATATCTGAATTTTTTAACCTGAAGTCGCCCTGCATAGCGAAATCTGCTATGATTTATATATAATATTATGACGTTCTACACTGTATGTGTATTATATATGGCACCCCGCTGTCCAATCCTATATTTTGAACACGATCTTTGAAATCTGCATTTCTTTGTGAAACTCAGGAAAACAACATTACAAGTGTCTTTTTATTTTCAGTGTAGATCATTTATCTGAATTTTTGAGCCTGAATTCGCCCTGCATTTCGAAATCTGTAATGTTTTACATATCATGCAATACCGGTTTACACTGTATGTGTATTATATATGGCAGCGCGCTGTCCTATTCTATATTTTAAACACGATCTTTGAAATCCGCCTTCTCATTTCTGATTGCCTCAGAAACTTGTGAGTATTTTGTTATTATTTTCAATGGAACATTTTGCATTGGAGTCGATATGGGAAATTATTTAGTGGTGTGCACCTTCGTGCACTAAAAAACAAATCCCCATGCGCTTTAGAAATTGTTCCTTGCACAAACATATGCACGAAGGTGGGAACTAGACCGTATCTTGCTGACTATAACAAACATAATCAAAGACCATTTCATGTCACATTCATTTGTTGTCCACGCAGGTTCTACGGGCTTGCCTATAAGCGTGGCATGAGCCAGTCGTCTGGCATAGTCAGTAGCATATGTTCATGTTCCCAGCCTTCGAAATATGTTTTGTACACGGGATCATGGCTAAAGCGCGTTACGATTTCTTTGAAATCTGCCTGCTCATTTCTGGGGCAAATTCAGGAAAAACAAAATAACACGTGTCTTTTTATTTTCAGTGTAGATCATATATCTGAATTTTTGAACCCGAAGTCGCCCTTGAAAGCGAAATCTGCAATGATTTATATATCATGTTATGACGTTCTACACTGTATGTGTATTATATATGACAGCGCGCTGTCCAATCCTATATTTTGAACACGATCTTTGAAATCTGCCTGCTCATGTCTGGGGCAAATTCAGGAAAAACAAAATTACACGTGTTCTTTTATTTTCAGTGTAGATCATATATCTGAATTTTTGAGCCTGAAGTCGCCCTGCATAGCGAAATATGTAATGTTTTACATATCACGCAATACCGGTTTACACTGTATGTGTATTATATATGGCAGTGGGTAGTCTAATTCTTTATTATGAACACGATCTTTGAAATCTGCCTGCTAATTTCTGGGTCAAACTCAGGAAAAGCAAAATTACACGTGTCTTTTTATTTTCAGTGTAGATCATATATCTGAATTTTTGAACCTGAAGTCGCCCTGCATAGCGAAATCTGTAATGTTTTACATATCATGCAATACCGGTTTACACTGTATGTGTATCATATATGGCAGCCCGCTGTCCAATCCTATATTTTGAACACGATCTTTGAAATCTGCCTGTTCATTTCTGGGTGAAACTCAGGAAAACAACATTACACGTGTCTTTTCATTTTCAGTCTAGATCATTTATCTGAATTTTTGAACCTGAAGTCGCCCTGCATATCAAAATCTGTAATGTTTTACATATCATGCAATACCGTTATACACTACAATCCTATATTTTGAACACGATCTTTGAAATCTGCCTGCTCATTTCAGGGTCAAACTCAGGAAAGACAAAATTACACGTGTCTTTTTATTTTCAGTCTAGATAATATATATGCATTTTTGAGCCTGAATTCGCCCTGCATATCGAAATCTGTAATGTTTTACATATCATGCAATACCGGTTTACACTGTATGTGTATTATATATGGCAGCCCGCTGTCCAATCCTATATTTTGAACACGATCTTTGAAATATGCCTGCTCATTTCTGGGTCAAACTCAGGAAAAACAAAATTACACCTGTCTTTTTATTTTCAGTCTAGATCATATATCTGAATTTTTAGCCTGAATTCGCCCTGCATACCGAAATCTGTAAAGTTTTACATATCATGTTATGACCTTCTACACTGTATGTGTATTATATATGACAGCTCGCTGTCCAATCCTATATTTTGAACACGATCTTTGAAATCTGCCTGCTCATTTCTGGGTCAAACTCAGGAAAAACAAAATTACACGTGTCTTTTTATTTTCAGTCTAGATCATATATTTGAATTTTTGAGCCTGATTTTGCCCTCCATAGCGAAATCTGTAATGTTTTACATATCATGCAATACCGGTTCACACTTTATGTGTATTATATATGGCAGCCCGCTGTCGAATCTTATATTTTGAACACGATCTTTGAAATCTGCCTGCTCATTTCTGGGTCAAACTCACGAAAAACAAAATTACACGTGTCTTTTTATTTTCAGTCTAGATCATATATCTGAATTATTGAGCCTGAATTCGCCCTGCATAACGAAATCTGTAATGTTTTACATATCATGCAATACCGGTTTACACTGTATGTGTATTATATATGGCAGCGCGCTGTCCTATTCTATATTTTAAACACGATCTTTGAAATCCGCCTGCTCATTTCTGATTGCCTCAGAAACTTGTGAGTATTTTGTTATTATTTTCAATGGAACATTTTGCATGGGAGTCGATATGGGAAATTATTTAGTGGTGTGCACCTTCGTGCACTAAAAAAAAAATCCCCATGCGCTTTAGAAATTGTCCCTTGCACAAACATATGCACGAAGGTGGGAACTAGACCGTATCTTGCTGACTATGACAAACATAATCTAAGACCATTTCATGTCACATTCATTTTTTGTCCTCGCAGGTTCTACGGGATGCCTATAAGCGTGGCATGAGCCAGTCGTCTGGCATAGTCAGTAGCATATGGTCATGTTCCCAGCCTTCGTAATATGTTTTGTACACGGGATCATGGCTAAAGCGCGTTACGATTTCTTTGAAATCTGTCTGCTCATTTCTGGGGCAAATTCAGGAAAAACAAAATAACACTTTAAATAATATTTTCAGTGTAGATCATATATCTGAATTTTTGAACCTGAAGTCGCCCTGCAAAGCGAAATCTGCAATGATTTATGTATCTTGTTATGAAGTTCTACACTGTATGTGTATTATATATGACAGCGCGCTGTCCAATCCTATATTTTGAACACGATCTTTGAAATCTGCCTGCTCATTTCTGGGTCAAACTCAGGGAAAACAAAATTTCACGTGTCTTTTTATTTTCAGTCTAGATCATATATCTGAATTTTTGAGCCTGAAGACGGCCTGCATAGCGAAATGTGTAATGTTTTACAAATCATATTATGGCGTTCTACACTGTATGTGTATTATATATGACAGCGCGCTGTCCAATCCTATATTTTGAACACGATCTTTGAAATCTGCCTGCTCATTTTTGGGGCAAATTCAGGAAAAACAAAATTACACGTGTCTTTTTATTTTCAGTGAAGATCATATATCTGATTTTTTAAGCCTGATTTTGCCCTCCATAGCGAAATCTGTAATGTTTTACATATCATGCAATACCGGTTCACACTTTATGTGTATTATATATGGCAGCCCGCTGTCGAATCCTATATTTTGAACACGATCTTTGAAATCTGCCTGCTCATTTCTGGGTCAAACTCACGAAAAACAAAATTACACGTGTCTTTTTATTTTCAGTCTAGATCATATATCTGAATTATTGAGCCTGAATTCGCCCTGCATAACGAAATCTGTAATGTTTTACATATCATGCAATACCGGTTTACACTGTATGTGTATTATATATGGCAGCGCGCTGTCCTATTCTATATTTTAAACACGATCTTTGAAATCCGCCTGCTCATTTCTGATTGCCTCAGAAACTTGTGAGTATTTTGTTATTATTTTCAATGGAACATTTTGCATGGGAGTCGATATGGGAAATTATTTAGTGGTGTGCACCTTCGTGCACTAAAAAAAAAATCCCCATGCGCTTTAGAAATTGTCCCTTGCACAAACATATGCACGAAGGTGGGAACTAGACCGTATCTTGCTGACTATGACAAACATAATCTAAGACCATTTCATGTCACATTCATTTTTTGTCCTCGCAGGTTCTACGGGATGCCTATAAGCGTGGCATGAGCCAGTCGTCTGGCATAGTCAGTAGCATATGGTCATGTTCCCAGCCTTCGTAATATGTTTTGTACACGGGATCATGGCTAAAGCGCGTTACGATTTCTTTGAAATCTGTCTGCTCATTTCTGGGGCAAATTCAGGAAAAACAAAATAACACTTTAAATAATATTTTCAGTGTAGATCATATATCTGAATTTTTGAACCTGAAGTCGCCCTGCAAAGCGAAATCTGCAATGATTTATATATCTTGTTATGAAGTTCTACACTGTATGTGTATTATATATGACAGCGCGCTGTCCAATCCTATATTTTGAACACGATCTTTGAAATCTGCCTGCTCATGTCTGGGGCAAATTCAGGAAAAACAAAATTACACGTTTCCTTTTATTTTCAGTGTAGATCATATATCTGAATTTTTCAGCCAGAAGTCGCCCTGCATAGCGAAATCTGTAATGTTTTACATATCACGCAAAACCGGTTTACACTGTATGTGTATTATATATGGCAGTTCGTAGTCTAATTCTTTATTTTGAACACGATCTTTGAAATCTGCCTGCAAATTTCTGGGTCAAACTCAGGAAAAACAAAATTACACGTGTCTTTTTATTTTCAGTCTAGATCATATATCTTAATTTTTTAGCCTGAATTCGCCCTGCATATCGAAATCTGTAAAGATGTACATATCATGCAATACCGGTTTACACTGTATGTGTATTATATATGGCAGCCCGCTGTCCAATCCTATATTTTGAATACGATCTTTGAAATCTGCCTGTTCATTTCTGGCTGAAACTCAGGAAAACAACATTACACGTGTCTTTTTATTTTCAGTCTAGATCATTTATCTGAATTTTTGAACCTGAAGTCGCCCTGCGTATCGAAATCTGTAATGTTTTACATATCATGCAATACCGTTATACACTACTATCCTATATTTTGAACACGATCTTTGAAATCTGCCTGCTCATTTCTGGGTCAAACTCAGGAAAAACAAAATTATGTCTTTTTATTTTCAGTCTAGATCATATATCTGAATTTTTGAGCCTGAATTCGCCCTGCATATCGAAATCTGTAATGTTTTACATATCATGCAATACCGGTTTACACTGTATGTGTATTATATACGGCAGCACCGCTGTCCAATCCTATATTTTGAACACGATCTTTGAAATCTGCCTGCTCATTTCTGGGTGAAACTCAGGAAAACAACAGTACACGTGTCTTTTTATTTTCAGTCTAGATCATATATCTGAATTGTTGAACCTGAAGTCGCCCTGCATAGCGAAATATGTAATGTTTTACATATCATGCAATACCGGTTTACACTGTAAGTGTATTATATATGGCAGCCCGCTGTCCAATCCTATATTTTGAACACGATCTTTGAAATCTGCCTGTTCATTTCAGGGTGAAACTCAGGAAAACAACATTACACGTGTCTTTTTATTTTCAGTCTAGATCATATATCTGAATTTTTGAGCCTGAATTCGCCCTGCATATCGAAATCTGTAAAGATTTACATATCATGCAATACCGGTTTACACTGTATGTGTATTATATATGGCAGCGCGCTTTCCTATTCTATATTTTAAACACGATCTTTGAAATCTGCCTTTTCATTTCCGATTGCCTCAGAAACTTGTGAGTATTTTGTTATTATTTTCAATGGAACATTTTGCATGGGAGTCGATATGGGAAATTATTTAGTGGTGTGCACCTTCGTGCACAAAAAAAAAAATCCCCATGCGCTTTAGAAATTGTCCCTTGCACAAACATATGCACGAAGGTGGGAACTAGACCGTATCTTGCTGACTATGACAAACATAATCAAAGACCATTTCATGTCACATTTATTTTTTGTCCACGCAGGTTCTACGGGCTTGCCTATAAGCGTGGCATGAGCCAGTCGTTTGGCATAGTCAGTAGCATATGGTCATGTTCCCAGCCTTCGTAATATGTTTTGTACACGGGACCATGGCTAAAGCGCGTTACGATTTCTTTGAAATCTGCCTGCTCATTTCTGGGGCAAATTCAGGAAAAAAAAATAACACGTGTCTTTTTATTTTCAGTGTAGATCATATATCTGAATTTTTGAACCTGAAGTCGCCCTGCATAGCGAAATGTGTAATGTTTTACAAATCATATTATGGCGTTCTACACTGTATGTGTATCATATATGACAGCGCGCTGTCCAATCCTATATTTTGAACACGATCTTTGAAATCTGCCTGCTCATTTCTGGGGCAAATTCAGGAAAAACAAAATTTCACGTGTCTTTTTATTTTCAGTCAAGATCATATATCTGAATTTTTGAACCCGAAGTCGCCCTGCATAGCGAAATCTGCAATGATTTATAAATCATGTTATGACGTTCAACACTGTATGTGTATTATATATGACAGCTCGCTGTCCAATCCTATATTTTGAACACGATCTTTGAAATCTTTCTGCTCATTTCTGGGTCAAACTCAGGAAAAACAAAATTACACGTGTCTTTTTATTTTCAGTCTAGATCATATATCCGAATTTTTGAACCTGAATTCGCCCTGCATAGCGAAATCTGCCATGTTTTATAAATCAGGTTATGACGTTCTACACTGTATGTGTATTATATATGACAGCGCGCTGACCAATCCTATATTTTGAACACGATCTTTGAAATCTTTCTGCTCATTTCTGGGTCAAACTCACGAAAAACAAAATTACACGTGTCTTTTTATTTTCAGTCTAGATCATATATCTGATTTTTTGAGCCTGATTTCGCCCTCCATAGCGAAATCTGTAATGTTTTACATATCATGCAATACCGGTTCACACTGTATGTGTATTATATATGGCAGTCCGCAGTCCAATCCTATATTTTGAACACGATCTTTGAAATTTGCCTGCTCATTTCTGGGTCAAACTCAGGAAAAACAAAATTACACGTGTCTTTTTATTTTCCGTCTAGATCATATATCTGATTTTTTGAGCCTGATTTCGCCCTCCATAGCGAAATCTGTAATGTTTTACATATCATGCAATACCGGTTTACACTGTATGGGTATTATATATGGCAGTCCGCTGTCCAATCCTATATTTTGAACACGATCTTTGAAATATGCCTGCTCATTTCTGGGTCAAACTCACGAAAAACAAAATTACACGTGTCTTTTTATTTTCAGTGTAGATCATATATCTGAATTTGTGAACCTGAAGTCGCCCTGCATAGCGAAATCTGCAATGATTTATATATCATGTTATGACGTTCTACACTGTATGTGTATTATATATGACAGCGCGCTGTCCAATCCTATATTTTGAACACGATCTTTGAAATCTGCCTGCTCATTTCTGGGTCAAACTCAGGAAAAACAAAATTTCACGTGTCTTTTTATTTTCAGTGAAGATCATATATCTGAATTTTTGAACCTGAAGTCGCCCTGCATAGCGAAATGTGTAATGTTTTACAAATCATGTTATGGCGTTCTACACTGTATGTGTGTTATATATGACAGCGCGCTGTCCAATCCTATATTCTGAACACGATCTTTGAAATCTTTCTGCTCATTTCTGGGTCAAACTCAGGAAAAACAAAATTACACGTGTCTTTTTATTTTCAGTCTAGATCATATATCTGATTTTTTTAGCCTGATTTCGCCCTCCATAGCGAAATCTGTAATGTTTTACATATCATGCAATACCGGTTCACACTGTATGTGTATTATAATTTTATATCTGAATTTTTGAATCTGAAGTCGCCCTGCATAGCGAAACCTGCAATGATTTATATATCATGATATGACGTTCTACTCTGTATGTGTATTATATATGACAGCACGCAGTCTAATTCTTTATTTTGAACACGATCTTTGAAATCTGCCTGCTCATTTCTGGGGCAAATTCAGGAAAAACAAAATTTCACGTGTCTTTTAATTTTCAGTCAAGATCATATATCTGAATTTTTGAACCCGAAGTCGCCCTGCATAGCGAAATCTGCAATGATTTATAAATCATGTTATGACGTTCAACACTTTATGTGTATTATAAATGACAGCGCGCTTTCCAATCCTATATTTTGAACACGATCTTTGAAATATGCCTGCTCATTTCTGGGTCAAACTCAGGGAAAACAAAATTTCACGTGTCTTTTTATTTTCAGTCTAGATCATATATCTGAATTTTTGAGCCTGAAGACGGCCTGCATAGCGAAATGTGTAATGTTTTACAAATCATATTATGGCGTTCTACACTGTATGTGTGTTATATATGACAGCGCGCTGTCCAATCCTATATTCTGAACACGATCTTTGAAATCTTTCTGCTCATTTCTGGGGCAAATTCAGGAAAAACAAAATTACACGTGTCTTTTTATTTTCAGTGAAGATCATATATCTGATTTTTTTAGCCTGATTTCGCCCTCCATAGCGAAATCTGTAATGTTTTACATATCATGCAATACCGGTTCACACTGTATGTGTATTATAATTTTATATCTGAATTTTTGAATCTGAAGTCGCCCTGCATAGCGAAACCTGCAATGATTTATATATCATGATATGACGTTCTACTCTGTATGTGTATTATATATGACAGCACGCAGTCTAATTCTTTATTTTGAACACGATCTTTGAAATGTGCCTGCTCATTTCTGGGGCAAATTCAGGAAAAACAAAATTTCACGTGTCTTTTAATTTTCAGTCAAGATCATATATCTGAATTTTTGAACCCGAAGTCGCCCTGCATAGCGAAATCTGCAATGATTTATAAATCATGTTATGACGTTCAACACTTTATGTGTATTATAAATGACAGCGCGCTTTCCAATCCTATATTTTGAACACGATCTTTGAAATCTGCCTGCTCATTTCTGGGTCAAACTCAGGGAAAACAAAATTTCACGTGTCTTTTTATTTTCAGTCTAGATCATATATCTGAATTTTTGAGCCTGAAGACGGCCTGCATAGCGAAATCTGTAATGTTTTACATATCGTGTAATACCGGGTTACACTGTATGTGTATTATATATGGCAGCACGCATGCGCAGTCTAATTCTTTATTTTGAACACGATCTTTGAAATCTGCCTGCTCATTTCTGGGGCAAATTCAGGGAAAACAAAATTTCACGTGTCTTTTTATTTTCAGTGTAGATCATATATCTGAATTTTTGAATCTGAAGTCGCCCTGCATAGCGAAATCTGCAATGATTTATAAATCATGTTATGACGTTCAACACTTTATGTGTATTATAAATGACAGCGCGCTTTCCAATCCTATATTTTGAACACGATCTTTCAAATCTGCCTGCTCATTTCTGGGTCAAACTCAGGGAAAACAAAATTTCACGTGTCTTTTTATTTTCAGTCTAGATCATATATCTGAATTTTTGAGCCTGAAGACGGCGTGCATAGCGAAACCTGTAATGTTTTACACATCATGTAATACCGGGTTACACTGTATGTGTATTATATATGGCAGCACGCATGCGCAGTCTAATTCTTTATTTTGAACACGATCTTTGAAATCTGCCTGCTCATTTCTGAGGCAAATTCAAGAAAAAACAAAATTACACGTGTATTTTTATTTTCAGTGTAGATCATATATCTGAATTTTTGAATCTGAAGTCGCCCTGCATAGCGAAACCTGCAATGATTTATATATCATGTTATGACGTTCTACTCTGTATGTGTATTATATATGACAGCACGCAGTCTAATTCTTTATTTTGAACACGATCTTTGAAATCTGCCTGCTCATTTCTGGGTCAAATTCAGGAAAAACAAAATTTCACGTGTCTTTTTATTTTCAGTCAAGATCATATATCTGAATTTTTGAACCCGAAGTCGCCCTGCATAGCGAAATCTGCAATGATTTATAAATCATGTTATGACGTTCAACACTTTATGTGTATTATAAATGACAGCGCGCTTTCCAATCCTATATTTTGAACACGATCTTTGAAATCTGCCTGCTCATTTCTGGGTCAAACTCAGGGAAAACAAAATTACACGTGTCTTTTTATTTTCAGTGAAGATCATATATCTGATTTTTTTAGCCTGATTTCGCCCTCCATAGCGAAATCTGTAATGTTTTACATATCATGCAATACCGGTTCACACTGTATGTGTATTATAATTTTATATCTGAATTTTTGAATCTGAAGTCGCCCTGCATAGCGAAACCTGCAATGATTTATATATCATGATATGACGTTCTACTCTGTATGTGTATTATATATGACAGCACGCAGTCTAATTCTTTATTTTGAACACGATCTTTGAAATCTGCCTGCTCATTTCTGGGGCAAATTCAGGAAAAACAAAATTTCACGTGTCTTTTTATTTTCAGTCAAGATCATATATCTGAATTTTTGAACCCGAAGTCGCCCTGCATAGCGAAATCTGCAATGATTTATAAATCATGTTATGACGTTCAACACTTTATGTGTATTATAAATGACAGCGCGCTTTCCAATCCTATATTTTGAACACGATCTTTGAAATCTGCCTGCTCATTTCTGGGTCAAACTCTGGGAAAACAAAATTTCACGTGTCTTTTTATTTTCAGTCTAGATCATATATCTGAATTTTTGAGCCTGAAGACGGCCTGCATAGCGAAATCTGTAATGTTTTACATATCGTGTAATACCGGGTTACACTGTATGTGTATTATATATGGCAGCACGCATGCGCAGTCTAATTCTTTATTTTGAACACGATCTTTGAAATCTGCCTGCTCATTTCTGGGGCAAATTCAGGGAAAACAAAATTTCACGTGTCTTTTTATTTTCAGTGTAGATCATATATCTGAATTTTTGAATCTGAAGTCGCCCTGCATAGCGAAATCTGCAATGATTTATAAATCATGTTATGACGTTCAACACTTTATGTGTATTATAAATGACAGCGCGCTTTCCAATCCTATATTTTGAACACGATCTTTCAAATCTGCCTGCTCATTTCTGGGTCAAACTCAGGGAAAACAAAATTTCACGTGTCTTTTTATTTTCAGTGAAGATCATATATCTGATTTTTTTAGCCTGATTTCGCCCTCCATAGCGAAATCTGTAATGTTTTACATATCATGCAATACCGGTTCACACTGTATGTGTATTATAATTTTATATCTGAATTTTTGAATCTGAAGTCGCCCTGCATAGCGAAACCTGCAATGATTTATATATCATGATATGACGTTCTACTCTGTATGTGTATTATATATGACAGCACGCAGTCTAATTCTTTATTTTGAACACGATCTTTGAAATGTGCCTGCTCATTTCTGGGGCAAATTCAGGAAAAACAAAATTTCACGTGTCTTTTAATTTTCAGTCAAGATCATATATCTGAATTTTTGAACCCGAAGTCGCCCTGCATAGCGAAATCTGCAATGATTTATAAATCATGTTATGACGTTCAACACTTTATGTGTATTATAAATGACAGCGCGCTTTCCAATCCTATATTTTGAACACGATCTTTGAAATCTGCCTGCTCATTTCTGGGTCAAACTCAGGAAAAACAAAATTTCACGTGTCTTTTTATTTTCAGTGAAGATCATATATCTGATTTTTTGAACCTGAAGTCGCCCTGCATAGCGAAATGTGTAATGTTTTACAAATCATGTTATGGCGTTCTACACTGTATGTGTGTTATATATGACAGCGCGCTGTCCAATCCTATATTCTGAACACGATCTTTGAAATCTTTCTGCTCATTTCTGGGTCAAACTCAGGAAAAACAAAATTACACGTGTCTTTTTATTTTCAGTCTAGATCATATATCTGATTTTTTTAGCCTGATTTCGCCCTCCATAGCGAAATCTGTAATGTTTTACATATCATGCAATACCGGTTCACACTGTATGTGTATTATAATTTTATATCTGAATTTTTGAATCTGAAGTCGCCCTGCATAGCGAAACCTGCAATGATTTATATATCATGATATGACGTTCTACTCTGTATGTGTATTATATATGACAGCACGCAGTCTAATTCTTTATTTTGAACACGATCTTTGAAATCTGCCTGCTCATTTCTGGGGCAAATTCAGGAAAAACAAAATTTCACGTGTCTTTTAATTTTCAGTCAAGATCATATATCTGAATTTTTGAACCCGAAGTCGCCCTGCATAGCGAAATCTGCAATGATTTATAAATCATGTTATGACGTTCAACACTTTATGTGTATTATAAATGACAGCGCGCTTTCCAATCCTATATTTTGAACACGATCTTTGAAATATGCCTGCTCATTTCTGGGTCAAACTCAGGGAAAACAAAATTTCACGTGTCTTTTTATTTTCAGTCTAGATCATATATCTGAATTTTTGAGCCTGAAGACGGCCTGCATAGCGAAATGTGTAATGTTTTACAAATCATATTATGGCGTTCTACACTGTATGTGTGTTATATATGACAGCGCGCTGTCCAATCCTATATTCTGAACACGATCTTTGAAATCTTTCTGCTCATTTCTGGGGCAAATTCAGGAAAAAAAAAATTACACGTGTCTTTTTATTTTCAGTGAAGATCATATATCTGATTTTTTTAGCCTGATTTCGCCCTCCATAGCGAAATCTGTAATGTTTTACATATCATGCAATACCGGTTCACACTGTATGTGTATTATAATTTTATATCTGAATTTTTGAATCTGAAGTCGCCCTGCATAGCGAAACCTGCAATGATTTATATATCATGATATGACGTTCTACTCTGTATGTGTATTATATATGACAGCACGCAGTCTAATTCTTTATTTTGAACACGATCTTTGAAATGTGCCTGCTCATTTCTGGGGCAAATTCAGGAAAAACAAAATTTCACGTGTCTTTTAATTTTCAGTCAAGATCATATATCTGAATTTTTGAACCCGAAGTCGCCCTGCATAGCGAAATCTGCAATGATTTATAAATCATGTTATGACGTTCAACACTTTATGTGTATTATAAATGACAGCGCGCTTTCCAATCCTATATTTTGAACACGATCTTTGAAATCTGCCTGCTCATTTCTGGGTCAAACTCAGGGAAAACAAAATTTCACGTGTCTTTTTATTTTCAGTCTAGATCATATATCTGAATTTTTGAGCCTGAAGACGGCCTGCATAGCGAAATCTGTAATGTTTTACATATCGTGTAATACCGGGTTACACTGTATGTGTATTATATATGGCAGCACGCATGCGCAGTCTAATTCTTTATTTTGAACACGATCTTTGAAATCTGCCTGCTCATTTCTGGGGCAAATTCAGGGAAAACAAAATTTCACGTGTCTTTTTATTTTCAGTGTAGATCATATATCTGAATTTTTGAATCTGAAGTCGCCCTGCATAGCGAAATCTGCAATGATTTATAAATCATGTTATGACGTTCAACACTTTATGTGTATTATAAATGACAGCGCGCTTTCCAATCCTATATTTTGAACACGATCTTTCAAATCTGCCTGCTCATTTCTGGGTCAAACTCAGGGAAAACAAAATTTCACGTGTCTTTTTATTTTCAGTCTAGATCATATATCTGAATTTTTGAGCCTGAAGACGGCGTGCATAGCGAAACCTGTAATGTTTTACACATCATGTAATACCGGGTTACACTGTATGTGTATTATATATGGCAGCACGCATGCGCAGTCTAATTCTTTATTTTGAACACGATCTTTGAAATCTGCCTGCTCATTTCTGAGGCAAATTCAAGAAAAAACAAAATTACACGTGTATTTTTATTTTCAGTGTAGATCATATATCTGAATTTTTGAATCTGAAGTCGCCCTGCATAGCGAAACCTGCAATGATTTATATATCATGTTATGACGTTCTACTCTGTATGTGTATTATATATGACAGCACGCAGTCTAATTCTTTATTTTGAACACGATCTTTGAAATCTGCCTGCTCATTTCTGGGTCAAATTCAGGAAAAACAAAATTTCACGTGTCTTTTTATTTTCAGTCAAGATCATATATCTGAATTTTTGAACCCGAAGTCGCCCTGCATAGCGAAATCTGCAATGATTTATAAATCATGTTATGACGTTCAACACTTTATGTGTATTATAAATGACAGCGCGCTTTCCAATCCTATATTTTGAACACGATCTTTGAAATCTGCCTGCTCATTTCTGGGTCAAACTCAGGGAAAACAAAATTACACGTGTCTTTTTTTTTTCAGTGAAGATCATATATCTGATTTTTTTAGCCTGATTTCGCCCTCCATAGCGAAATCTGTAATGTTTTACATATCATGCAATACCGGTTCACACTGTATGTGTATTATAATTTTATATCTGAATTTTTGAATCTGAAGTCGCCCTGCATAGCGAAACCTGCAATGATTTATATATCATGATATGACGTTCTACTCTGTATGTGTATTATATATGACAGCACGCAGTCTAATTCTTTATTTTGAACACGATCTTTGAAATGTGCCTGCTCATTTCTGGGGCAAATTCAGGAAAAACAAAATTTCACGTGTCTTTTTATTTTCAGTCAAGATCATATATCTGAATTTTTGAACCCGAAGTCGCCCTGCATAGCGAAATCTGCAATGATTTATAAATCATGTTATGACGTTCAACACTTTATGTGTATTATAAATGACAGCGCGCTTTCCAATCCTATATTTTGAACACGATCTTTGAAATCTGCCTGCTCATTTCTGGGTCAAACTCTGGGAAAACAAAATTTCACGTGTCTTTTTATTTTCAGTCTAGATCATATATCTGAATTTTTGAGCCTGAAGACGGCCTGCATAGCGAAATCTGTAATGTTTTACATATCGTGTAATACCGGGTTACACTGTATGTGTATTATATATGGCAGCACGCATGCGCAGTCTAATTCTTTATTTTGAACACGATCTTTGAAATCTGCCTGCTCATTTCTGGGGCAAATTCAGGGAAAACAAATTTTCACGTGTCTTTTTATTTTCAGTGTAGATCATATATCTGAATTTTTGAATCTGAAGTCGCCCTGCATAGCGAAATCTGCAATGATTTATAAATCATGTTATGACGTTCAACACTTTATGTGTATTATAAATGACAGCGCGCTTTCCAATCCTATATTTTGAACACGATCTTTCAAATCTGCCTGCTCATTTCTGGGTCAAACTCAGGGAAAACAAAATTTCACGTGTCTTTTTATTTTCAGTCTAGATCATATATCTGAATTTTTGAGCCTGAAGACGGCGTGCATAGCGAAACCTGTAATGTTTTACACATCATGTAATACCGGGTTACACTGTATGTGTATTATATATGGCAGCACGCATGCGCAGTCTAATTCTTTATTTTGAACACGATCTTTGAAATCTGCCTGCTCATTTCTGAGGCAAATTCAAGAAAAAACAAAATTACACGTGTATTTTTATTTTCAGTGTAGATCATATATCTGAATTTTTGAATCTGAAGTCGCCCTGCATAGCGAAACCTGCAATGATTTATATATCATGTTATGACGTTCTACTCTGTATGTGTATTATATATGACAGCACGCAGTCTAATTCTTTATTTTAAACACGATCTTTGAAATCTGCCTGCTCATTTCTGGGGCAAATTCAGGAAAAACAAAATTTCACGTGTCTTTTTATTTTCAGTCAAGATCATATATCTGAATTTTTGAACCCGAAGTCGCCCTGCATAGCGAAATCTGCAATGATTTATAAATCATGTTATGACGTTCAACACTTTATGTGTATTATAAATGACAGCGCGCTTTCCAATCCTATATTTTGAACACGATCTTTGAAATCTGCCTGCTCATTTCTGGGTCAAACTCAGGGAAAACAAAATTGCACGTGTCTTTTTATTTTCAGTCTAGATCATATATCTGAATTTTTGAGCCTGAAGACGGCGTGCATAGCGAAATCTGTAATGTTTTACATATCATGTAATACCGGGTTACACTGTATGTGAATTATATATGACAGCACGCATGCGCAGTCTAATTCTTTATTTTGAACACGATCTTTGAAATCTGCCTGCTCATTTCTGAGGCAAATTCAAGAAAAACAAAATTACACGTGTATTTTTATTTTCATTGTAGATCATATATCTGAATTTTTGAATCTGAAGTCGCCCTGCATGGCGAAATCTGCTATGATTTATATATCATGTTATGACGTCTACTCTGTATTTGTATTATATATGGCAGCACGCAGTCTAATTCTTTATTTTGAACACGATCTTTGAAATCTGCCTGCTCATTTCTGGGGCAAATTCAGGAAAAACAAAATTTCACGTGTCTTTTTATTTTCAGTCAAGATCATATATCTGAATTTTTGAACCCGAAGTGGCCCTGCATAGCGAAATCTGCAATGATTTATAAATCATGTTATGACGTTCAACACTTTATGTGTATTATATATGACAGCGCGCTTTCCAATCCTATATTTTGAACACAATCTTTGAAATCTGCCTGCTCATTTCTGGGTCAAACTCAGGGAAAACAAAGTTTCACGTGTCTTTTTATTTTCAGTCTAGATCATATAAATTATCTGAATTTTTGAGCCTGAAGACGGCCTGCATACCGAAATCTGTAATGTTTAACATATCATGTAATACCGGGTTACACTGTATGTGTATTATATATGGCAGCACGCATGCGCAGTCTAATTCTTTATTTTGAACACGATCTTTGAAATCTGCCTGCTCATTTCTGAGGCAAATTCAAGAAAAACAAAATTACACGTGTATTTTTATTTTCATTGTAGATCATATATATCTGAATTTTTGAATCTGAAGTCGCCCTGCATGGCGAAATCTGCTATGATTTATATATCATGTTATGACGTCTACTCTGTATTTGTATTATATATGGCAGCACGCAGTCTAATTCTTTATTTTGAACACGATCTTTTAAATCTGCCTGCTCATTTCTGGGGCAAATTCAGGAAAAACAAAATTTCACGTGTCTTTTTATTTTCAGTCAAGATCATATATCTGAATTTTTGAACCCGAAGTGGCCCTGCATAGCGAAATCTGCAATGATTTATAAATCATGTTATGACGTTCAACACTTTATGTGTATTATATATGACAGCGCGCTTTCCAATCCTATATTTTGAACACGATCTTTGAAATCTGCCTGCTCATTTCTGGGTCAAACTCAGGGAAAACAAAATTTCACGTGTCTTTTTATTTTCACTCTAGATCATATATCTGAATTTTTGAGCCTGAAGACGGCCTGCATAGCGAAATCTGTAATGTTTTACATATCGTGTAATACCGGGTTACACTGTATGTGTATTATATATGGCAGCACGCATGCGCAGTCTAATTCTTTATTTTGAACACGATCTTTGAAATCTGCCTGCTCATTTCTGGGGCAAATTCAGGGAAAACAAAATTTCACGTGTCTTTTTATTTTCAGTGTAGATCATATATCTGAATTTTTGAATCTGAAGTCGCCCTGCATAGCGAAATCTGCAATGATTTATATATCATGTTATGACGTTCTACTCTGTATGTGTATTATATATGACAGCACGCAGTCTAATTCTTTATTTTGAACACGATCTTTTAAATCTGCCTGCTCATTTCTGGGGAAAATTCAGGAAAAACAAAATTACACGTGTATTTTTATTTTCAGTGTAAATCATATATCTGAATTTTTGAATCTGAAGTCGCCCTGCATAGCGAAATCTGCAATGATTTATATATCATGTTATGACGTTCTACACTGAATTTGTATTATATATGGCAGCACGCAGTCTATTTCTTTATTTTGAACACGATCTTTGAAATCTGCCTGCTCATTTCTGGGGCAAATTCAGGAAAAACAAAATTTCACGTGTCTTTTTATTTTCAGTCAAGATCATATATCT
Organism: Astropecten irregularis; assembly: GCA_963971285.1. Lineage (NCBI taxonomy): Eukaryota > Metazoa > Echinodermata > Asteroidea > Paxillosida > Astropectinidae > Astropecten > Astropecten irregularis. The sequence continues at coordinate 13,522,481 of OZ020255.1, read as the reverse complement.
GAATTTTTGAACCCGAAGTCGCCCTGCATAGCGAAATCTGCAATGATTTATGAATCATGTTATGACGTTGTGTATTATATATGACAGCGCGCTTTCCAATCCTATATTTTAAACACGATCTTTGAAATCTGCCTGCTCATTTCTGGGTCAAACTCAGGGAAAACAAAATTTCACGTGTCTTTTTATTTTCAGTCTAGATCATATATCTGAATTTTTGAGCCTGAAGACGGCGTGCATAGCGAAATCTGTAATGTTTTACATATCATGTAATACCGGGTTACACTGTATGTGTATTATATATGGCAGCACGCATGCGCAGTCTAATTCTTTATTTTGAACACGATCTTTTAAATCTGCCTGCTCATTTCTGGGGCAAATTCAGGAAAAACAAAATTTCACGTGTCTTTTTATTTTCAGTCAAGATCATATATCTGAATTTTTGAACCCGAAGTGGCCCTGCATAGCGAAATCTGCAATGATTTATAAATCATGTTATGACGTTCAACACTTTATGTGTATTATATATGACAGCGCGCTTTCCAATCCTATATTTTGAACACAATCTTTGAAATCTGCCTGCTCATTTCTGGGTCAAACTCAGGGAAAACAAAGTTTCACGTGTCTTTTTATTTTCAGTCTAGATCATATAAATAATCTGAATTTTTGAGCCTGAAGACGGCCTGCATACCGAAATCTGTAATGTTTTACATATCATGTAATACCGGGTTACACTGTATGTGTATTATATATGGCAGCACGCATGCGCAGTCTAATTCTTTATTTTGAACACGATCTTTGAAATCTGCCTGCTCATTTCTGGGGCAAACTCAGGAAAAACAAAATTACACGTGTATTTTTATTTTCAGTGTAAATCATATATCTGAATTTTTGAATCTGAAGTCGCCCTGCATAGCGAAATCTGCAATGATTTATATATCATGTTATGACGTTCTACACTGAATTTGTATTATATATGGCAGCACGCAGTCTATTTCTTTATTTTGAACACGATCTTTGAAATCTGCCTGCTCATTTCTGGGGCAAATTCAGGAAAAACAAAATTTCACGTGTCTTTTTATTTTCAGTCAAGATCATATATCTGAATTTTTGAACCCGAAGTCGCCCTGCATAGCGAAATCTGCAATGATTTATAAATCATGTTATGACGTTCAACACTTTCTGTGTATTATATATGACAGCGCGCTTTCCAATCCTATATTTTGAACACGATCTTTGAAATCTGCCTGCTCATTTCTGGGTCAAACTCAGGGAAAACAAAATTTCACGTGTCTTTTTATTTTCAGTCTAGATCATATATCTGAATTTTTGAGCCTGAAGACGGCCTGCATAGCGAAATCTGTAATGTTTTACATATCATGTAATACCGGGTTACACTGTATGTGTATTATATATGGCAGCACGCATGCGCAGTCTAATTCTGTATTTTGAACACGATCTTTGAAATCTGCCTGCTCATTTCTGGGGCAAATTCAGGAAAAACAAAATTTCACGTGTCTTTTTATTTTCAGTCAAGATCATATATCTGAATTTTTGAACCCGAAGTGGCCCTGCATAGCGAAATCTACAATGATTTATAAATCATGTTATGACGTTCAACACTTTATGTGTATTATATATGACAGCGCGCTTTCCAATCCTATATTTTGAACACGATCTTTGAAATCTGCCTGCTCATTTCTGGGTCAAACTCAGGGAAAACAAAATTTCACGTGTCTTTTTATTTTCAGTCTAGATCATATATCTGAATTTTTGAGCAAGAAGACGGCGTGCATAGCGAAACCTGTAATGTTTTACACATCATGTAATACCGGGTTACACTGTATGTGTATTATATATGGCAGCACGCATGCGCAGTCTAATTCTTTATTTTGAACACGATCTTTGAAATCTGCCTGCTCATTTCTGGGGCAAATTCAGGAAAAACAAAATTTCACGTGTCTTTTTATTTTCAGTCAAGATCATATATCTGAATTTTTGAACCCGAAGTCGCCCTGCATAGCGAAATCTGCAATGATTTATAAATCATGTTATGACGATCAACACTTTATGTGTATTATAAATGACAGCGCGCTTTCCAATCCTATATTTTGAAAACGATCTTTGAAATCTGCCTGCTCATTTCTGGGTCAAACTCAGGGAAAACAAAATTTCACGTGTCTTTTTATTTTCAGTCTAGATCATATATCTGAATTTTTGAACCCGAAGTGGCCCTGCATAGCGAAATCTGCAATGATTTATAAATCATGTTATGACGTTCAACACTTTATGTGTATTATATATGACAGCGCGCTTTCCAATCCTACATTTTGAACACGATCTTTGAAATCTGCCTGCTCATTTCTGGGTCAAACTCAGGGAAAACAAAATTGCACGTGTCTTTTTATTTTCAGTCTAGATCATACATCTGAATTTTTGAGCCTGAAGACGGAGTGCATAGCGAAACCTGTAATGTTTTACACATCATGTAATACCGGGTTACACTGTATGTGTATTATATATGGCAGCACGCATGCGCAGTCTAATTCTTTATTTTGAACACGATCTTTGAAATCTGCCTGCTCATTTCTGAGGCAAATTCAAGAAAAAACAAAATTACACGTGTATTTTTATTTTCAGTGTAGATCATATATCTGAATTTTTGAATCTGAAGTCGCCCTGCATAGCGAAACCTGCAATGATTTATATATCATGTTATGACGTTCTACTCTGTATGTGTATTATATATGACAGCACGCAGTCTAATTCTTTATTTTAAACACGATCTTTTAAATCTGCCTGCTCATTTCTGGGGAAAATTCAGGAAAAACAAAATTACACGTGTATTTTTATTTTCAGTGTAAATCATATATCTGAATTTTTGAATCTGAAGTCGCCCTGCATAGCGAAATCTGCAATGATTTATATATCATGTTATGACGTTCTACACTGAATTTGTATTATATATGGCAGCACGCAGTCTATTTCTTTATTTTGAACACGATCTTTTAAATCTGCCTGCTCATTTCTGGGGCAAATTCAGGAAAAACAAAATTTCACGTGTCTTTTTATTTTCAGTCAAGATCATATATCTGAATTTTTGAACCCGAAGTCGCCCTGCATAGCGAAATCTGCAATGATTTATAAATCATGTTATGACGTTCAACACTTTATGTGTATTATATATGACAGCGCGCTTTCCAATCCTATATTTTGAACACGATCTTTGAAATCTGCCTGCTCATTTCTGGGTCAAACTCAGGGAAAACAAAATTTCACGTGTCTTTTTATTTTCAGTCTAGATCATATATCTGAATTTTTGAGCCTGAAGACGGCCTGCATAGCGAAATCTGTAATGTTTTACATATCATGTAATACCGGGTTACACTGTATGTGTATTATATATGGCAGCACGCATGCGCAGTCTAATTCTGTATTTTGAACACGATCTTTGAAATCTGCCTGCTCATTTCTGGGGCAAATTCAGGAAAAACAAAATTTCACGTGTATTTTTATTTTCAGTCAAGATCATATATCTGAATTTTTGAACCCGAAGTGGCCCTGCATAGCGAAATCTACAATGATTTATAAATCATGTTATGACGTTCAACACTTTATGTGTATTATATATGACAGCGCGCTTTCCAATCCTATATTTTGAACACGATCTTTGAAATCTGCCTGCTCATTTCTGGGTCAAACTCAGGGAAAACAAAATTTCACGTGTCTTTTTATTTTCAGTCTAGATCATATATCTGAATTTTTGAGCAAGAAGACGGCGTGCATAGCGAAACCTGTAATGTTTTACACATCATGTAATACCGGGTTACACTGTATGTGTATTATATATGGCAGCACGCATGCGCAGTCTAATTCTTTATTTTGAACACGATCTTTGAAATCTGCCTGCTCATTTCTGGGGCAAATTCAGGTAAAACAAAATTTCACGTGTCTTTTAATTTTCAGTCAAGATCATATATCTGAATTTTTGAACCCGAAGTCGCCCTGCATAGCGAAATCTGCAATGATTTATAAATCATGTTATGACGTTCAACACTTTATGTGTATTATAAATGACAGCGCGCTTTCCAATCCTATATTTTGAACACGATCTTTGAAATCTGCCTGCTCATTTCTGGGTCAAACTCAGGGAAAACAAAATTTCACGTGTCTTTTTATTTTCAGTCTAGATCATATATCTGAATTTTTGAACCCGAAGTGGCCCTGCATAGCGAAATCTGCAATGATTTATAAATCATGTTATGACGTTCAACACTTTATGTGTATTATATATGACAGCGCGCTTTCCAATCCTACATTTTGAACACGATCTTTGAAATCTGCCTGCTCATTTCTGGGTCAAACTCAGGGAAAACAAAATTGCACGTGTCTTTTTATTTTCAGTCTAGATCATACATCTGAATTTTTGAGCCTGAAGACGGAGTGCATAGCGAAACCTGTAATGTTTTACACATCATGTAATACCGGGTTACACTGTATGTGTATTATATATGGCAGCACGCATGCGCAGTCTAATTCTTTATTTTGAACACGATCTTTGAAATCTGCCTGCTCATTTCTGAGGCAAATTCAAGAAAAAACAAAATTACACGTGTATTTTTATTTTCATTGTAGATCATATATCTGAATTTTTGAATCTGAAGTCGCCCTGCATAGCGAAACCTGCAATGATTTATATATCATGTTATGACGTTCTACTCTGTATGTGTATTATATATGACAGCACGCAGTCTAATTCTTTTTTTTTGAACACGATCTTTGAAATCTGCCTGCTCATTTCTGGGGCAAATTCAGGAAAAACAAAATTTCACGTGTCTTTTTATTTTCAGTCAAGATCATATATCTGAATTTTTGAACCCGAAGTCGCCCTGCATAGCGAAATCTGCAATGATTTATAAATCATGTTATGACGTTCAACACTTTATGTGTATTATAAATGACAGCGCGCTTTCCAATCCTATATTTTGAACACGATCTTTGAAATCTGCCTGCTCATTTCTGGGTCAAAATCAGGGAAAACAAAATTTCACGTGTCTTTTTATTTTCAGTCTAGATCATATATCTGAATTTTTGAGCCTGAAGACGGCCTGCATAGCGAAATCTGTAATGTTTTACATATCGTGTAATACCGGGTTACATTGTATGTGTATTATATATGGCAGCACGCATGCACAGTCTAATTCTTTATTTTGAACACGATCTTTGAAATCTGCCTGCTCATTTCTGGGGCAAACTCAGGAAAAACAAAATTACACGTGTATTTTTATTTTCAGTGTAAATCATATATCTGAATTTTTGAATCTGAAGTCGCCCTGCATAGCGAAATCTGCAATGATTTATATATCATGTTATGACGTTCTACACTGAATTTGTATTATATATGGCAGCACGCAGTCTATTTCTTTATTTTGAACACGATCTTTGAAATCTGCCTGCTCATTTCTGGGGCAAATTCAGGAAAAACTAAATTTCACGTGTCTTTTTATTTTCAGTCAAGATCATATATCTGAATTTTTGAACCCGAAGTCGCCCTGCATAGCGAAATCTGCAATGATTTATAAATCAAGTTATGACGTTCAACACTTTCTGTGTATTATATATGACAGCGCGCTTTCCAATCCTATATTTTGAACACGATCTTTGAAATCTGCCTGCTCATTTCTGGGTCAAACTCAGGGAAAACAAAATTTCACGTGTCTTTTTATTTTCAGTCTAGATCATATATCTGAAATTTTGAGCCTGAAGACGGCCTGCATAGCGAAATCTGTAATGTTTTACATATCACGTAATACCGGGTTACACTGTATGTGTATTATATATGGCAGCACGCATGCGCAGTCTAATTCTTTATTTTGAACACGATCTTTTAAATCTGCCTGCTCATTTCTGGGGCAAATTCAGGAAAAACAAAATTTCACGTGTCTTTTTATTTTCAGTCAAGATGATATATCTGAATTTTTGAACCCGAAGTGGCCCTGCATAGCGAAATCTGCAATGATTTATAAATCATGTTATGACGTTCAACACTTTATATGTATTATATATGACAGCGCGCTTTCCAATCCTATATTTTAGAACACGATCTTTGAAATCTGCCTGCTCATTTCTGGGTCAAACTCAGGGAAAACAAAATTTCACGTGTCTTTTTATTTTCAGTCTAGATCATATATCTGAATTGTTGAGCCTGAAGACGGCGTGCATAGCGAAACCTGTAATGTTTTACACATCATGTAATACCGGGTTACACTGTATGTGTATTATATATGGCAGCACGCATGCGCAGTCTAATTCTTTATTTTGAACACGATCTTTGAAATCTGCCTGCTCATTTCTGGGGCAAATTCAGGAAAAACAAAATTTCAAGTGTCTTTTTATTTTCAGTCAAGATCATATATCTGAATTTTTGAACCCGAAGTCGCCCTGCATAGCGAAATCTGCAATGATTTATAAATCATGTTATGACGTTCAACACTTTCTGTGTATTATATATGACAGCGCGCTTTCCAATCCTATATTTTGAAAAAAATCTTTGAAATCTGCCTGCTCATTTCTGGGGCAAATTCAGGGAAAACAAAATTTCACGTGTCTTTTTATTTTCAGTCTAGATCATATATCTGAATTGTTGAGCCTGAAGACGGCGTGCATAGCGAAACCTGTAATGTTTTACACATCATGTAATACCGGGTTACACTGTATGTGTATTATATATGGCAGCACGCATGCGCAGTCTAATTCTTTATTTTGGACACGATCTTTGAAATCTGCCTGCTCATTTCTGGGGCAAATTCAGGAAAAACAAAATTTCACGTGTCTTTTTATTTTCAGTCAAGATCATATATCTGAATTTTTGAACCCGAAGTCGCCCTGCATAGCGAAATCTGCAATGATTTATAAATCATGTTATGACGTTCAACACTTTATGTGTATTATAAATGACAGCGCGCTTTCCAATCCTATATTTTGAACACGATCTTTGAAATCTGCCTGCTCATTTCTGGGTCAAACTCAGGGAAAACAAAATTTCACGTGTCTTTTTATTTTCAGTCTAGATCATATATCTGAATTTTTGAGCCTGAAGACGGCGTGCATAGCGAAACCTGTAATGTTTTACACATCATGTAATACCGGGTTACACTGTATGTGTATTATATATGGCAGCACGCATGCGCAGTCTAATTCTTTATTTTGAACACGATCTTTGAAATCTGCCTGCTCATTTCTGAGGCAAATTCAAGAAAAAACAAAATTACACGTGTATTTTTATTTTCAGTGTAGATCATATATCTGAATTTTTGAATCTGAAGTCGCCCTGCATAGCGAAACCTGCAATGATTTATATATCATGTTATGACGTTCTACTCTGTATGTGTATTATATATGACAGCACGCAGTCTAATTCTTTATTTTAAACACGATCTTTTAAATCTGCCTGCTCATTTCTGGGGAAAATTCAGGAAAAACAAAATTACACGTGTATTTTTATTTTCAGTGTAAATCATATATCTGAATTTTTGAATCTGAAGTCGCCCTGCATAGCGAAATCTGCAATGATTTATATATCATGTTATGACGTTCTACACTGAATTTGTATTATATATGGCAGCACGCAGTCTATTTCTTTATTTTGAACACGATCTTTTAAATCTGCCTGCTCATTTCTGGGGCAAATTCAGGAAAAACAAAATTTCACGTGTCTTTTTATTTTCAGTCTAGATCATATATCTGAATTTTTGAGCCTGAAGACGGCCTGCATAGCGAAATCTGTAATGTTTTACATATCATGTAATACCGGGTTACACTGTATGTGTATTATATATGGCAGCACGCATGCGCAGTCTAATTCTGTATTTTGAACACGATCTTTGAAATCTGCCTGCTCATTTCTGGGGCAAATTCAGGAAAAACAAAATTTCACGTGTATTTTTATTTTCAGTCAAGATCATATATCTGAATTTTTGAACCCGAAGTGGCCCTGCATAGCGAAATCTACAATGATTTATAAATCATGTTATGACGTTCAACACTTTATGTGTATTATATATGACAGCGCGCTTTCCAATCCTATATTTTGAACACGATCTTTGAAATCTGCCTGCTCATTTCTGGGTCAAACTCAGGGAAAACAAAATTTCACGTGTCTTTTTATTTTCAGTCTAGATCATATATCTGAATTTTTGAGCAAGAAGACGGCGTGCATAGCGAAACCTGTAATGTTTTACACATCATGTAATACCGGGTTACACTGTATGTGTATTATATATGGCAGCACGCATGCGCAGTCTAATTCTTTATTTTGAACACGATCTTTGAAATCTGCCTGCTCATTTCTGGGGCAAATTCAGGTAAAACAAAATTTCACGTGTCTTTTAATTTTCAGTCAAGATCATATATCTGAATTTTTGAACCCGAAGTCGCCCTGCATAGCGAAATCTGCAATGATTTATAAATCATGTTATGACGTTCAACACTTTATGTGTATTATAAATGACAGCGCGCTTTCCAATCCTATATTTTGAACACGATCTTTGAAATCTGCCTGCTCATTTCTGGGTCAAACTCAGGGAAAACAAAATTTCACGTGTCTTTTTATTTTCAGTCTAGATCATATATCTGAATTTTTGAACCCGAAGTGGCCCTGCATAGCGAAATCTGCAATGATTTATAAATCATGTTATGACGTTCAACACTTTATGTGTATTATATATGACAGCGCGCTTTCCAATCCTACATTTTGAACACGATCTTTGAAATCTGCCTGCTCATTTCTGGGTCAAACTCAGGGAAAACAAAATTGCACGTGTCTTTTTATTTTCAGTCTAGATCATACATCTGAATTTTTGAGCCTGAAGACGGAGTGCATAGCGAAACCTGTAATGTTTTACACATCATGTAATACCGGGTTACACTGTATGTGTATTATATATGGCAGCACGCATGCGCAGTCTAATTCTTTATTTTGAACACGATCTTTGAAATCTGCCTGCTCATTTCTGAGGCAAATTCAAGAAAAAACAAAATTACACGTGTATTTTTATTTTCATTGTAGATCATATATCTGAATTTTTGAATCTGAAGTCGCCCTGCATAGCGAAACCTGCAATGATTTATATATCATGTTATGACGTTCTACTCTGTATGTGTATTATATATGACAGCACGCAGTCTAATTCTTTTTTTTTGAACACGATCTTTGAAATCTGCCTGCTCATTTCTGGGGCAAATTCAGGAAAAACAAAATTTCACGTGTCTTTTTATTTTCAGTCAAGATCATATATCTGAATTTTTGAACCCGAAGTCGCCCTGCATAGCGAAATCTGCAATGATTTATAAATCATGTTATGACGTTCAACACTTTATGTGTATTATATATGACAGCGCGCTTTCCAATCCTACATTTTGAACACGATCTTTGAAATCTGCCTGCTCATTTCTTGATCAAACTCAGGGAAAACAAAATTTCACGTGTCTTTTTATTTTCAGTCTAGATCATATATCTGAAATTTTGAGCCTGAAGACGGCCTGCATAGCGAAATCTGTAATGTTTTACATATCACGTAATACCGGGTTACACTGTATGTGTATTATATATGGCAGCACGCATGCGCAGTCTAATTCTTTATTTTGAACACGATCTTTTAAATCTGCCTGCTCATTTCTGGGGCAAATTCAGGAAAAACAAAATTTCACGTGTCTTTTTATTTTCAGTCAAGATGATATATCTGAATTTTTGAACCCGAAGTGGCCCTGCATAGCGAAATCTGCAATGATTTATAAATCATGTTATGACGTTCAACACTTTATATGTATTATATATGACAGCGCGCTTTCCAATCCTATATTTTAGAACACGATCTTTGAAATCTGCCTGCTCATTTCTGGGTCAAACTCAGGGAAAACAAAATTTCACGTGTCTTTTTATTTTCAGTCTAGATCATATATCTGAATTGTTGAGCCTGAAGACGGCGTGCATAGCGAAACCTGTAATGTTTTACACATCATGTAATACCGGGTTACACTGTATGTGTATTATATATGGCAGCACGCATGCGCAGTCTAATTCTTTATTTTGAACACGATCTTTGAAATCTGCCTGCTCATTTCTGGGGCAAATTCAGGAAAAACAAAATTTCACGTGTCTTTTTATTTTCAGTCAAGATCATATATCTGAATTTTTGAACCCGAAGTCGCCCTGCATAGCGAAATCTGCAATGATTTATAAATCATGTTATGACGTTCAACACTTTCTGTGTATTATATATGACAGCGCGCTTTCCAATCCTATATTTTGAACACAATCTTTGAAATCTGCCTGCTCATTTCTGGGGCAAATTCAGGGAAAACAAAATTTCACGTGTCTTTTTATTTTCAGTCTAGATCATATATCTGAATTGTTGAGCCTGAAGACGGCGTGCATAGCGAAACCTGTAATGTTTTACACATCATGTAATACCGGGTTACACTGTATGTGTATTATATATGGCAGCACGCATGCGCAGTCTAATTCTTTATTTTGAACACGATCTTTGAAATCTGCCTGCTCATTTCTGGGGCAAATTCAGGAAAAACAAAATTTCACGTGTCTTTTTATTTTCAGTCAAGATCATATATCTGAATTTTTGAACCCGAAGTCGCCCTGCATAGCGAAATCTGCAATGATTTATAAATCATGTTATGACGTTCAACACTTTATGTGTATTATAAATGACAGCGCGCTTTCCAATCCTATATTTTGAACACGATCTTTGAAATCTGCCTGCTCATTTCTGGGTCAAACTCAGGGAAAACAAAATTTCACGTGTCTTTTTATTTTCAGTCTAGATCATATATCTGAATTTTTGAGCCTGAAGACGGCGTGCATAGCGAAACCTGTAATGTTTTACACATCATGTAATACCGGGTTACACTGTATGTGTATTATATATGGCAGCACGCATGCGCAGTCTAATTCTTTATTTTGAACACGATCTTTGAAATCTGCCTGCTCATTTCTGGGGCAAACTCAGGAAAAACAAAATTTCACGTGTCTTTTTATTTTCAGTCAAGATCATATATCTGAATTTTTGAACCCGAAGTCGCCCTGCATAGCGAAATCTGCAATGATTTATAAATCATGTTATGACGTTCAACACTTTATGTGTATTATAAATGACAGCGCGCTTTCCAATCCTATATTTTGAACACGATCTTTGAAATCTGCCTGCTCATTTCTGGGTCAAACTCAGGGAAAACAAAATTTCACGTGTCTTTTTATTTTCAGTCTAGATCATATATCTGAATTTTTGAGCCTGAAGACGGCCTGCATAGCGAAATCTGTAATGTTTTACATATCACGTAATACCGGGTTCCACTGTATGTGTATTATATATGGCAGCACGCATGCGCAGTCTAATTCTTTATTTTGAACACGATCTTTGAAATCTGCCTGCTCATTTCTGGGGCAAATTCAGGGAAAACAAAATTTCACGTGTCTTTTTATTTTCAGTCTAGATCATATATCTGAATTTTTGAACCCGAAGTCGCCCTGCATAGCGAAATCTGCAATGATTTATAAATCATGTTATGACGTTCAACACTTTATGTGTATTATAAATGACAGCGCGCTTTCCAATCCTATATTTTGAACACGATCTTTGAAATCTGCCTGCTCATTTCTGGGTCAAACTCAGGGAAAACAAAATTTCACGTGTCTTTTTATTTTCAGTCTAGATCATATATCTGAATTTTTGAGCCTGAAGACGGCGTGCATAGCGAAACCTGTAATGTTTTACACATCATGTAATACCGGGTTACACTGTATGTGTATTATATATGGCAGCACGCATGCGCAGTCTAATTCTTTATTTTGAACACGATCTTTGAAATCTGCCTGCTCATTTCTGGGGCAAACTCAGGAAAAACAAAATTTCACGTGTCTTTTTATTTTCAGTCAAGATCATATATCTGAATTTTTGAACCCGAAGTCGCCCTGCATAGCGAAATCTGCAATGATTTATAAATCATGTTATGACGTTCAACACTTTATGTGTATTATAAATGACAGCGCGCTTTCCAATCCTATATTTTGAACACGATCTTTGAAATCTGCCTGCTCATTTCTGGGTCAAACTCAGGGAAAACAAAATTTCACGTGTCTTTTTATTTTCAGTGTAAATCATATATCTGAATTTTTGAATCTGAAGTCGCCCTGCATAGCGAAATCTGCAATGATTTATATATCATGTTATGACGTTCTACACTGAATTTTTATTATATATGGCAGCACGCAGTCTATTTCTTTATTTTGAACACGATCTTTGAAATCTGCCTGCTCATTTCTGGGGCAAATTCAGGAAAAACAAAATTTCACGTGTCTTTTTATTTTCAGTCAAGATCATATATCTGAATTTTTGAACCCGAAGTCGCCCTGCATAGCGAAATCTGCAATGATTTATAAATCATGTTATGACGTTCAACTCTTTATGTGTATTATATATGACAGCGCGCTTTCCAATCCTATATTTTGAACACGATCTTTGAAATCTGCCTGCTCATTTCTGGGTCAAACTCAGGGAAAACAAAATTGCACGTGTCTTTTTATTTTCAGTCTAGATCATACATCTGAATTTTTGAGCCTGAAGAAGGCGTGCATAGCGAAACCTGTAATGTTTTACACATCATGTAATACCGGGTTACACTGTATGTGTATTATATATGGCAGCACGCATGCACAGTCTAATTCTTTATTTTGAACACGATCTTTGAAATCTGCCTGCTCATTTCTGTGGCAAACTCAGGAAAAACAAAATTACACGTGTATTTTTATTTTCAGTGTAAATCATATATCTGAATTTTTGAATCTGAAGTCGCCCTGCATAGCGAAATCTGCAATGATTTATATATCATGTTATGACGTTCTACACTGAATTTTTATTATATATGGCAGCACGCAGTCTATTTCTTTATTTTGAACACGATCTTTGAAATCTGCCTGCTCATTTCTGGGGCAAATTCAGGAAAAACAAAATTTCACGTGTCTTTTTATTTTCAGTCAAGATCATATATCTGAATTTTTGAACCCGAAGTCGCCCTGCATAGCGAAATCTGCAATGATTTATAAATCATGTTATGACGTTCAACTCTTTATGTGTATTATATATGACAGCGCGCTTTCCAATCCTATATTTTGAACACGATCTTTGAAATCTGCCTGCTCATTTCTGGGTCAAACTCAGGGAAAACAAAATTGCACGTGTCTTTTTATTTTCAGTCTAGATCATACATCTGAATTTTTGAGCCTGAAGACGGAGTGCATAGCGAAACCTGTAATGTTTTACACATCATGTAATACCGGGTTACACTGTATGTGTATTATATATGGCAGCACGCATGCGCAGTCTAATTCTTTATTTTGAACACGATCTTTGAAATCTGCCTGCTCATTTCTGAGGCAAATTCAAGAAAAAACAAAATTACACGTGTATTTTTATTTTCATTGTAGATCATATATCTGAATTTTTGAATCTGAAGTCGCCCTGCATAGCGAAACCTGCAATGATTTATATATCATGTTATGACGTTCTACTCTGTATGTGTATTATATATGACAGCACGCAGTCTAATTCTTTTTTTTTGAACACGATCTTTGAAATCTGCCTGCTCATTTCTGGGGCAAATTCAGGAAAAACAAAATTTCACGTGTCTTTTTATTTTCAGTCAAGATCATATATCTGAATTTTTGAACCCGAAGTCGCCCTGCATAGCGAAATCTGCAATGATTTATAAATCATGTTATGACGTTCAACACTTTATGTGTATTATATATGACAGCGCGCTTTCCAATCCTACATTTTGAACACGATCTTTGAAATCTGCCTGCTCATTTCTTGATCAAACTCAGGGAAAACAAAATTTCACGTGTCTTTTTATTTTCAGTCTAGATCATATATCTGAAATTTTGAGCCTGAAGACGGCCTGCATAGCGAAATCTGTAATGTTTTACATATCACGTAATACCGGGTTACACTGTATGTGTATTATATATGGCAGCACGCATGCGCAGTCTAATTCTTTATTTTGAACACGATCTTTTAAATCTGCCTGCTCATTTCTGGGGCAAATTCAGGAAAAACAAAATTTCACGTGTCTTTTTATTTTCAGTCAAGATGATATATCTGAATTTTTGAACCCGAAGTGGCCCTGCATAGCGAAATCTGCAATGATTTATAAATCATGTTATGACGTTCAACACTTTATATGTATTATATATGACAGCGCGCTTTCCAATCCTATATTTTAGAACACGATCTTTGAAATCTGCCTGCTCATTTCTGGGTCAAACTCAGGGAAAACAAAATTTCACGTGTCTTTTTATTTTCAGTCTAGATCATATATCTGAATTGTTGAGCCTGAAGACGGCGTGCATAGCGAAACCTGTAATGTTTTACACATCATGTAATACCGGGTTACACTGTATGTGTATTATATATGGCAGCACGCATGCGCAGTCTAATTCTTTATTTTGAACACGATCTTTGAAATCTGCCTGCTCATTTCTGGGGCAAATTCAGGAAAAACAAAATTTCACGTGTCTTTTTATTTTCAGTCAAGATCATATATCTGAATTTTTGAACCCGAAGTCGCCCTGCATAGCGAAATCTGCAATGATTTATAAATCATGTTATGACGTTCAACACTTTCTGTGTATTATATATGACAGCGCGCTTTCCAATCCTATATTTTGAACACAATCTTTGAAATCTGCCTGCTCATTTCTGGGGCAAATTCAGGGAAAACAAAATTTCACGTGTCTTTTTATTTTCAGTCTAGATCATATATCTGAATTGTTGAGCCTGAAGACGGCGTGCATAGCGAAACCTGTAATGTTTTACACATCATGTAATACCGGGTTACACTGTATGTGTATTATATATGGCAGCACGCATGCGCAGTCTAATTCTTTATTTTGAACACGATCTTTGAAATCTGCCTGCTCATTTCTGGGGCAAATTCAGGAAAAACAAAATTTCACGTGTCTTTTTATTTTCAGTCAAGATCATATATCTGAATTTTTGAACCCGAAGTCGCCCTGCATAGCGAAATCTGCAATGATTTATAAATCATGTTATGACGTTCAACACTTTATGTGTATTATAAATGACAGCGCGCTTTCCAATCCTATATTTTGAACACGATCTTTGAAATCTGCCTGCTCATTTCTGGGTCAAACTCAGGGAAAACAAAATTTCACGTGTCTTTTTATTTTCAGTCTAGATCATATATCTGAATTTTTGAGCCTGAAGACGGCGTGCATAGCGAAACCTGTAATGTTTTACACATCATGTAATACCGGGTTACACTGTATGTGTATTATATATGGCAGCACGCATGCGCAGTCTAATTCTTTATTTTGAACACGATCTTTGAAATCTGCCTGCTCATTTCTGGGGCAAACTCAGGAAAAACAAAATTTCACGTGTCTTTTTATTTTCAGTCAAGATCATATATCTGAATTTTTGAACCCGAAGTCGCCCTGCATAGCGAAATCTGCAATGATTTATAAATCATGTTATGACGTTCAACACTTTATGTGTATTATAAATGACAGCGCGCTTTCCAATCCTATATTTTGAACACGATCTTTGAAATCTGCCTGCTCATTTCTGGGTCAAACTCAGGGAAAACAAAATTTCACGTGTCTTTTTATTTTCAGTCTAGATCATATATCTGAATTTTTGAGCCTGAAGACGGCCTGCATAGCGAAATCTGTAATGTTTTACATATCACGTAATACCGGGTTCCACTGTATGTGTATTATATATGGCAGCACGCATGCGCAGTCTAATTCTTTATTTTGAACACGATCTTTGAAATCTGCCTGCTCATTTCTGGGGCAAATTCAGGGAAAACAAAATTTCACGTGTCTTTTTATTTTCAGTCTAGATCATATATCTGAATTTTTGAACCCGAAGTCGCCCTGCATAGCGAAATCTGCAATGATTTATAAATCATGTTATGACGTTCAACACTTTATGTGTATTATAAATGACAGCGCGCTTTCCAATCCTATATTTTGAACACGATCTTTGAAATCTGCCTGCTCATTTCTGGGTCAAACTCAGGGAAAACAAAATTTCACGTGTCTTTTTATTTTCAGTCTAGATCATATATCTGAATTTTTGAGCCTGAAGACGGCGTGCATAGCGAAACCTGTAATGTTTTACACATCATGTAATACCGGGTTACACTGTATGTGTATTATATATGGCAGCACGCATGCGCAGTCTAATTCTTTATTTTGAACACGATCTTTGAAATCTGCCTGCTCATTTCTGGGGCAAACTCAGGAAAAACAAAATTTCACGTGTCTTTTTATTTTCAGTCAAGATCATATATCTGAATTTTTGAACCCGAAGTCGCCCTGCATAGCGAAATCTGCAATGATTTATAAATCATGTTATGACGTTCAACACTTTATGTGTATTATAAATGACAGCGCGCTTTCCAATCCTATATTTTGAACACGATCTTTGAAATCTGCCTGCTCATTTCTGGGTCAAACTCAGGGAAAACAAAATTTCACGTGTCTTTTTATTTTCAGTCTAGATCATATATCTGAATTTTTGAGCCTGAAGAAGGCGTGCATAGCGAAACCTGTAATGTTTTACACATCATGTAATACCGGGTTACACTGTATGTGTATTATATATGGCAGCACGCATGCACAGTCTAATTCTTTATTTTGAACACGATCTTTGAAATCTGCCTGCTCATTTCTGTGGCAAACTCAGGAAAAACAAAATTACACGTGTATTTTTATTTTCAGTGTAAATCATATATCTGAATTTTTGAATCTGAAGTCGCCCTGCATAGCGAAATCTGCAATGATTTATATATCATGTTATGACGTTCTACACTGAATTTTTATTATATATGGCAGCACGCAGTCTATTTCTTTATTTTGAACACGATCTTTGAAATCTGCCTGCTCATTTCTGGGGCAAATTCAGGAAAAACAAAATTTCACGTGTCTTTTTATTTTCAGTCAAGATCATATATCTGAATTTTTGAACCCGAAGTCGCCCTGCATAGCGAAATCTGCAATGATTTATAAATCATGTTATGACGTTCAACTCTTTATGTGTATTATATATGACAGCGCGCTTTCCAATCCTATATTTTGAACACGATCTTTGAAATCTGCCTGCTCATTTCTGGGTCAAACTCAGGGAAAACAAAATTTCACGTGTCTTTTTATTTTCAGTCTAGATCATATATCTGAATTTTTGAGCCTGAAGACGGCCTGCATAGCGAAATCTGTAATGTTTTACATATCACGTAATACCGGGTTCCACTGTATGTGTATTATATATGGCAGCACGCATGCGCAGTCTAATTCTTTATTTTGAACACGATCTTTGAAATCTGCCTGCTCATTTCTGGGGCAAATTCAGGAAAAACAAAATTTCACGTGTCTTTTTATTTTCAGTGTAGATCATATATCTGAATTTTTGAACCCGAAGTGGCCCTGCATAGCGAAATCTGCAATGATTTATAAATCATGTTATGACGTTCAACACTTTATGTGTATTATATATGACAGCACGCAGTCTAATTCTTTATTTTGAACACGATCTTTGAAATCTGCCTGCTCATTTCTGGGTCAAACTCAGGGAAAACAAAATTTCACGTGTCTTTTTATTTTCAGTCTAGATCATATATCTGAATTTTTGAGCCTGAAGACGGCCTGCATAGCGAAATCTGTAATGTTTTACATATCGTGTAATACCGGGTTACACTGTATGTGTATTATATATGGCAGCACGCATGCACAGTCTAATTCTTTATTTTGAACACGATCTTTGAAATCTGCCTGCTCATTTCTGGGGCAAATTCAGGAAAAACAAAATTTCACGTGTCTTTTTATTTTCAGTCAAGATCATATATCTGAATTTTTGAACCCGAAGTCGCCCTGCATAGCGAAATCTGCAATGATTTATAAATCATGTTATGACGTTCAACACTTTATGTGTATTATATATGACAGCGCGCTTTCCAATCCTATATTTTAGAACACGATCTTTGAAATCTGCCTGCTCATTTCTGGGTCAAACTCAGGAAAAAACAAAATTTCACGTGTCTTTTTATTTTCAGTCTAGATCATATATCTGAATTTTTGAGCCTGAAGACGGCGTGCATAGCGAAACCTGTAATGTTTTACACATCATGTAATACCGGGTTACACTGTATGTGTATTATATATGGCAGCACGCATGCGCAGTCTAATTCTTTATTTTGAACACGATCTTTGAAATCTGCCTGCTCATTTCTGGGGCAAACTCAGGAAAAACAAAATTTCACGTGTCTTTTTATTTTCAGTCAAGATCATATATCTGAATTTTTGAACCCGAAGTCGCCCTGCATAGCGAAATCTGCAATGATTTATAAATCATGTTATGACGTTCAACACTTTATGTGTATTATAAATGACAGCGCGCTTTCCAATCCTATATTTTGAACACGATCTTTGAAATCTGCCTGCTCATTTCTGGGTCAAACTCAGGGAAAACAAAATTTCACGTGTCTTTTTATTTTCAGTCTAGATCATATATCTGAATTTTTGAGCCTGAAGACGGCCTGCATAGCGAAATCTGTAATGTTTTACATATCACGTAATACCGGGTTCCACTGTATGTGTATTATATATGGCAGCACGCATGCGCAGTCTAATTCTTTATTTTGAACACGATCTTTGAAATCTGCCTGCTCATTTCTGGGGCAAATTCAGGAAAAACAAAATTTCACGTGTCTTTTTATTTTCAGTGTAGATCATATATCTGAATTTTTGAACCCGAAGTGGCCCTGCATAGCGAAATCTGCAATGATTTATAAATCATGTTATGACGTTCAACACTTTATGTGTATTATATATGACAGCACGCAGTCTAATTCTTTATTTTGAACACGATCTTTGAAATCTGCCTGCTCATTTCTGGGTCAAACTCAGGGAAAACAAAATTTCACGTGTCTTTTTATTTTCAGTCAAGATCATATATCTGAATTTTTGAACCCGAAGTCGCCCTGCATAGCGAAATCTGCAATGATTTATAAATCATGTTATGACGTTCAACACTTTCTGTGTATTATATATGACAGCGCGCTTTCCAATCCTATATTTTGAACACGATCTTTGAAATCTGCCTGCTCATTTCTGGGTCAAACTCAGGGAAAACAAAATTTCACGTGTCTTTTTATTTTCAGTTTGATTATATATCTGAAATTTTGAGCCTGAAGACGGCCTGCATAGCGAAATCTGTAATGTTTTACATATCACGTAATACCGGGTTACACTGTATGTGTATTATATATGGCAGCACGCATGCGCAGTCTAATTCTTTATTTTGAACACGATCTTTGAAATCTGCCTGCTCATTTCTGGGGCAAATTCAGGGAAAACAAAATTTCACGTGTCTTTTTATTTTCAGTCTAGATCATATATCTGAATTTTTGAGCCTGAAGACGGCGTGCATAGCGAAACCTGTAATGTTTTACACATCATGTAATACCGGGTTACACTGTATGTGTATTATATATGGCAGCACGCATGCGCAGTCTAATTCTTTATTTTGAACACGATCTTTGAAATCTGCCTGCTCATTTCTGGGGCAAATTCAGGAAAAACAAAATTTTACGTGTCTTTTTATTTTCAGTCAAGATCATATATCTGAATTTTTGAACCCGAAGTCGCCCTGCATAGCGAAATCTGCAATGATTTATAAATCATGTTATGACGTTCAACACTTTATGTGTATTATATATGACAGCGCGCTTTCCAATCCTATATTTTAGAACACGATCTTTGAAATCTGCCTGCTCATTTCTGGGTCAAACTCAGGGAAAACAAAATTTCACGTGTCTTTTTATTTTCAGTCTAGATCATATATCTGAATTTTTGAGCCTGAAGACGGCGTGCATAGCGAAACCTGTAATGTTTTACACATCATGTAATACCGGGTTACACTGTATGTGTATTATATATGGCAGCACGCATGCGCAGTCTAATTCTTTATTTTGAACACGATCTTTGAAATCTGCCTGCTCATTTCTGGGGCAAACTCAGGAAAAACAAAATTTCACGTGTCTTTTTATTTTCAGTCAAGATCATATATCTGAATTTTTGAACCCGAAGTCGCCCTGCATAGCGAAATCTGCAATGATTTATAAATCATGTTATGACGTTCAACACTTTATGTGTATTATAAATGACAGCGCGCTTTCCAATCCTATATTTTGAACACGATCTTTGAAATCTGCCTGCTCATTTCTGGGTCAAACTCAGGGAAAACAAAATTTCACGTGTCTTTTTATTTTCAGTCTAGATCATATATCTGAATTTTTGAGCCTGAAGAAGGCGTGCATAGCGAAACCTGTAATGTTTTACACATCATGTAATACCGGGTTACACTGTATGTGTATTATATATGGCAGCACGCATGCACAGTCTAATTCTTTATTTTGAACACGATCTTTGAAATCTGCCTGCTCATTTCTGTGGCAAACTCAGGAAAAACAAAATTACACGTGTATTTTTATTTTCAGTGTAAATCATATATCTGAATTTTTGAATCTGAAGTCGCCCTGCATAGCGAAATCTGCAATGATTTATATATCATGTTATGACGTTCTACACTGAATTTTTATTATATATGGCAGCACGCAGTCTATTTCTTTATTTTGAACACGATCTTTGAAATCTGCCTGCTCATTTCTGGGGCAAATTCAGGAAAAACAAAATTTCACGTGTCTTTTTATTTTCAGTCAAGATCATATATCTGAATTTTTGAACCCGAAGTCGCCCTGCATAGCGAAATCTGCAATGATTTATAAATCATGTTATGACGTTCAACACTTTCTGTGTATTATATATGACAGCGCGCTTTCCAATCCTATATTTTGAACACGATCTTTGAAATCTGCCTGCTCATTTCTGGGTCAAACTCAGGGAAAACAAAATTTCACGTGTCTTTTTATTTTCAGTCTAGATCATATATCTGAAATTTTGAGCCTGAAGACGGCCTGCATAGCGAAATCTGTAATGTTTTACATATCACGTAATACCGGGTTACACTGTATGTGTATTATATATGGCAGCACGCATGCGCAGTCTAATTCTTTATTTTGAACACGATCTTTGAAATCTGCCTGCTCATTTCTGGGGCAAATTCAGGGAAAACAAAATTTCACGTGTCTTTTTATTTTCAGTCTAGATCATATATCTGAATTTTTGAGCCTGAAGACGGCGTGCATAGCGAAACCTGTAATGTTTTACACATCATGTAATACCGGGTTACACTGTATGTGTATTATATATGGCAGCACGCATGCGCAGTCTAATTCTTTATTTTGAACACGATCTTTGAAATCTGCCTGCTCATTTCTGGGGCAAATTCAGGAAAAACAAAATTTCACGTGTCTTTTTATTTTCAGTCAAGATCATATATCTGAATTTTTGAACCCGAAGTCGCCCTGCATAGCGAAATCTGCAATGATTTATAAATCATGTTATGACGTTCAACACTTTATGTGTATTATAAATGACAGCGCGCTTTCCAATCCTATATTTTGAACACGATCTTTGAAATCTGCCTGCTCATTTCTGGGTCAAACTCAGGGAAAACAAAATTTCACGTGTCTTTTTATTTTCAGTCTAGATCATATATCTGAATTTTTGAGCCTGAAGACGGCCTGCATAGCGAAATCTGTAATGTTTTACATATCGTGTAATACCGGGTTACACTGTATGTGTATTATATATGGCAGCACGCATGCGCAGTCTAATTCTTTATTTTGAACACGATCTTTGAAATCTGCCTGCTCATTTCTGGGGCAAATTCAGGAAAAACAAAATTTCACGTGTCTTTTTATTTTCAGTCAAGATCATATATCTGAATTTTTGAACCCGAAGTGGCCCTGCATAGCGAAATCTGCAATGATTTATAAATCATGTTATGACGTTCAACACTTTATGTGTATTATATATGACAGCACGCAGTCTAATTCTTTATTTTGAACACGATCTTTGAAATCTGCCTGCTCATTTCTGGGTCAAACTCAGGGAAAACAAAATTTCACGTGTCTTTTTATTTTCAGTCTAGATCATATATCTGAATTTTTGAGCCTGAAGACGGCCTGCATAGCGAAATCTGTAATGTTTTACATATCGTGTAATACCGGGTTACACTGTATGTGTATTATATATGGCAGCACGCATGCGCAGTCTAATTCTTTATTTTGAACACGATCTTTGAAATCTGCCTGCTCATTTCTGGGGCAAATTCAGGAAAAACAAAATTTCACGTGTCTTTTTATTTTCAGTCAAGATCATATATCTGAATTTTTGAACCCGAAGTCGCCCTGCATAGCGAAATCTGCAATGATTTATAAATCATGTTATGACGTTCAACACTTATTGTGTATTATATATGACAGCGCGCTTTCCAATCCTATATTTTAGAACACGATCTTTGAAATCTGCCTGCTCATTTCTGGGTCAAACTCAGGGAAAACAAAATTTCACGTGTCTTTTTATTTTCAGTCTAGATCATATATCTGAATTTTTGAGCCTGAAGACGGCGTGCATAGCGAAACCTGTAATGTTTTACACATCATGTAATACCGGGTTACACTGTATGTGTATTATATATGGCAGCACGCATGCGCAGTCTAATTCTTTATTTTGAACACGATCTTTGAAATCTGCCTGCTCATTTCTGGGTCAAACTCAGGGAAAACAAAATTTCACGTGTCTTTTTATTTTCAGTCTAGATTATATATCTGAAATTTTGAGCCTGAAGACGGCCTGCATAGCGAAATCTGTAATGTTTTACATATCACGTAATACCGGGTTACACTGTATGTGTATTATATATGGCAGCACGCATGCGCAGTCTAATTCTTTATTTTGAACACGATCTTTGAAATCTGCCTGCTCATTTCTGGGGCAAATTCAGGGAAAACAAAATTTCACGTGTCTTTTTATTTTCAGTCTAGATCATATATCTGAATTTTTGAGCCTGAAGACGGCGTGCATAGCGAAACCTGTAATGTTTTACACATCATGTAATACCGGGTTACACTGTATGTGTATTATATATGGCAGCACGCATGCGCAGTCTAATTCTTTATTTTGAACACGATCTTTGAAATCTGCCTGCTCATTTCTGGGGCAAATTCAGGAAAAACAAAATTTCACGTGTCTTTTTATTTTCAGTCAAGATCATATATCTGAATTTTTGAACCCGAAGTCGCCCTGCATAGCGAAATCTGCAATGATTTATAAATCATGTTATGACGTTCAACACTTTATGTGTATTATATATGACAGCGCGCTTTCCAATCCTATATTTTAGAACACGATCTTTGAAATCTGCCTGCTCATTTCTGGGTCAAACTCAGGGAAAACAAAATTTCACGTGTCTTTTTATTTTCAGTCTAGATCATATATCTGAATTTTTGAGCCTGAAGAAGGCGTGCATAGCGAAACCTGTAATGTTTTACACATCATGTAATACCGGGTTACACTGTATGTGTATTATATATGGCAGCACGCATGCACAGTCTAATTCTTTATTTTGAACACGATCTTTGAAATCTGCCTGCTCATTTCTGTGGCAAACTCAGGAAAAACAAAATTACACGTGTATTTTTATTTTCAGTGTAAATCATATATCTGAATTTTTGAATCTGAAGTCGCCCTGCATAGCGAAATCTGCAATGATTTATATATCATGTTATGACGTTCTACACTGAATTTTTATTATATATGGCAGCACGCAGTCTATTTCTTTATTTTGAACACGATCTTTGAAATCTGCCTGCTCATTTCTGGGGCAAATTCAGGAAAAACAAAATTTCACGTGTCTTTTTATTTTCAGTCAAGATCATATATCTGAATTTTTGAACCCGAAGTCGCCCTGCATAGCGAAATCTGCAATGATTTATAAATCATGTTATGACGTTCAACACTTTCTGTGTATTATATATGACAGCGCGCTTTCCAATCCTATATTTTGAACACGATCTTTGAAATCTGCCTGCTCATTTCTGGGTCAAACTCAGGGAAAACAAAATTTCACGTGTCTTTTTATTTTCAGTCTAGATCATATATCTGAAATTTTGAGCCTGAAGACGGCCTGCATAGCGAAATCTGTAATGTTTTACATATCACGTAATACCGGGTTACACTGTATGTGTATTATATATGGCAGCACGCATGCGCAGTCTAATTCTTTATTTTGAACACGATCTTTGAAATCTGCCTGCTCATTTCTGGGGCAAATTCAGGGAAAACAAAATTTCACGTGTCTTTTTATTTTCAGTCTAGATCATATATCTGAATTTTTGAGCCTGAAGACGGCGTGCATAGCGAAACCTGTAATGTTTTACACATCATGTAATACCGGGTTACACTGTATGTGTATTATATATGGCAGCACGCATGCGCAGTCTAATTCTTTATTTTGAACACGATCTTTGAAATCTGCCTGCTCATTTCTGGGGCAAATTCAGGAAAAACAAAATTTCACGTGTCTTTTTATTTTCAGTCAAGATCATATATCTGAATTTTTGAACCCGAAGTCGCCCTGCATAGCGAAATCTGCAATGATTTATAAATCATGTTATGACGTTCAACACTTTATGTGTATTATAAATGACAGCGCGCTTTCCAATCCTATATTTTGAACACGATCTTTGAAATCTGCCTGCTCATTTCTGGGTCAAACTCAGGGAAAACAAAATTTCACGTGTCTTTTTATTTTCAGTCTAGATCATATATCTGAATTTTTGAGCCTGAAGACGGCCTGCATAGCGAAATCTGTAATGTTTTACATATCGTGTAATACCGGGTTACACTGTATGTGTATTATATATGGCAGCACGCATGCGCAGTCTAATTCTTTATTTTGAACACGATCTTTGAAATCTGCCTGCTCATTTCTGGGGCAAATTCAGGAAAAACAAAATTTCACGTGTCTTTTTATTTTCAGTCAAGATCATATATCTGAATTTTTGAACCCGAAGTGGCCCTGCATAGCGAAATCTGCAATGATTTATAAATCATGTTATGACGTTCAACACTTTATGTGTATTATATATGACAGCACGCAGTCTAATTCTTTATTTTGAACACGATCTTTGAAATCTGCCTGCTCATTTCTGGGTCAAACTCAGGGAAAACAAAATTTCACGTGTCTTTTTATTTTCAGTCTAGATCATATATCTGAATTTTTGAGCCTGAAGACGGCCTGCATAGCGAAATCTGTAATGTTTTACATATCGTGTAATACCGGGTTACACTGTATGTGTATTATATATGGCAGCACGCATGCGCAGTCTAATTCTTTATTTTGAACACGATCTTTGAAATCTGCCTGCTCATTTCTGGGGCAAATTCAGGAAAAACAAAATTTCACGTGTCTTTTTATTTTCAGTCAAGATCATATATCTGAATTTTTGAACCCGAAGTCGCCCTGCATAGCGAAATCTGCAATGATTTATAAATCATGTTATGACGTTCAACACTTATTGTGTATTATATATGACAGCGCGCTTTCCAATCCTATATTTTAGAACACGATCTTTGAAATCTGCCTGCTCATTTCTGGGTCAAACTCAGGGAAAACAAAATTTCACGTGTCTTTTTATTTTCAGTCTAGATCATATATCTGAATTTTTGAGCCTGAAGACGGCGTGCATAGCGAAACCTGTAATGTTTTACACATCATGTAATACCGGGTTACACTGTATGTGTATTATATATGGCAGCACGCATGCGCAGTCTAATTCTTTATTTTGAACACGATCTTTGAAATCTGCCTGCTCATTTCTGAGGCAAATTCAAGAAAAAACAAAATTACACGTGTATTTTTATTTTCAGTGTAGATCATATATCTGAATTTTTGAATCTGAAGTCGCCCTGCATAGCGAAACCTGCAATGATTTATATATCATGTTATGACGCTCTACTCTGTATGTGTATTATATATGACAGCACGCAGTCTAATTCTTTATTTTGAACACGATCTTTGAAATCTGCCTGCTCATTTCTGGGGCAAATTCAGGAAAAACAAAATTTCACGTGTCTTTTTATTTTCAGTCAAGATCATATATCTGAATTTTTGAACCCGAAGTCGCCCTGCCTAGCGAAATCTGCAATGATTTATAAATCATGTTATGACGTTCAACACTTTATATGTATTATAAATGACAGCGCGCTTTCCAATCCTATATTTTGAACACGATCTTTGAAATCTGCCTGCTCATTTCTGGGTCAAACTCAGGGAAAACAAAATTTCACGTGTCTTTTTATTTTCAGTCTAGATCATATATCTGAATTTTTGAGCCTGAAGACGGCCTGCATAGCGAAATCTGTAATGTTTTACATATCGTGTAATACCGGGTTACACTGTATATGTATTATATATGGCAGCACGCATGCGCAGTCTAATTCTTTATTTTGAACACGATCTTTGAAATCTGCCTGCTCATTTCTGGGGCAAACTCAGGAAAAACTAAATTACACGTGTATTTTTATTTTCAGTGTAAATCATATATCTGAATTTTTGAATCTGAAGTCGCCCTGCATAGCGAAATCTGCAATGATTTATATATCATGTTATGACGTTCTACACTGAATTTGTATTATATATGGCAGCACGCAGTCTATTTCTTTATTTTGAACACGATCTTTGAAATCTGCCTGCTCATTTCTGGGGCAAATTCAGGAAAAACAAAATTTCACGTGTCTTTTTATTTTCAGTCAAGATCATATATCTGAATTTTTGAACCCGAAGTCGCCCTGCCTAGCGAAATCTGCAATGATTTATAAATCATGTTATGACGTTCAACACTTTCTGTGTATTATATATGACAGCGCGCTTTCCAATCCTATATTTTGAACACGATCTTTGAAATCTGCCTGCTCATTTCTGGGGCAAATTCAGGAAAAACAAAATTTCACGTGTCTTTTTATTTTCAGTCAAGATCATATATCTGAATTTTTGAACCCGAAGTCGCCCTGCATAGCGAAATCTGCAATGATTTATGAATCATGTTATGACGTTGTGTATTAAATATGACAGCGCGCTTTCCAATCCTATATTTTAAACACGATCTTTGAAATCTGCCTGCTCATTTCTGGGTCAAACTCAGGGAAAACAAAATTTCACGTGTCTTTTTATTTTCAGTCTAGATCATATATCTGAATTTTTGAGCCTGAAGACGGCACGCATAGCGAAATCTGTAATGTTTTACATATCATGTAATACCGGGTTACACTGTATGTGTATTATATATGGCAGCACGCATGCGCAGTCTAATTCTTTATTTTGAACACGATCTTTGAAATCTGCCTGCTCATTTCTGGGGCAAATTCAGGAAAAACTAAATTTCACGTGTCTTTTTATTTTCAGTCAAGATCATATATCTGAATTTTTGAACCCGAAGTCGCCCTGCCTAGCGAAATCTGCAATGATTTATAAATCATGTTATGACGTTCAACACTTTATATGTATTATAAATGACAGCGCGCTTTCCAATCCTATATTTTGAACACGATCTTTGAAATCTGCCTGCTCATTTCTGGGTCAAACTCAGGGAAAACAAAATTTCACGTGTCTTTTTATTTTCAGTCTAGATCATATATCTGAATTTTTGAGCCTGAAGACGGCCTGCATAGCGAAATCTGTAATGTTTTACATATCGTGTAATACCGGGTTACACTGTATATGTATTATATATGGCAGCACGCATGCGCAGTCTAATTCTTTATTTTGAACACGATCTTTGAAATCTGCCTGCTCATTTCTGGGGCAAACTCAGGAAAAACTAAATTACACGTGTATTTTTATTTTCAGTGTAAATCATATATCTGAATTTTTGAATCTGAAGTCGCCCTGCATAGCGAAATCTGCAATGATTTATATATCATGTTATGACGTTCTACACTGAATTTGTATTATATATGGCAGCACGCAGTCTATTTCTTTATTTTGAACACGATCTTTGAAATCTGCCTGCTCATTTCTGGGGCAAATTCAGGAAAAACAAAATTTCACGTGTCTTTTTATTTTCAGTCAAGATCATATATCTGAATTTTTGAACCCGAAGTCGCCCTGCCTAGCGAAATCTGCAATGATTTATAAATCATGTTATGACGTTCAACACTTTCTGTGTATTATATATGACAGCGCGCTTTCCAATCCTATATTTTGAACACGATCTTTGAAATCTGCCTGCTCATTTCTGGGGCAAATTCAGGAAAAACAAAATTTCACGTGTCTTTTTATTTTCAGTCAAGATCATATATCTGAATTTTTGAACCCGAAGTCGCCCTGCATAGCGAAATCTGCAATGATTTATGAATCATGTTATGACGTTGTGTATTATATATGACAGCGCGCTTTCCAATCCTATATTTTAAACACGATCTTTGAAATCTGCCTGCTCATTTCTGGGTCAAACTCAGGGAAAACAAAATTTCACGTGTCTTTTTATTTTCAGTCTAGATCATATATCTGAATTTTTGAGCCTGAAGACGGCACGCATAGCGAAATCTGTAATGTTTTACATATCATGTAATACCGGGTTACACTGTATGTGTATTATATATGGCAGCACGCATGCGCAGTCTAATTCTTTATTTTGAACACGATCTTTGAAATCTGCCTGCTCATTTCTGGGGCAAATTCAGGAAAAACTAAATTTCACGTGTCTTTTTATTTTCAGTCAAGATCATATATCTGAATTTTTGAACCCGAAGTCGCCCTGCATAGCGAAATCTGCAATGATTTATGAATCATGTTATGACGTTCAACACTTTATGTGTATTATATATGACAGCGCGCTTTCCAATCCTATATTTTAAACACGATCTTTGAAATCTGCCTGCTCATTTCTGGGTCAAACTCAGGGAAAACAAAATTTCACGTGTCTTTTTATTTTCAGTCTAGATCATATATCTGAATTTTTGAGCCTGAAGACGGCACGCATAGCGAAATCTGTAATGTTTTACATATCATGTAATACCGGGTTACACTGTATGTGTATTATATATGGCAGCACGCATGCGCAGTCTAATTCTTTATTTTGAACACGATCTTTGAAATCTGCCTGCTCATTTCTGGGGCAAATTCAGGAAAAACTAAATTACACGTGTATTTTTATTTTCAGTGTAGATCATATATCTGAATTTGTGAATCTGAAGTCGCCCTGCATAGCGAAATCTGTAATGATTTGTATATCATGTTATGACGTTCTACACTGTATGTGTATTATATATGACAGCACGCAGTCTAATTCTTTATTTTGAACACGATCTTTGAAATCTGCCTGCTCATTTCTGGGGCAAATTCAGGAAAAACAAAATTTCACGTGTCTTTTTATTTTCAGTCAAGATCATATATCTGAATTTTTGAACCCGAAGTCGCCCTGCATAGCGAAATCTCTAATGTTTTACATATCATGTAATACCGGGTTACACTGTATGTGTTTTATATATGGCAGCACGCATGCGCAGTCTAATTCTTTATTTTGAACACGATCTTTGAAATCTGCCTGCTCATTTCTGGGGCAAATTCAGGAAAAACAAAATTTCACGTGTCTTTTTATTTTTAGTCAAGATCATATATCTGAATTTTTGAACCCGAAGTCGCCCTGCATAGCGAAATCTCTAATGTTTTATATATCATGTAATACCGGGTTACACTGTATGTGTATTATATATGGCAGCACGCATGCGCAGTCTAATTCTTTATTTTGAACACGATCTTTGAAATCTGCCTGCTCATTTCTGGGGCAAATTCAGGAAAAACAAAATTTCACGTGTCTTTTTATTTTCAGTCAAGATCATATATCTGAATTTTTGAACCCGAAGTGGCCCTGCATAGCGAAATCTGCAATGATTTATAAATCATGTTATGACGTTCAACACTTTATGTGTATTATATATGACAGCGCGCTTTCCAATCCTATATTTTGAACACGATCTTTGAAATCTGCCTGCTCATTTCTGGGTCAGACTCAGGGAAAACAAAATTTCACGTGTCTTTTTATTTTCAGTCTAGATCATATATCTGAATTTTTGAGCCTGAAGACGGCCTGCATAGCGAAATCTGTAATGTTTTACATATCGTGTAATACCGGGTTACACTGTATGTGTATTATATATGGCAGCACGCATGCGCAGTCTAATTCTTTATTTTGAACACGATCTTTGAAATCTGCCTGCTCATTTCTGGGGCAAATTCAGGAAAAACTAAATTACACGTGTATTTTTATTTTCAGTCTAGATCATATATCTGAATTTGTGAATCTGAAGTCGCCCTGCATAGCGAAATCTGTAATGATTTGTATATCATGTTATGACGTTCTACACTGTATGTGTATTATATATGACAGCACGCAGTCTAATTCTTTATTTTGAACACGATCTTTGAAATCTGCCTGCTCATTTCTGGGGCAAATTCAGGAAAAACAAAATTTCACGTGTCTTTTTATTTTCAGTCAAGATCATATATCTGAATTTTTGAACCCGAAGTCGCCCTGCATAGCGAAATCTCTAATGTTTTACATATCATGTAATACCGGGTTACACTGTATGTGTATTATATATGGCAGCACGCATGCGCAGTCTAATTCTTTATTTTGAACACGATCTTTGAAATCTGCCTGCTCATTTCTGGGGCAAATTCAGGAAAAACAAAATTACACGTGTATTTTTATTTTCAGTCTAGATCATATATCTGAATTTTTGAGCCTGAAGACGGCCTGCATAGCGAAATCTGTAATGTTTTACATATCGTGTAATACCGGGTTACACTGTATGTGTATTATATATGGCAGCACGCAGTCTATTTCTTTATTTTGAACACGATCTTTGAAATCTGCCTGCTCATTTCTGGGGCAAATTCAGGAAAAACAAAATTTCACGTGTCTTTTTATTTTCAGTCAAGATCATATATCTGAATTTTTGAACCCGAAGTCGCCCTGCATAGCGAAATCTGCAATGATTTATAAATCATGTTATGACGTTCAACACTTTCTGTGTATTATATATGACAGCGCGCTTTCCAATCCTATATTTTGAACACGATCTTTGAAATCTGCCTGCTCATTTCTGGGTCAAACTCAGGGAAAACAAAATTTCACGTGTCTTTTTATTTTCAGTCTAGATCATATATCTGAATTTTTGAGCCTGAAGACGGCCTGCATAGCGAAATCTGTAATGTTTTACATATCGTGTAATACCGGGTTACACTGTATGTGTATTATATATGGCAGCACGCATGCGCAGTCTAATTCTTTATTTTGAACACGATCTTTGAAATCTGCCTGCTCATTTCTGGGGCAAACTCAGGAAAAACTAAATTACACGTGTATTTTTATTTTCAGTGTAAATCATATATCTGAATTTTTGAATCTGAAGTCGCCCTGCATAGCGAAATCTGCAATGATTTATATATCATGTTATGACGTTCTACTCTGTATGTGTATTATATATGACAGCACGCAGTCTAATTCTTTATTTTGAACACGATCTTTGAAATCTGCCTGCTCATTTCTGGGGAAAATTCAGGAAAAACAAAATTTCACGTGTCTTTTTATTTTCAGTCAAGATCATATATCTGAATTTTTGAACCCGAAGTCGCCCTGCATAGCGAAATCTGCAATGATTTATGAATCATGTTATGACGTTCAACACTTTATGTGTATTATATATGACAGCGCGCTTTCCAATCCTATATTTTAAACACGATCTTTGAAATCTGCCTGCTCATTTCTGGGTCAAACTCAGGGAAAACAAAATTTCACGTGTCTTTTTATTTTCAGTCTAGATCATATATCTGAATTTTTGAGCCTGAAGACGGCCTGCATAGCGAAATCTGTAATGTTTTACATATCGTGTAATACCGGGTTACACTGTATGTGTATTATATATGGCAGCACGCATGCGCAGTCTAATTCTTTATTTTGAACACGATCTTTGAAATCTGCCTGCTCATTTCTGGGGCAAACTCAGGAAAAACTAAATTACACGTGTATTTTTATTTTCAGTGTAAATCATATATCTGAATTTTTGAATCTGAAGTCGCCCTGCATAGCGAAATCTGCAATGATTTATATATCATGTTATGACGTTCTACTCTGTATGTGTATTATATATGACAGCACGCAGTCTAATTCTTTATTTTGAACACGATCTTTGAAATCTGCCTGCTCATTTCTGGGGAAAATTCAGGAAAAACAAAATTTCACGTGTCTTTTTATTTTCAGTCAAGATCATATATCTGAATTTTTGAACCCGAAGTCGCCCTGCATAGCGAAATCTGCAATGATTTATGAATCATGTTATGACGTTCAACACTTTATGTGTATTATATATGACAGCGCGCTTTCCAATCCTATATTTTAAACACGATCTTTGAAATCTGCCTGCTCATTTCTGGGTCAAACTCAGGGAAAACAAAATTTCACGTGTCTTTTTATTTTCAGTCTAGATCATATATCTGAATTTTTGAGCCTGAAGACGGCACGCATAGCGAAATCTGTAATGTTTTACATATCATGTAATACCGGGTTACACTGTATGTGTATTATATATGGCAGCACGCATGCGCAGTCTAATTCTTTATTTTGAACACGATCTTTGAAATCTGCCTGCTCATTTCTGGGGCAAATTCAGGAAAAACAAAATTACACGTGTATTTTTATTTTCAGTCAAGATCATATATCTGAATTTTTGAACCCGAAGTCGCCCTGCATAGCGAAATCTGTAATGTTTTACATATCGTGTAATACCGGGTTACACTGTATGTGTATTATATATGGCAGCACGCAGTCTATTTCTTTATTTTGAACACGATCTTTGAAATCTGCCTGCTCATTTCTGGGGCAAATTCAGGAAAAACAAAATTTCACGTGTCTTTTTATTTTCAGTCAAGATCATATATCTGAATTTTTGAACCCGAAGTCGCCCTGCATAGCGAAATCTGCAATGATTTATAAATCATGTTATGACGTTCAACACTTTCTGTGTATTATATATGACAGCGCGCTTTCCAATCCTATATTTTGAACACGATCTTTGAAATCTGCCTGCTCATTTCTGGGTCAAACTCAGGGAAAACAAAATTTCACGTGTCTTTTTATTTTCAGTCTAGATCATATATCTGAATTTTTGAGCCTGAAGACGGCCTGCATAGCGAAATCTGTAATGTTTTACATATCGTGTAATACCGGGTTACACTGTATGTGTATTATATATGGCAGCACGCATGCGCAGTCTAATTCTTTATTTTGAACACGATCTTTGAAATCTGCCTGCTCATTTCTGGGGCAAACTCAGGAAAAACTAAATTACACGTGTATTTTTATTTTCAGTGTAAATCATATATCTGAATTTTTGAATCTGAAGTCGCCCTGCATAGCGAAATCTGCAATGATTTATATATCATGTTATGACGTTCTACTCTGTATGTGTATTATATATGACAGCACGCAGTCTAATTCTTTATTTTGAACACGATCTTTGAAATCTGCCTGCTCATTTCTGGGGAAAATTCAGGAAAAACAAAATTTC
The DNA here is from genome assembly GCA_963971285.1 of Astropecten irregularis. Classification (NCBI taxonomy): domain Eukaryota; kingdom Metazoa; phylum Echinodermata; class Asteroidea; order Paxillosida; family Astropectinidae; genus Astropecten; species Astropecten irregularis. The sequence continues at coordinate 13,488,850 of OZ020255.1, read as the reverse complement.
ACGTGTCTTTTTATTTTCAGTCAAGATCATATATCTGAATTTTTGAACCCGAAGTCGCCCTGCATAGCGAAATCTGCAATGATTTATGAATCATGTTATGACGTTCAACACTTTATGTGTATTATATATGACAGCGCGCTTTCCAATCCTATATTTTAAACACGATCTTTGAAATCTGCCTGCTCATTTCTGGGTCAAACTCAGGGAAAACAAAATTTCACGTGTCTTTTTATTTTCAGTCTAGATCATATATCTGAATTTTTGAGCCTGAAGACGGCACGCATAGCGAAATCTGTAATGTTTTACATATCATGTAATACCGGGTTACACTGTATGTGTATTATATATGGCAGCACGCATGCGCAGTCTAATTCTTTATTTTGAACACGATCTTTGAAATCTGCCTGCTCATTTCTGGGGCAAATTCAGGAAAAACAAAATTACACGTGTATTTTTATTTTCAGTCAAGATCATATATCTGAATTTTTGAACCCGAAGTCGCCCTGCATAGCGAAATCTCTAATGTTTTACATATCATGTAATACCGGGTTACACTGTATGTGTATTATATATGGCAGCACGCATGCGCAGTCTAATTCTTTATTTTGAACACGATCTTTGAAATCTGCCTGCTCATTTCTGGGGCAAATTCAGGAAAAACAAAATTACACGTGTATTTTTATTTTCAGTCTAGATCATATATCTGAATTTTTGAGCCTGAAGACGGCCTGCATAGCGAAATCTGTAATGTTTTACATATCGTGTAATACCGGGTTACACTGTATGTGTATTATATATGGCAGCACGCAGTCTATTTCTTTATTTTGAACACGATCTTTGAAATCTGCCTGCTCATTTCTGGGGCAAATTCAGGAAAAACAAAATTTCACGTGTCTTTTTATTTTCAGTCAAGATCATATATCTGAATTTTTGAACCCGAAGTCGCCCTGCATAGCGAAATCTGCAATGATTTATAAATCATGTTATGACGTTCAACACTTTCTGTGTATTATATATGACAGCGCGCTTTCCAATCCTATATTTTGAACACGATCTTTGAAATCTGCCTGCTCATTTCTGGGTCAAACTCAGGGAAAACAAAATTTCACGTGTCTTTTTATTTTCAGTCTAGATCATATATCTGAATTTTTGAGCCTGAAGACGGCCTGCATAGCGAAATCTGTAATGTTTTACATATCGTGTAATACCGGGTTACACTGTATGTGTATTATATATGGCAGCACGCATGCGCAGTCTAATTCTTTATTTTGAACACGATCTTTGAAATCTGCCTGCTCATTTCTGGGGCAAACTCAGGAAAAACTAAATTACACGTGTATTTTTATTTTCAGTGTAAATCATATATCTGAATTTTTGAATCTGAAGTCGCCCTGCATAGCGAAATCTGCAATGATTTATATATCATGTTATGACGTTCTACTCTGTATGTGTATTATATATGACAGCACGCAGTCTAATTCTTTATTTTGAACACGATCTTTGAAATCTGCCTGCTCATTTCTGGGGAAAATTCAGGAAAAACAAAATTTCACGTGTCTTTTTATTTTCAGTCAAGATCATATATCTGAATTTTTGAACCCGAAGTCGCCCTGCATAGCGAAATCTGCAATGATTTATGAATCATGTTATGACGTTCAACACTTTATGTGTATTATATATGACAGCGCGCTTTCCAATCCTATATTTTAAACACGATCTTTGAAATCTGCCTGCTCATTTCTGGGTCAAAAATTAGGGAAAACAAAATTTCACGTGTCTTTTTATTTTCAGTCTAGATCATATATCTGAATTTTTGAGCCTGAAGACGGCACGCATAGCGAAATCTGTAATGTTTTACATATCATGTAATACCGGGTTACACTGTATGTGTATTATATATGGCAGCACGCATGCGCAGTCTAATTCTTTATTTTGAACACGATCTTTGAAATCTGCCTGCTCATTTCTGGGGCAAATTCAGGAAAAACAAAATTACACGTGTATTTTTATTTTCAGTGTAGATCATATATCTGAATTTTTGAGCCTGAAGACGGCCTGCATAGCGAAATCTGTAATGTTTTACATATCGTGTAATACCGGGTTACACTGTATGTGTATTATATATGGCAGCACGCATGCGCAGTCTAATTCTTTATTTTGAACACGATCTTTGAAATCTGCCTGCTCATTTCTGGGGCAAACTCAGGAAAAACTAAATTACACGTGTATTTTTATTTTCAGTCTAGATCATATATCTGAATTTTTGAGCCTGAAGACGGCCTGCATAGCGAAATCTGTAATGTTTTACATATCGTGTAATACCGGGTTACACTGTATGTGTATTATATATGGCAGCACGCAGTCTATTTCTTTATTTTGAACACGATCTTTGAAATCTGCCTGCTCATTTCTGGGGCAAATTCAGGAAAAACAAAATTTCACGTGTCTTTTTATTTTCAGTCAAGATCATATATCTGAATTTTTGAACCCGAAGTCGCCCTGCATAGCGAAATCTGCAATGATTTATAAATCATGTTATGACGTTCAACACTTTCTGTGTATTATATATGACAGCGCGCTTTCCAATCCTATATTTTGAACACGATCTTTGAAATCTGCCTGCTCATTTCTGGGTCAAACTCAGGGAAAACAAAATTTCACGTGTCTTTTTATTTTCAGTCTAGATCATATATCTGAATTTTTGAGCCTGAAGACGGCCTGCATAGCGAAATCTGTAATGTTTTACATATCGTGTAATACCGGGTTACACTGTATGTGTATTATATATGGCAGCACGCATGCGCAGTCTAATTCTTTATTTTGAACACGATCTTTGAAATCTGCCTGCTCATTTCTGGGGCAAATTCAGGAAAAACAAAATTACACGTGTATTGTTATTTTCAGTGTAGATCATATATCTGAATTTTTGAGCCTGAAGACGGCCTGCATAGCGAAATCTGTAATGTTTTACATATCGTGTAATACCGGGTTACACTGTATGTGTATTATATATGGCAGCACGCATGCGCAGTCTAATTCTTTATTTTGAACACGATCTTTGAAATCTGCCTGCTCATTTCTGGGGCAAACTCAGGAAAAACTAAATTACACGTGTATTTTTATTTTCAGTCTAGATCATATATCTGAATTTTTGAGCCTGAAGACGGCACGCATAGCGAAATCTGCAATGATTTATATATCATGTTATGACGTTCTACACTGAATTTGTATTATATATGGCAGCACGCAGTCTATTTCTTTATTTTGAACACGATCTTTGAAATCTGCCTGCTCATTTCTGGGGCAAATTCAGGAAAAACAAAATTTCACGTGTCTTTTTATTTTCAGTCAAGATCATATATCTGAATTTTTGAACCCGAAGTCGCCCTGCATAGCGAAATCTGCAATGATTTATAAATCATGTTATGACGTTCAACACTTTCTGTGTATTATATATGACAGCGCGCTTTCCAATCCTATATTTTGAACACGATCTTTGAAATCTGCCTGCTCATTTCTGGGTCAAACTCAGGGAAATCAAAATTTCACGTGTCTTTTTATTTTCAGTCTAGATCATATATCTGAATTTTTGAGCCTGAAGACGGCCTGCATAGCGAAATCTGTAATGTTTTACATATCGTGTAATACCGGGTTACACTGTATGTGTATTATATATGGCAGCACGCAGTCTATTTCTTTATTTTGAACACGATCTTTGAAATCTGCCTGCTCATTTCTGGGGCAAATTCAGGAAAAACAAAATTTCACGTGTCTTTTTATTTTCAGTCAAGATCATATATCTGAATTTTTGAACCCAAAGTCGCCCTGCATAGCGAAATCTGCAATGATTTATAAATCATGTTATGACGTTCAACACTTTCTGTGTATTATATATGACAGCGCGCTTTCCAATCCTATATTTTGAACACGATCTTTGAAATCTGCCTGCTCATTTCTGGGTCAAACTCAGGGAAAACAAAATTTCACGTGTCTTTTTATTTTCAGTCTAGATCATATATCTGAATTTTTGAGCCTGAAGACGGCCTGCATAGCGAAATCTGTAATGTTTTACATATCGTGTAATACCGGGTTACACTGTATGTGTATTATATATGGCAGCACGCATGCGCAGTCTAATTCTTTATTTTGAACACGATCTTTGAAATCTGCCTGCTCATTTCTGGGGCAAATTCAGGAAAAACAAAATTACACGTGTATTTTTATTTTCAGTCAAGATCATATATCTGAATTTTTGAACCCGAAGTCGCCCTGCATAGCGAAATCTGTAATGTTTTACATATCGTGTAATACCGGGTTACACTGTATGTGTATTATATATGGCAGCACGCAGTCTATTTCTTTATTTTGAACACGATCTTTGAAATCTGCCTGCTCATTTCTGGGGCAAATTCAGGAAAAACAAAATTTCACGTGTCTTTTTATTTTCAGTCAAGATCATATATCTGAATTTTTGAACCCGAAGTCGCCCTGCATAGCGAAATCTGCAATGATTTATAAATCATGTTATGACGTTCAACACTTTCTGTGTATTATATATGACAGCGCGCTTTCCAATCCTATATTTTGAACACGATCTTTGAAATCTGCCTGCTCATTTCTGGGTCAAACTCAGGGAAAACAAAATTTCACGTGTCTTTTTATTTTCAGTCTAGATCATATATCTGAATTTTTGAACCCGAAGTCGCCCTGCATAGCGAAATCTGCAATGATTTATGAATCATGTTATGACGTTCAACACTTTATGTGTATTATATATGACAGCGCGCTTTCCAATCCTATATTTTAAACACGATCTTTGAAATCTGCCTGCTCATTTCTGGGTCAAACTCAGGGAAAACAAAATTTCACGTGTCTTTTTATTTTCAGTCTAGATCATATATCTGAATTTTTGAGCCTGAAGACGGCACGCATAGCGAAATCTGTAATGTTTTACATATCATGTAATACCGGGTTACACTGTATGTGTATTATATATGGCAGCACGCATGCGCAGTCTAATTCTTTATTTTGAACACGATCTTTGAAATCTGCCTGCTCATTTCTGGGGTTAATTCAGGAAAAACTAAATTACACGTGTATTTTTATTTTCAGTCAAGATCATATATCTGAATTTTTGAACCCGAAGTCGCCCTGCATAGCGAAATCTGCAATGATTTATGAATCATGTTATGACGTTCAACACTTTATGTGTATTATATATGACAGCGCGCTTTCCAATCCTATATTTTAAACACGATCTTTGAAATCTGCCTGCTCATTTCTGGGTCAAACTCAGGGAAAACAAAATTTCACGTGTCTTTTTATTTTCAGTCTAGATCATATATCTGAATTTGTGAATCTGAAGTCGCCCTGCATAGCGAAATCTGTAATGATTTGTATATCATGTTATGACGTTCTACACTGTATGTGTATTATATATGACAGCACGCAGTCTAATTCTTTATTTTGAACACGATCTTTGAAATCTGCCTGCTCATTTCTGGGGCAAATTCAGGAAAAACAAAATTTCACGTGTCTTTTTATTTTCAGTCAAGATCATATTTCTGAATTTTTGAACCCGAAGTCGCCCTGCATAGCGAAATCTCTAATGTTTTATATATCATGTAATACCGGGTTACACTGTATGTGTATTATATATGGCAGCACGCATGCGCAGTCTAATTCTTTATTTTGAACACGATCTTTGAAATCTGCCTGCTCATTTCTGGGGCAAATTCAGGAAAAACAAAATTACACGTGTATTTTTATTTTCAGTGTAGATCATATATCTGAATTTTTGAATCTGAAGACGCCCTGCATAGCGAAATCTGCAATGATTTATATATCATGTTATGACGTTCTACTCTGTATGTGTATTATATTTGACAGCACGCAGTCTAATTCTTTATTTTGAACACGATCTTTTAAATCTGCCTGCTCATTTCTGGGGCAAATTCAGGAAAAACAAAATTACACGTGTATTTTTATTTTCAGTGTAGATCATATATCTGAATTTTTGAGCCTGAAGACGGCCTGCATAGCGAAATCTGTAATGTTTTACATATCGTGTAATACCGGGTTACACTGTATGTGTATTATATATGGCAGCACGCATGCGCAGTCTAATTCTTTATTTTGAACACGATCTTTGAAATCTGCCTGCTCATTTCTGGGGCAAACTCAGGAAAAACTAAATTACACGTGTATTTTTATTTTCAGTCTAGATCATATATCTGAATTTTTGAGCCTGAAGACGGCCTGCATAGCGAAATCTGTAATGTTTTACATATCGTGTAATACCGGGTTACACTGTATGTGTATTATATATGGCAGCACGCAGTCTATTTCTTTATTTTGAACACGATCTTTGAAATCTGCCTGCTCATTTCTGGGGCAAATTCAGGAAAAACAAAATTTCACGTGTCTTTTTATTTTCAGTCTAGATCATATATCTGAATTTTTGAGCCTGAAGACGGCCTGCATAGCGAAATCTGTAATGTTTTACATATCGTGTAATACCGGGTTACACTGTATGTGTATTATATATGGCAGCACGCATGCGCAGTCTAATTCTTTATTTTGAACACGATCTTTGAAATCTGCCTGCTCATTTCTGGGGCAAATTCAGGAAAAACAAAATTACACGTGTATTTTTATTTTCAGTGTAGATCATATATCTGAATTTTTGAGCCTGAAGACGGCCTGCATAGCGAAATCTGCAATGATTTATAAATCATGTTATGACGTTCAACACTTTCTGTGTATTATATATGACAGCGCGCTTTCCAATCCTATATTTTGAACACGATCTTTGAAATCTGCCTGCTCATTTCTGGGTCAAACTCAGGGAAAACAAAATTTCACGTGTCTTTTTATTTTCAGTCTAGATCATATATCTGAATTTTTGAGCCTGAAGACGGCCTGCATAGCGAAATCTGTAATGTTTTACATATCGTGTAATACCGGGTTACACTGTATGTGTATTATATATGGCAGCACGCATGCGCAGTCTAATTCTTTATTTTGAACACGATCTTTGAAATCTGCCTGCTCATTTCTGGGGCAAATTCAGGAAAAACAAAATTACACGTGTATTTTTATTTTCAGTGTAGATCATATATCTGAATTTTTGAGCCTGAAGACGGCCTGCATAGCGAAATCTGTAATGTTTTACATATCGTGTAATACCGGGTTACACTGTATGTGTATTATATATGGCAGCACGCATGCGCAGTCTAATTCTTTATTTTGAACACGATCTTTGAAATCTGCCTGCTCATTTCTGGGGCAAACTCAGGAAAAACTAAATTACACGTGTATTTTTATTTTCAGTCTAGATCATATATCTGAATTTTTGAGCCTGAAGACGGCACGCATAGCGAAATCTGCAATGATTTATATATCATGTTATGACGTTCTACACTGAATTTGTATTATATATGGCAGCACGCAGTCTATTTCTTTATTTTGAACACGATCTTTGAAATCTGCCTGCTCATTTCTGGGGCAAATTCAGGAAAAACAAAATTTCACGTGTCTTTTTATTTTCAGTCAAGATCATATATCTGAATTTTTGAACCCGAAGTCGCCCTGCATAGCGAAATCTGCAATGATTTATAAATCATGTTATGACGTTCAACACTTTCTGTGTATTATATATGACAGCGCGCTTTCCAATCCTATATTTTGAACACGATCTTTGAAATCTGCCTGCTCATTTCTGGGTCAAACTCAGGGAAATCAAAATTTCACGTGTCTTTTTATTTTCAGTCTAGATCATATATCTGAATTTTTGAGCCTGAAGACGGCCTGCATAGCGAAATCTGTAATGTTTTACATATCGTGTAATACCGGGTTACACTGTATGTGTATTATATATGGCAGCACGCAGTCTATTTCTTTATTTTGAACACGATCTTTGAAATCTGCCTGCTCATTTCTGGGGCAAATTCAGGAAAAACAAAATTTCACGTGTCTTTTTATTTTCAGTCAAGATCATATATCTGAATTTTTGAACCCAAAGTCGCCCTGCATAGCGAAATCTGCAATGATTTATAAATCATGTTATGACGTTCAACACTTTCTGTGTATTATATATGACAGCGCGCTTTCCAATCCTATATTTTGAACACGATCTTTGAAATCTGCCTGCTCATTTCTGGGTCAAACTCAGGGAAAACAAAATTTCACGTGTCTTTTTATTTTCAGTCTAGATCATATATCTGAATTTTTGAGCCTGAAGACGGCCTGCATAGCGAAATCTGTAATGTTTTACATATCGTGTAATACCGGGTTACACTGTATGTGTATTATATATGGCAGCACGCATGCGCAGTCTAATTCTTTATTTTGAACACGATCTTTGAAATCTGCCTGCTCATTTCTGGGGCAAACTCAGGAAAAACTAAATTACACGTGTATTTTTATTTTCAGTGTAAATCATATATCTGAATTTTTGAATCTGAAGTCGCCCTGCATAGCGAAATCTGCAATGATTTATATATCATGTTACGACGTTCTACACTGAATTTGTATTATATATGGCAGCACGCAGTCTATTTCTTTATTTTGAACACGATCTTTGAAATCTGCCTGCTCATTTCTGGGGCAAATTCAGGAAAAACAAAATTTCACGTGTCTTTTTATTTTCAGTCAAGATCATATATCTGAATTTTTGAACCCGAAGTCGCCCTGCATAGCGAAATCTGCAATGATTTATAAATCATGTTATGACGTTCAACACTTTCTGTGTATTATATATGACAGCGCGCTTTCCAATCCTATATTTTGAACACGATCTTTGAAATCTGCCTGCTCATTTCTGGGTCAAACTCAGGGAAAACAAAATTTCACGTGTCTTTTTATTTTCAGTCTAGATCATATATCTGAAATTTTGAGCCTGAAGACGGCCTGCATAGCGAAATCTGTAATGTTTTACATATCACGTAATACCGGGTTACACTGTATGTGTATTATATATGGCAGCACGCATGCGCAGTCTAATTCTTTATTTTGAACACGATCTTTGAAATCTGCCTGCTCATTTCTGAGGCAAATTCAAGAAAAACAAAATTACACGTGTATTTTTATTTTCAGTGTAGATCATATATCTGAATTTTTGAATCTGAAGTCGCCCTGCATAGCGAAATCTGCAATGATTTATATATCATGTTATGACGTTCTACTCTGTATGTGTATTATATATGACAGCACGCAGTCTAATTCTTTATTTTGAACACGATCTTTGAAATCTGCCTGCTCATTTCTGGGGCAAATTCAGGAAAAACAAAATTTCACGTGTCTTTTTATTTTCAGTCAAGATCATATATCTGAATTTTTGAACCCGAAGTCGCCCTGCATAGCGAAATCTGCAATGATTTATGAATCATGTTATGACGTTCAACACTTTATGTGTATTATATATGACAGCGCGCTTTCCAATCCTATATTTTAAACACGATCTTTGAAATCTGCCTGCTCATTTCTGGGTCAAACTCAGGGAAAACAAAATTTCACGTGTCTTTTTATTTTCAGTCTAGATCATATATCTGAATTTTTGAGCCTGAAGACGGCACGCATAGCGAAATCTGTAATGTTTTACATATCATGTAATACCGGGTTACACTGTATGTGTATTATATATGGCAGCACGCATGCGCAGTCTAATTCTTTATTTTGAACACGATCTTTGAAATCTGCCTGCTCATTTCTGGGGTTAATTCAGGAAAAACTAAATTACACGTGTATTTTTATTTTCAGTCAAGATCATATATCTGAATTTTTGAACCCGAAGTCGCCCTGCATAGCGAAATCTGCAATGATTTATGAATCATGTTATGACGTTCAACACTTTATGTGTATTATATATGACAGCGCGCTTTCCAATCCTATATTTTAAACACGATCTTTGAAATCTGCCTGCTCATTTCTGGGTCAAACTCAGGGAAAACAAAATTTCACGTGTCTTTTTATTTTCAGTCTAGATCATATATCTGAATTTGTGAATCTGAAGTCGCCCTGCATAGCGAAATCTGTAATGATTTGTATATCATGTTATGACGTTCTACACTGTATGTGTATTATATATGACAGCACGCAGTCTAATTCTTTATTTTGAACACGATCTTTGAAATCTGCCTGCTCATTTCTGGGGCAAATTCAGGAAAAACAAAATTTCACGTGTCTTTTTATTTTCAGTCAAGATCATATATCTGAATTTTTGAACCCGAAGTCGCCCTGCATAGCGAAATCTCTAATGTTTTATATATCATGTAATACCGGGTTACACTGTATGTGTATTATATATGGCAGCACGCATGCGCAGTCTAATTCTTTATTTTGAACACGATCTTTGAAATCTGCCTGCTCATTTCTGGGGCAAATTCAGGAAAAACAAAATTACACGTGTATTTTTATTTTCAGTGTAGATCATATATCTGAATTTTTGAATCTGAAGACGCCCTGCATAGCGAAATCTGCAATGATTTATATATCATGTTATGACGTTCTACTCTGTATGTGTATTATATTTGACAGCACGCAGTCTAATTCTTTATTTTGAACACGATCTTTTAAATCTGCCTGCGAAATTTCTGGGGCAAATTCAGGAAAAACAAAATTTCACGTGTCTTTTTATTTTCAGTCAAGATCATATATCTGAATTTTTGAACCCGAAGTGGCCCTGCATAGCGAAATCTGCAATGATTTATAAATCATGTTATGACGTTCAACACTTTATGTGTATTATATATGACAGCGCGCTTTCCAATCCTATATTTTGAACACGATCTTTGAAATCTGCCTGCTCATTTCTGGGTCAGACTCAGGGAAAACAAAATTTCACGTGTCTTTTTATTTTCAGTCTAGATCATATATCTGAATTTTTGAGCCTGAAGACGGCCTGCATAGCGAAATCTGTAATGTTTTACATATCGTGTAATACCGGGTTACACTGTATGTGTATTATATATGGCAGCACGCATGCGCAGTCTAATTCTTTATTTTGAACACGATCTTTGAAATCTGCCTGCTCATTTCTGGGGCAAATTCAGGAAAAACTAAATTACACGTGTATTTTTATTTTCAGTGTAGATCATATATCTGAATTTGTGAATCTGAAGTCGCCCTGCATAGCGAAATCTGTAATGATTTGTATATCATGTTATGACGTTCTACACTGTATGTGTATTATATATGACAGCACGCAGTCTAATTCTTTATTTTGAACACGATCTTTGAAATCTGCCTGCTCATTTCTGGGGCAAATTCAGGAAAAACAAAATTTCACGTGTCTTTTTATTTTCAGTCAAGATCATATATCTGAATTTTTGAACCCGAAGTCGCCCTGCATAGCGAAATCTCTAATGTTTTACATATCATGTAATACCGGGTTACACTGTATGTGTATTATATATGGCAGCACGCATGCGCAGTCTAATTCTTTATTTTGAACACGATCTTTGAAATCTGCCTGCTCATTTCTGGGGCAAATTCAAGAAAAACAAAATTACACGTGTATTTTTATTTTCAGTGTAGATCATATATCTGAATTTTTGAATCTGAAGACGCCCTGCATAGCGAAATCTGCAATGATTTATATATCATGTTATGACGTTCTACTCTGTATGTGTATTATATTTGACAGCACGCAGTCTAATTCTTTATTTTGAACACGATCTTTTAAATCTGCCTGCTAAATTTCTGGGGCAAATTCAGGAAAAACAAAATTTCACGTGTCTTTTTATTTTCAGTCAAGATCATATATCTGAATTTTTGAACCCGAAGTGGCCCTGCATAGCGAAATCTGCAATGATTTATAAATCATGTTATGACGTTCAACACTTTATGTGTATTATATATGACAGCGCGCTTTCCAATCCTATATTTTGAACACGATCTTTGAAATCTGCCTGCTCATTTCTGGGTCAGACTCAGGGAAAACAAAATTTCACGTGTCTTTTTATTTTCAGTCTAGATCATATATCTGAATTTTTGAGCCTGAAGACGGCCTGCATAGCGAAATCTGTAATGTTTTACATATCGTGTAATACCGGGTTACACTGTATGTGTATTATATATGGCAGCACGCATGCGCAGTCTAATTCTTTATTTTGAACACGATCTTTGAAATCTGCCTGCTCATTTCTGGGGCAAATTCAGGAAAAACTAAATTACACGTGTATTTTTATTTTCAGTGTAGATCATATATCTGAATTTGTGAATCTGAAGTCGCCCTGCATAGCGAAATCTGTAATGATTTGTATATCATGTTATGACGTTCTACACTGTATGTGTATTATATATGACAGCACGCAGTCTAATTCTTTATTTTGAACACGATCTTTGAAATCTGCCTGCTCATTTCTGGGGCAAATTCAGGAAAAACAAAATTTCACGTGTCTTTTTATTTTCAGTCAAGATCATATATCTGAATTTTTGAACCCGAAGTCGCCCTGCATAGCGAAATCTGTAATGTTTTACATATCATGTAATACCGGGTTACACTGTATGTGTATTATATATGGCAGCACGCATGCGCAGTCTAATTCTTTATTTTGAACACGATCTTTGAAATCTGCCTGCTCATTTCTGGGGCAAATTCAAGAAAAACAAAATTACACGTGTATTTTTATTTTCAGTGTAGATCATATATCTGAATTTTTGAATCTGAAGACGCCCTGCATAGCGAAATCTGCAATGATTTATATATCATGTTATGACGTTCTACTCTGTATGTGTATTATATTTGACAGCACGCAGTCTAATTCTTTATTTTGAACACGATCTTTTAAATCTGCCTGCTAAATTTCTGGGGCAAATTCAGGAAAAACAAAATTTCACGTGTCTTTTTATTTTCAGTCAAGATCATATATCTGAATTTTTGAACCCGAAGTGGCCCTGCATAGCGAAATCTGCAATGATTTATAAATCATGTTATGACGTTCAACACTTTATGTGTATTATATATGACAGCGCGCTTTCCAATCCTATATTTTGAACACGATCTTTGAAATCTGCCGACTCATTTCTGGGTCAAACTCAGGGAAAACAAAATTTCACGTGTCTTTTTATTTTCAGTCTAGATCATATATCTGAATTTTTGAGCATGAAGACGGCCTGCATAGCGAAATCTGTAATGTTTTACATATCGTGTAATACCGGGTTACACTGTATGTGTATTATATATGGCAGCACGCATGCGCAGTCTAATTCTTTATTTTGAACACGATCTTTGAAATCTGCCTGCTCATTTCTGGGGCAAATTCAGGAAAAACTAAATTACACGTGTATTTTTATTTTCAGTCTAGATCATATATCTGAATTTTTGAGCCTGAAGACGGCCTGCATAGCGAAATCTGTAATGTTTTACATATCGTGTAATACCGTGTTACACTGTATGTGTATTATATATGGCAGCACGCAGTCTATTTCTTTATTTTGAACACGATCTTTGAAATCTGCCTGCTCATTTCTGGGGCAAATTCAGGAAAAACTAAATTTCACGTGTCTTTTTATTTTCAGTCAAGATCATATATCTGAATTTTTGAACCCGAAGTCGCCCTGCATAGCGAAATCTGCAATGATTTATAAATCATGTTATGACGTTCAACACTTTCTGTGTATTATATATGACAGCGCGCTTTCCAATCCTATATTTTGAACACGATCTTTGAAATCTGCCTGCTCATTTCTGGGTCAAACTCAGGGAAAACAAAATTTCACGTGTCTTTTTATTTTCAGTCTAGATCATATATCTGAATTTTTGAGCCTGAAGACGGCCTGCATAGCGAAATCTGTAATGTTTTACATATCACGTAATACCGGGTTACACTGTATGTGTATTATATATGGCAGCACGCATGCGCAGTCTAATTCTTTATTTTGAACACGATCTTTGAAATCTGCCTGCTCATTTCTGGGGCAAATTCAGGAAAAACTAAATTACACGTGTATTTTTATTTTCAGTGTAGATCATATATCTGAATTTGTGAATCTGAAGTCGCCCTGCATAGCGAAATCTGTAATGATTTGTATATCATGTTATGACGTTCTACACTGTATGTGTATTATATATGACAGCGCGCAGTCTAATTCTTTATTTTGAACACGATCTTTGAAATCTGCCTGCTCATTTCTGGGGCAAATTCAGGAAAAACAAAATTTCACGTGTCTTTTTATTTTCAGTCAAGATCATATATCTGAATTTTTGAACCCGAAGTCGCCCTGCATAGCGAAATCTCTAATGTTTTACATATCATGTAATACCGGGTTACACTGTATGTGTATTATATATGGCAGCACGCATGCGCAGTCTAATTCTTTATTTTGAACACGATCTTTGAAATCTGCCTGCTCATTTCTGGGGCAAATTCAGGAAAAACTAAATTACACGTGTATTTTTATTTTCAGTGTAGATCATATATCTGAATTTTTGAATCTGAAGACGCCCTGCATAGCGAAATCTGCAATGATTTATATATCATGTTATGACGTTCTACTCTGTATGTGTATTATATTTGACAGCACGCAGTCTAATTCTTTATTTTGAACACGATCTTTTAAATCTGCCTGCTAAATTTCTGGGGCAAATTCAGGAAAAACAAAATTTCACGTGTCTTTTTATTTTCAGTCAAGATCATATATCTGAATTTTTGAACCCGAAGTGGCCCTGCATAGCGAAATCTGCAATGATTTATAAATCATGTTATGACGTTCAACACTTTATGTGTATTATATATGACAGCGCGCTTTCCAATCCTATATTTTGAACACGATCTTTGAAATCTGCCTGCTCATTTCTGGGTCAAACTCAGGGAAAACAAAATTTCACGTGTCTTTTTATTTTCAGTCTAGATCATATATCTGAATTTTTGAGCCTGAAGACGGCCTGCATAGCGAAATCTGTAATGTTTTACATATCGTGTAATACCGGGTTACACTGTATGTGTATTATATATGGCAGCACGCATGCGCAGTCTAATTCTTAATTTTGAACACGATCTTTGAAATCTGCCTGCTCATTTCTGGGGCAAACTCAGGAAAAACTAAATTACACGTGTATTTTTATTTTCAGTCTAGATCATATATCTGAATTTTTGAGCCTGAAGACGGCCTGCATAGCGAAATCTGTAATGTTTTACATATCGTGTAATACCGGGTTACACTGTATGTGTATTATATATGGCAGCACGCAGTCTATTTCTTTATTTTGAACACGATCTTTGAAATCTGCCTGCTCATTTCTGGGGCAAATTCAGGAAAAACAAAATTTCACGTGTCTTTTTATTTTCAGTCAAGATCATATATCTGAATTTTTGAACCCGAAGTCGCCCTGCATAGCGAAATCTGCAATGATTTATAAATCATGTTATGACGTTCAACACTTTCTGTGTATTATATATGACAGCGCGCTTTCCAATCCTATATTTTGAACACGATCTTTGAAATCTGCCTGCTCATTTCTGGGTCAAACTCAGGGAAAACAAAATTTCACGTGTCTTTTTATTTTCAGTCTAGATCATATATCTGAATTTTTGAGCCTGAAGACGGCCTGCATAGCGAAATCTGTAATGTTTTACATATCGTGTAATACCGGGTTACACTGTATGTGTATTATATATGGCAGCACGCATGCGCAGTCTAATTCTTTATTTTGAACACGATCTTTGAAATCTGCCTGCTCATTTCTGGGGCAAACTCAGGAAAAACTAAATTACACGTGTATTTTTATTTTCAGTGTAAATCATATATCTGAATTTTTGAATCTGAAGTCGCCCTGCATAGCGAAATCTGCAATGATTTATATATCATGTTATGACGTTCTACACTGAATTTGTATTATATATGGCAGCACGCAGTCTATTTCTTTATTTTGAACACGATCTTTGAAATCTGCCTGCTCATTTCTGGGGCAAATTCAGGAAAAACTAAATTTCACGTGTCTTTTTATTTTCAGTCAAGATCATATATTTGAATTTTTGAACCCGAAGTCGCCTGCATAGCGAAAGCTGCAATGATTTATGAATCATGTTATGACGTTCAACACTTTATGTGTATTATATATGACAGCGCGCTTTCAAATCCTATATTTTAAACACGATCTTTGAAATCTGCCTGCTCATTTCTGGGTCAAACTCAGGGAAAACAAAATTTCACGTGTCTTTTTATTTTCAGTCTAGATCATATATCTGAATTTTTGAGCCTGAAGACGGCACGCATAGCGAAATCTGTAATGTTTTACATATCATGTAATACCGGGTTACACTGTATGTGTATTATATATGGCAGCACGCATGCGCAGTCTAATTCTTTATTTTGAACACGATCTTTGAAATCTGCCTGCTCATTTCTGGGGCAAATTCAGGAAAAACTAAATTACACGTGTATCTTTATTTTCAGTGTAGATCATATATCTGAATTTGTGAATCTGAAGTCGCCCTGCATAGCGAAATCTGTAATGATTTGTATATCATGTTATGACGTTCTACACTGTATGTGTATTATATATGACAGCACGCAGTCTAATTCTTTATTTTGAACACGATCTTTGAAATCTGCCTGCTCATTTCTGGGGCAAATTCAGGAAAAATAAAATTTCACGTGTCTTTTTATTTTCAGTCAAGATCATATATCTGAATTTTTGAACCCGAAGTCGCCCTGCATAGCGAAATCTGTAATGTTTTACATATCATGTAATACCGGGTTACACTGTATGTGTATTATATATGGCAGCACGCATGCGCAGTCTAATTCTTTATTTTGAACACGATCTTTGAAATCTGCCTGCTCATTTCTGGGGCAAACTCAGGAAAAACTAAATTACACGTGTATTTTTATTTTCAGTCTAGATCATATATCTGAATTTTTGAGCCTGAAGACGGCCTGCATAGCGAAATCTGTAATGTTTTACATATCGTGTAATACCGGGTTACACTGTATGTGTATTATATATGGCAGCACGCAGTCTATTTCTTTATTTTGAACACGATCTTTGAAATCTGCCTGCTCATTTCTGGGGCAAATTCAGGAAAAACAAAATTT
The DNA here is from genome assembly GCA_963971285.1 of Astropecten irregularis. Lineage (NCBI taxonomy): Eukaryota > Metazoa > Echinodermata > Asteroidea > Paxillosida > Astropectinidae > Astropecten > Astropecten irregularis. Next base: position 13,471,810 of record OZ020255.1, on the reverse strand, counting down.
CACGTGTCTTTTTATTTTCAGTCAAGATCATATATCTGAATTTTTGAACCCGAAGTCGCCCTGCATAGCGAAATCTGCAATGATTTATAAATCATGTTATGACGTTCAACACTTTCTGTGTATTATATATGACAGCGCGCTTTCCAATCCTATATTTTGAACACGATCTTTGAAATCTGCCTGCTCATTTCTGGGTCAAACTCAGGGAAAACAAAATTTCACGTGTCTTTTTATTTTCAGTCTAGATCATATATCTGAATTTTTGAGCCTGAAGACGGCCTGCATAGCGAAATCTGTAATGTTTTACATATCGTGTAATACCGGGTTACACTGTATGTGTATTATATATGGCAGCACGCATGCGCAGTCTAATTCTTTATTTTGAACACGATCTTTGAAATCTGCCTGCTCATTTCTGGGGCAAATTCAGGAAAAACTAAATTACACGTGTATTTTTATTTTCAGTGTAGATCATATATCTGAATTTGTGAATCTGAAGTCGCCCTGCATAGCGAAATCTGTAATGATTTGTATATCATGTTATGACGTTCTACACTGTATGTGTATTATATATGACAGCACGCAGTCTAATTCTTTATTTTGAACACGATCTTTGAAATCTGCCTGCTCATTTCTGGGGCAAATTCAGGAAAAACAAAATTTCACGTGTCTTTTTATTTTCAGTCAAGATCATATATCTGAATTTTTGAACCCGAAGTCGCCCTGCATAGCGAAATCTCTAATGTTTTACATATCATGTAATACCGGGTTACACTGTATGTGTATTATATATGGCAGCACGCATGCGCAGTCTAATTCTTTATTTTGAACACGATCTTTGAAATCTGCCTGCTCATTTCTGGGGCAAATTCAAGAAAAACAAAATTACACGTGTATTTTTATTTTCAGTGTAGATCATATATCTGAATTTTTGAATCTGAAGACGCCCTGCATAGCGAAATCTGCAATGATTTATATATCATGTTATGACGTTCTACTCTGTATGTGTATTATATTTGACAGCACGCAGTCTAATTCTTTATTTTGAACACGATCTTTTAAATCTGCCTGCTAAATTTCTGGGGCAAATTCAGGAAAAACAAAATTTCACGTGTCTTTTTATTTTCAGTCAAGATCATATATCTGAATTTTTGAACCCGAAGTGGCCCTGCATAGCGAAATCTGCAATGATTTATAAATCATGTTATGACGTTCAACACTTTATGTGTATTATATATGACAGCGCGCTTTCCAATCCTATATTTTGAACACGATCTTTGAAATCTGCCTGCTCATTTCTGGGTCAAACTCAGGGAAAACAAAATTTCACGTGTCTTTTTATTTTCAGTCTAGATCATATATCTGAATTTTTGAGCCTGAAGACGGCCTGCATAGCGAAATCTGTAATGTTTTACATATCGTGTAATACCGGGTTACACTGTATGTGTATTATATATGGCAGCACGCATGCGCAGTCTAATTCTTTATTTTGAACACGATCTTTGAAATCTGCCTGCTCATTTCTGGGGCAAATTCAGGAAAAACTAAATTACACGTGTATTTTTATTTTCAGTCTAGATCATATATCTGAATTTTTGAGCCTGAAGACGGCCTGCATAGCGAAATCTGTAATGTTTTACATATCGTGTAATACCGGGTTACACTGTATGTGTATTATATATGGCAGCACGCAGTCTATTTCTTTATTTTGAACACGATCTTTGAAATCTGCCTGCTCATTTCTGGGGCAAATTCAGGAAAAACAAAATTTCACGTGTCTTTTTATTTTCAGTCAAGATCATATATCTGAATTTTTGAACCCGAAGTCGCCCTGCATAGCGAAATCTGCAATGATTTATAAATCATGTTATGACGTTCAACACTTTCTGTGTATTATATATGACAGCGCGCTTTCCAATCCTATATTTTGAACAAGATCTTTGAAATCTGCCTGCTCATTTCTGGGTCAAACTCAGGGAAAACAAAATTTCACGTGTCTTTTTATTTTCAGTCTAGATCATATATCTGAATTTTTGAGCCTGAAGACGGCACGCATAGCGAAATCTGTAATGTTTTACATATCATGTAATACCGGGTTACACTGTATGTGTATTATATATGGCAGCACGCATGCGCAGTCTAATTCTTTATTTTGAACACGATCTTTGAAATCTGCCTGCTCATTTCTGGGGCAAATTCAGGAAAAACTAAATTACACGTGTATTTTTATTTTCAGTGTAGATCATATATCTGAATTTGTGAATCTGAAGTCGCCCTGCATAGCGAAATCTGTAATGATTTGTATATCATGTTATGACGTTCTACACTGTATGTGTATTATATATGACAGCACGCAGTCTAATTCTTTATTTTGAACACGATCTTTGAAATCTGCCTGCTCATTTCTGGGGCAAATTCAGGAAAAACTAAATTTCACGTGTCTTTTTATTTTCAGTCAAGATCATATATCTGAATTTTTGAACCCGAAGTCGCCCTGCATAGCGAAATCTCTAATGTTTTACATATCATGTAATGCCGGGTTACACTGTATGTGTATTATATATGGCAGCACGCATGCGCAGTCTAATTCTTTATTTTGAACACGATCTTTGAAATCTGCCTGCTCATTTCTGGGGCAAATTCAGGAAAAACAAAATTACACGTGTATTTTTATTTTCAGTGTAGATCATATATCTGAATTTTTGAATCTGAAGACGCCCTGCATAGCGAAATCTGCAATGATTTATATATCATGTTATGACGTTCTACTCTGTATGTGTATTATATTTGACAGCACGCAGTCTAATTCTTTATTTTGAACACGATCTTTTAAATCTGCCTGCTAAATTTCTGGGGCAAATTCAGGAAAAACAAAATTTCACGTGTCTTTTTATTTTCAGTCAAGATCATATATCTGAATTTTTGAACCCGAAGTGGCCCTGCATAGCGAAATCTGCAATGATTTATGAATCATGTTATGACGTTCAACACTTTATGTGTATTATATATGACAGCGCGCTTTCCAATCCTATATTTTGAACACGATCTTTGAAATCTGCCTGCTCATTTCTGGGTCAAACTCAGGGAAAACAAAATTTCACGTGTCTTTTTATTTTCAGTCTAGATCATATATCTGAATTTTTGAGCCTGAAGACGGCCTGCATAGCGAAATCTGTAATGTTTTACATATCGTGTAATACCGGGTTACACTGTATGTGTATTATATATGGCAGCACGCATGCGCAGTCTAATTCTTAATTTTGAACACGATCTTTGAAATCTGCCTGCTCATTTCTGGGGCAAACTCAGGAAAAACTAAATTACACGTGTATTTTTATTTTCAGTCTAGATCATATATCTGAATTTTTGAGCCTGAAGACGGCCTGCATAGCGAAATCTGTAATGTTTTACATATCGTGTAATACCGGGTTACACTGTATGTGTATTATATATGGCAGCACGCAGTCTATTTCTTTATTTTGAACACGATCTTTGAAATCTGCCTGCTCATTTCTGGGGCAAATTCAGGAAAAACAAAATTTCACGTGTCTTTTTATTTTCAGTCAAGATCATATATCTGAATTTTTGAACCCGAAGTCGCCCTGCATAGCGAAATCTGCAATGATTTATAAATCATGTTATGACGTTCAACACTTTCTGTGTATTATATATGACAGCGCGCTTTCCAATCCTATATTTTGAACACGATCTTTGAAATCTGCCTGCTCATTTCTGGGTCAAACTCAGGGAAAACAAAATTTCACGTGTCTTTTTATTTTCAGTCTAGATCATATATCTGAATTTTTGAGCCTGAAGACGGCCTGCATAGCGAAATCTGTAATGTTTTACATATCGTGTAATACCGGGTTACACTGTATGTGTATTATATATGGCAGCACGCATGCGCAGTCTAATTCTTTATTTTGAACACGATCTTTGAAATCTGCCTGCTCATTTCTGGGGCAAACTCAGGAAAAACTAAATTACACGTGTATTTTTATTTTCAGTGTAAATCATATATCTGAATTTTTGAATCTGAAGTCGCCCTGCATAGCGAAATCTGCAATGATTTATATATCATGTTATGACGTTCTACACTGAATTTGTATTATATATGGCAGCACGCAGTCTATTTCTTTATTTTGAACACGATCTTTGAAATCTGCCTGCTCATTTCTGGGGCAAATTCAGGAAAAACTAAATTTCACGTGTCTTTTTATTTTCAGTCAAGATCATATATTCGAATTTTTGAACCCGAAGTCGCCTGCATAGCGAAATCTGCAATGATTTATGAATCATGTTATGACGTTCAACACTTTATGTGTATTATATATGACAGCGCGCTTTCAAATCCTATATTTTAAACACGATCTTTGAAATCTGCCTGCTCATTTCTGGGTCAAACTCAGGGAAAACAAAATTTCACGTGTCTTTTTATTTTCAGTCTAGATCATATATCTGAATTTTTGAGCCTGAAGACGGCACGCATAGCGAAATCTGTAATGTTTTACATATCATGTAATACCGGGTTACACTGTATGTGTATTATATATGGCAGCACGCATGCGCAGTCTAATTCTTTATTTTGAACACGATCTTTGAAATCTGCCTGCTCATTTCTGGGGCAAATTCAGGAAAAACTAAATTACACGTGTATCTTTATTTTCAGTGTAGATCATATATCTGAATCTGTGAATCTGAAGTCGCCCTGCATAGCGAAATCTGTAATGATTTGTATATCATGTTATGACGTTCTACACTGTATGTGTATTATATATGACAGCACGCAGTCTAATTCTTTATTTTGAACACGATCTTTGAAATCTGCCTGCTCATTTCTGGGGCAAATTCAGGAAAAATAAAATTTCACGTGTCTTTTTATTTTCAGTCAAGATCATATATCTGAATTTTTGAACCCGAAGTCGCCCTGCAAAGCGAAATCTGTAATGTTTTACATATCATGTAATACCGGGTTACACTGTATGTGTATTATATATGGCAGCACGCATGCGCAGTCTAATTCTTTATTTTGAACACGATCTTTGAAATCTGCCTGCTCATTTCTGGGGCAAATTCAGGAAAAACAAAATTACACGTGTATTTTTATTTTCAGTGTAGATCATATATCTGAATTTTTGAGCCTGAAGACGGCCTGCATAGCGAAATCTGTAATGTTTTACATATCGTGTAATACCGGGTTACACTGTATGTGTATTATATATGGCAGCACGCATGCGCAGTCTAATTCTTTATTTTGAACACGATCTTTGAAATCTGCCTGCTCATTTCTGGGGCAAATTCAGGAAAAACTAAATTACACGTGTATTTTTATTTTCAGTCTAGATCATATATCTGAATTTTTGAGCCTGAAGACGGCCTGCATAGCGAAATCTGTAATGTTTTACATATCGTGTAATACCGGGTTACACTGTATGTGTATTATATATGGCAGCACGCAGTCTATTTCTTTATTTTGAACACGATCTTTGAAATCTGCCTGCTCATTTCTGGGGCAAATTCAGGAAAAACAAAATTTCACGTGTCTTTTTATTTTCAGTCAAGATCATATATCTGAATTTTTGAACCCGAAGTCGCCCTGCATAGCGAAATCTGCAATGATTTATAAATCATGTTATGACGTTCAACACTTTCTGTGTATTATATATGACAGCGCGCTTTCCAATCCTATATTTTGAACACGATCTTTGAAATCTGCCTGCTCATTTCTGGGTCAAACTCAGGGAAAACAAAATTTCACGTGTCTTTTTATTTTCAGTCTAGATCATATATCTGAATTTTTGAGCCTGAAGACGGCCTGCATAGCGAAATCTGTAATGTTTTACATATCGTGTAATACCGGGTTACACTGTATGTGTATTATATATGGCAGCACGCATGCGCAGTCTAATTCTTTATTTTGAACACGATCTTTGAAATCTGCCTGCTCATTTCTGGGGCAAACTCAGGAAAAACTAAATTACACGTGTATTTTTATTTTCAGTGTAGATCATATATCTGAATTTTTGAGCCTGAAGACGGCCTGCATAGCGAAATCTGTAATGTTTTACATATCGTGTAATACCGGGTTACACTGTATGTGTATTATATATGGCAGCACGCATGCGCAGTCTAATTCTTTATTTTGAACACGATCTTTGAAATCTGCCTGCTCATTTCTGGGGCAAACTCAGGAAAAACTAAATTACACGTGTATTTTTATTTTCAGTCTAGATCATATATCTGAATTTTTGAGCCTGAAGACGGCCTGCATAGCGAAATCTGTAATGTTTTACATATCGTGTAATACCGGGTTACACTGTATGTGTATTATATATGGCAGCACGCAGTCTATTTCTTTATTTTGAACACGATCTTTGAAATCTGCCTGCTCATTTCTGGGGCAAATTCAGGAAAAACAAAATTTCACGTGTCTTTTTATTTTCAGTCAAGATCATATATCTGAATTTTTGAACCCGAAGTCGCCCTGCATAGCGAAATCTGCAATGATTTATAAATCATGTTATGACGTTCAACACTTTCTGTGTATTATATATGACAGCGCGCTTTCCAATCCTATATTTTGAACACGATCTTTGAAATCTGCCTGCTCATTTCTGGGTCAAACTCAGGGAAAACAAAATTTCACGTGTCTTTTTATTTTCAGTCTAGATCATATATCTGAATTTTTGAGCCTGAAGACGGCCTGCATAGCGAAATCTGTAATGTTTTACATATCGTGTAATACCGGGTTACACTGTATGTGTATTATATATGGCAGCACGCATGCGCAGTCTAATTCTTTATTTTGAACACGATCTTTGAAATCTGCCTGCTCATTTCTGGGGCAAACTCAGGAAAAACTAAATTACACGTGTCTTTTTATTTTCAGTGTAAATCATATATCTGAATTTTTGAATCTGAAGTCGCCCTGCATAGCGAAATCTGCAATGATTTATATATCATGTTATGACGTTCTACACTGAATTTGTATTATATATGGCAGCACGCAGTCTATTTCTTTATTTTGAACACGATCTTTGAAATCTGCCTGCTCATTTCTGGGGCAAATTCAGGAAAAACAAAATTTCACGTGTCTTTTTATTTTCAGTCAAGATCATATATCTGAATTTTTGAACCCGAAGTCGCCCTGCATAGCGAAATCTGCAATGATTTATAAATCATGTTATGACGTTCAACACTTTCTGTGTATTATATATGACAGCGCGCTTTCCAATCCTATATTTTGAACACGATCTTTGAAATCTGCCTGCTCATTTCTGGGTCAAACTCAGGGAAAACAAAATTTCACGTGTCTTTTTATTTTCAGTCTAGATCATATATCTGAATTTTTGAGCCTGAAGACGGCCTGCATAGCGAAATCTGTAATGTTTTACATATCGTGTAATACCGGGTTACACTGTATGTGTATTATATATGGCAGCACGCAGTCTATTTCTTTATTTTGAACACGATCTTTGAAATCTGCCTGCTCATTTCTGGGGCAAATTCAGGAAAAACAAAATTTCACGTGTCTTTTTATTTTCAGTGTAGATCATATATCTGAATTTTTGAACCCAAAGTCGCCCTGCATAGCGAAATCTGCAATGATTTATAAATCATGTTATGACGTTCAACACTTTCTGTGTATTATATATGACAGCGCGCTTTCCAATCCTATATTTTGAACACGATCTTTGAAATCTGCCTGCTCATTTCTGGGTCAAACTCAGGGAAAACAAAATTTCACGTGTCTTTTTATTTTCAGTCTAGATCATATATCTGAATTTTTGAGCCTGAAGACGGCCTGCATAGCGAAATCTGTAATGTTTTACATATCGTGTAATACCGGGTTACACTGTATGTGTATTATATATGGCAGCACGCATGCGCAGTCTAATTCTTTATTTTGAACACGATCTTTGAAATCTGCCTGCTCATTTCTGGGGCAAACTCAGGAAAAACTAAATTACACGTGTATTTTATTTTCAGTGTAAATCATATATCTGAATTTTTGAATCTGAAGTCGCCCTGCATAGCGAAATCTGCAATGATTTATATATCATGTTACGACGTTCTACACTGAATTTGTATTATATATGGCAGCACGCAGTCTATTTCTTTATTTTGAACACGATCTTTGAAATCTGCCTGCTCATTTCTGGGGCAAATTCAGGAAAAACAAAATTTCACGTGTCTTTTTATTTTCAGTCAAGATCATATATCTGAATTTTTGAACCCGAAGTCGCCCTGCATAGCGAAATCTGCAATGATTTATAAATCATGTTATGACGTTCAACACTTTCTGTGTATTATATATGACAGCGCGCTTTCCAATCCTATATTTTGAACACGATCTTTGAAATCTGCCTGCTCATTTCTGGGTCAAACTCAGGGAAAACAAAATTTCACGTGTCTTTTTATTTTCAGTCTAGATCATATATCTGAAATTTTGAGCCTGAAGACGGCCTGCATAGCGAAATCTGTAATGTTTTACATATCACGTAATACCGGGTTACACTGTATGTGTATTATATATGGCAGCACGCATGCGCAGTCTAATTCTTTATTTTGAACACGATCTTTGAAATCTGCCTGCTCATTTCTGAGGCAAATTCAAGAAAAACAAAATTACACGTGTATTTTTATTTTCAGTGTAGATCATATATCTGAATTTTTGAATCTGAAGTCGCCCTGCATAGCGAAATCTGCAATGATTTATATATCATGTTATGACGTTCTACTCTGTATGTGTATTATATATGACAGCACGCAGTCTAATTCTTTATTTTGAACACGATCTTTGAAATCTGCCTGCTCATTTCTGGGGCAAATTCAGGAAAAACAAAATGTCACGTGTCTTTTTATTTTCAGTCAAGATCATATATCTGAATTTTTGAACCCGAAGTCGCCCTGCATAGCGAAATCTGCAATGATTTATGAATCATGTTATGACGTTCAACACTTTATGTGTATTATATATGACAGCGCGCTTTCCAATCCTATATTTTAAACACGATCTTTGAAATCTGCCTGCTCATTTCTGGGTCAAACTCAGGGAAAACAAAATTTCACGTGTCTTTTTATTTTCAGTCTAGATCATATATCTGAATTTTTGAGCCTGAAGACGGCACGCATAGCGAAATCTGTAATGTTTTACATATCATGTAATACCGGGTTACACTGTATGTGTATTATATATGGCAGCACGCATGCGCAGTCTAATTCTTTATTTTGAACACGATCTTTGAAATCTGCCTGCTCATTTCTGGGGTTAATTCAGGAAAAACAAAATTACACGTGTATTTTTATTTTCAGTGTAGATCATATATCTGAATTTTTTAATCTGAAGACGCCCTGCATAGCGAAATCTGCAATGATTTATATATCATGTTATGACGTTCTACTCTGTATGTGTATTATATTTGACAGCACGCAGTCTAATTCTTTATTTTGAACACGATCTTTGAAATCTGCCTGCTCATTTCTGGGTCAAACTCAGGGAAAACAAAATTTCACGTGTCTTTTTATTTTCAGTCTAGATCATATATCTGAATTTTTCAGCCTGAAGACGGCCTGCATAGCGAAATCTGTAATGTTTTACATATCATGTAATACCGGGTTACACTGTATGTGTATTATATATGGCAGCACGCATGCGCAGTCTAATTCTTTATTTTGAACACGATCTTTGAAATCTGCCTGCTCATTTCTGGGGCAAATTTAGGAAAAACTAAATTACACGTGTCTTTTTATTTTCAGTGTAGATCATATATCTGAATTTTTGAATCTGAAGTCGCCCTGCATAGCGAAATCTGCAATGATTTATATATCATGTTATGACGTTCAACACTTTATGTGTATTATATATGACAGCGCGCTTTCCAATCCTATATTTTAAACACGATCTTTGCAATCTGCCTGCTCATTTCTGGGTCAAACTCAGGGAAAACAAAATTTCACGTGTCTTTTTATTTTCAGTCTAGATCATATATCTGAATTTTTCAGCCTGAAGACGGCCTGCATAGCGAAATCTGTAATGTTTTACATATCATGTAATACCGGGTTACACTGTATGTGTATTATATATGGCAGCACGCATGCGCAGTCTAATTCTTTATTTTGAACACGATCTTTGAAATCTGCCTGCTCATTTCTGGGGCAAATTTAGGAAAAACTAAATTACACGTGTCTTTTTATTTTCAGTGTAGATCATATATCTGAATTTTTGAATCTGAAGTCGCCCTGCATAGCGAAATCTGCAATTATTTGTATATCATGTTATGACGTTCTACACTGTATGTGTATTATATATGACAGCACGTTTGAACACGATCTTTGAAATCTGCCTGCTCATTTCTGGTGCAAATTCAGGAAAAACAAAATTTCACGTGTCTTTTTATTTTCAGTCAAGATCATATATCTGAATTTTTGAACCCGAAGTCGCCCTGCATAGCGAAATCTGCAATGATTTATAAATCATGTTATGATGTTCAACACTTTATGTGTATTATAAATGACAGCGCGCTTTCCAATCCTATATTTTGAACACGATCTTTGAAATCTGCCTGCTCATTTCTGGGTCAAACTCAGGGAAAACAAAATTTCACGTGTCTTTTTATGTTCAGTCTAGATCATATATCTGAGTTTTTGAGCCTGAAGACGGCCTGCATAGCGAAATCTGTAATGTTTTACATATCGTGTAATACCGGGTTACACTGTATGTGTATTATATATGGCAGCACGCATGCGCAGTCTAATTCTTTATTTTGAACACGATCTTTGAAATCTGCCTGCTCATTTTTGGGGCAAATTCAGGAAAAACAAAATTTCACCTGTCTTTTTATTTTCAGTCAAGATCATATATCTGAATTTTTGAACCCGAAGTGGCCCTGCATAGCGAAATCTGCAATGATTTATAAATCATGTTATGACGTTCAACACTTTATGTGTATTATATATGACAGCGCGCTTTTCAATCCTATATTTTGAACACGATCTTTGCAATCTTCCTGCTCATTTCTGGGTCAAACTCAGGGAAAACAAAATTTCACGTGTCTTTTTATTTTCAGTCTAGATCATATATCTGAATTTTTCAGCCTGAAGACGGCCTGCATAGCGAAATCTGTAATGTTTTACATATCACGTAATACCGGGTTACACTGTATGTGTATTATATATGGCAGCACGCATGCGCAGTCTAATTCTTTATTTTGAACACGATCTTTGAAATCTGCCTGCTCATTTCTGGGGCAAATTCAGGAAAAACAAAATTTCACGTGTCTTTTTATTTTTAGTCAAGATCATATATCTGAATTTTTGAACCCGAAGTGGCCCTGCATAGCGAAATCTGCAATGATTTATAAATCATGTTATGACGTTCAACACTTTATGTGTATTATATATGACAGCGCGCTTTCCAATCCTATATTTTGAACACGATCTTTGAAATCTGCCTGCTCATTTCTGGGTCAAACTCAGGGAAAACAAAATTTCACGTGTCTTTTTATTTTCAGTCTAGATCATATATCTGAATTTTTCAGCCTGAAGACGGCCTGCATAGCGAAATCTGTAATGTTTTACATATCATGTAATACCGGGTTACACTGTATGTGTATTATATATGGCAGCACGCATGCGCAGTCTAATTCTTTATTTTGAACACGATCTTTGAAATCTGCCTGCTCATTTCTGGGGCAAATTCAGGAAAAACAAAATTTCACGTGTCTTTTTATTTTCAGTCAAGATCATATATCTGAATTTTTGAACCCGAAGTGGCCCTGCATAGCGAAATCTGCAATGATTTATAAATCATGTTATGACGTTCAACACTTTATGTGTATTATATATGACAGCGCGCTTTCCAATCCTATATTTTGAACACGATCTTTGCAATCTGCCTGCTCATTTCTGGGTCAAACTCAGGGAAAACAAAATTTCACGTGTCTTTTTATTTTCAGTCTAGATCATATATCTGAATTTTTCAGCCTGAAGACGGCCTGCATAGCGAAATCTGTAATGTTTTACATATCACGTAATACCGGGTTACACTGTATGTGTATTATATATGGCAGCACGCATGCGCAGTCTAATTCTTTATTTTGAACACGATCTTTGAAATCTGCCTGCTCATTTCTGTGGCAAATTCAGGAAAAACAAAATTACACGTGTATTTTTATTTTCAGTGTAGATCATATATCTGAATTTTTGAATCTGAAGTCGCCCTGCATAGCGAAATCTGCAATGATTTATATATCATGTTATGACGTTCTACTCTGTATGTGTATTATATATGACAGCACGCAGTCTAATTCTTTATTTTGAACACGATCTTTGAAATCTGCCTGCTCATTTCTGGGCAAATTCGGGAAAAAGAAAATTTCACGTGTCTTTTTATTTTCAGTCAAGATCATATATCTGAATTTTTGAACCCGAAGTCGCCCTGCATAGCGAAATCTGCAATGATTTATAAATCATGTTATGACGTTCAACACTTTATGTGTATTATAAATGACAGCGCGCTTTCCAATCCTATATTTTGAACACGATCTTTGAAATCTGCCTGCTCATTTCTGGGTCAAACTCAGGGAAAACAAAATTTCACGTGTCTTTTTATTTTCAGTCTATATCTGAATTTTTGAGCCTGAAGACGGCCTGCATAGCGAAATCTGTAATGTTTTACATATCGTGTAATATCGGGTTACACTGTATGTGTATTATATATGGCAGCACGCATGCGCAGTCTAATTCTTTATTTTGAACACGATCTTTGAAATCTGCCTGCTCATTTCTGAGGGAAATTCAAGAAAAACTAAATTACACGTGTATTTTTATTTTCAGTGTAGATCATATATCTGAATTTTTGAATCTGAAGTCGCCCTGCATAGCGAAATCTGCAATGATTTATATATCATGTTATGACGTTCTACTCTGTATGTGTATTATATATGACAGCACGCAGTCTAATTCTTTATTTTGAACACGATCTTTTAAATCTGCCTGCTCATTTCTGGGGCAAATTCAGGAAAAACAAAATTTCACGTGTATTTTTATTTTCAGTCAAGATCATATATCTGAATTTTTGAACCCGAAGTGGCCCTGCATAGCGAAATCTGCAATGATTTATAAATCATGTTATGACGTTCAACACTTTATGTGTATTATATATGACAGCGCCCTTGCCAATCCTATATTTTGAACACGATCTTTGAAATCTGCCTGCTCATTTCTGGGTCAAACTCAGGGAAAACAAAATTTCACGTGTCTTTTTATTTTCAGTCTAGATCATATATCTGAATTTTTGAGCCTGAAGACGGCCTGCATAGCGATATCTGTAATGTTTTACATATCATGTAATACCGGGTTACACTGTATGTGTATTATATATGGCAGCACGCATGCGCAGTCTAATTCTTTATTTTGAACACGATCTTTGAAATCTGCCTGCTCATTTTTGGGGCAAATTCAGGAAAAACAAAATTTCACCTGTCTTTTTATTTTCAGTCAAGATCATATATCTGAATTTTTGAACCCGAAGTGGCCCTGCATAGCGAAATCTGCAATGATTTATAAATCATGTTATGACGTTCAACACTTTATGTGTATTATATATGACAGCGCGCTTTTCAATCCTATATTTTGAACACGATCTTTGCAATCTTCCTGCTCATTTCTGGGTCAAACTCAGGGAAAACAAAATTTCACGTGTCTTTTTATTTTCAGTCTAGATCATATATCTGAATTTTTCAGCCTGAAGACGGCCTGCATAGCGAAATCTGTAATGTTTTACATATCACGTAATACCGGGTTACACTGTATGTGTATTATATATGGCAGCACGCATGCGCAGTCTAATTCTTTATTTTGAACACGATCTTTGAAATCTGCCTGCTCATTTTTGGGGCAAATTCAGGAAAAACAAAATTTCACGTGTCTTTTTATTTTCAGTGTAGATCATATATCTGAATTTTTGAATCTGAAGTCGCCCTGCATAGCGAAATCTGCAATGATTTATATATCATGTTATGACGTTCTACTCTGTATGTGTATTATATATGACAGCACGCAGTCTAATTCTTTATTTTGAACACGATCTTTGAAATCTGCCTGCTCATTTCTGGGCAAATTCGGGAAAAAGAAAATTTCACGTGTCTTTTTATTTTCAGTCAAGATCATATATCTGAATTTTTGAACCCGAAGTCGCCCTGCATAGCGAAATCTGCAATGATTTATAAATCATGTTATGACGTTCAACACTTTATGTGTATTATAAATGACAGCGCGCTTTCCAATCCTATATTTTGAACACGATCTTTGAAATCTGCCTGCTCATTTCTGGGTCAAACTCAGGGAAAACAAAATTTCACGTGTCTTTTTATTTTCAGTCTATATCTGAATTTTTGAGCCTGAAGACGGCCTGCATAGCGAAATCTGTAATGTTTTACATATCGTGTAATATCGGGTTACACTGTATGTGTATTATATATGGCAGCACGCATGCGCAGTCTAATTCTTTATTTTGAACACGATCTTTGAAATCTGCCTGCTCATTTCTGAGGGAAATTCAAGAAAAACTAAATTACACGTGTATTTTTATTTTCAGTGTAGATCATATATCTGAATTTTTGAATCTGAAGTCGCCCTGCATAGCGAAATCTGCAATGATTTATATATCATGTTATGACGTTCTACTCTGTATGTGTATTATATATGACAGCACGCAGTCTAATTCTTTATTTTGAACACGATCTTTTAAATCTGCCTGCTCATTTCTGGGGCAAATTCAGGAAAAACAAAATTTCACGTGTATTTTTATTTTCAGTCAAGATCATATATCTGAATTTTTGAACCCGAAGTGGCCCTGCATAGCGAAATCTGCAATGATTTATAAATCATGTTATGACGTTCAACACTTTATGTGTATTATATATGACAGCGCCCTTGCCAATCCTATATTTTGAACACGATCTTTGAAATCTGCCTGCTCATTTCTGGGTCAAACTCAGGGAAAACAAAATTTCACGTGTCTTTTTATTTTCAGTCTAGATCATATATCTGAATTTTTGAGCCTGAAGACGGCCTGCATAGCGATATCTGTAATGTTTTACATATCATGTAATACCGGGTTACACTGTATGTGTATTATATATGGCAGCACGCATGCGCAGTCTAATTCTTTATTTTGAACACGATCTTTGAAATCTGCCTGCTCATTTTTGGGGCAAATTCAGGAAAAACAAAATTTCACCTGTCTTTTTATTTTCAGTCAAGATCATATATCTGAATTTTTGAACCCGAAGTGGCCCTGCATAGCGAAATCTGCAATGATTTATAAATCATGTTATGACGTTCAACACTTTATGTGTATTATATATGACAGCGCGCTTTTCAATCCTATATTTTGAACACGATCTTTGCAATCTTCCTGCTCATTTCTGGGTCAAACTCAGGGAAAACAAAATTTCACGTGTCTTTTTATTTTCAGTCTAGATCATATATCTGAATTTTTCAGCCTGAAGACGGCCTGCATAGCGAAATCTGTAATGTTTTACATATCACGTAATACCGGGTTACACTGTATGTGTATTATATATGGCAGCACGCATGCGCAGTCTAATTCTTTATTTTGAACACGATCTTTGAAATCTGCCTGCTCATTTTTGGGGCAAATTCAGGAAAAACAAAATTTCACGTGTCTTTTTATTTTCAGTCAAGATCATATATCTGAATTTTTGAGCCCGAAGTGGCCCTGCATAGCGAAATCTGCAATGATTTATAAATCATGTTATGACGTTCAACACTTTATGTGTATTATATATGACAGCGCGCTTTCCAATCCTATATTTTGAACACGATCTTTGAAATCTGCCTGCTCATTTCTGGGTCAAACTCAGGGAAAACAAAATTTCACGTGTCTTTTTATTTTCAGTCTAGATCATATATCTGAATTTTTGAGCCTGAAGACGGCCTGCAT
Organism: Astropecten irregularis; assembly: GCA_963971285.1. NCBI lineage: Eukaryota > Metazoa > Echinodermata > Asteroidea > Paxillosida > Astropectinidae > Astropecten > Astropecten irregularis. Next base: position 13,455,840 of record OZ020255.1, on the reverse strand, counting down.
AGCGAAATCTGTAATGTTTTACATATCACGTAATACCGGGTTACACTGTATGTGTATTATATATGGCAGCACGCATGCGCAGTCTAATTCTTTATTTTGAACACGATCTTTGAAATCTGCCTGCTCATTTCTGTGGCAAATTCAGGAAAAACAAAATTACACGTGTATTTTTATTTTCAGTGTAGATCATATATCTGAATTTTTGAATCTGAAGTCGCCCTGCATAGCGAAATCTGCAATGATTTATATATCATGTTATGACGTTCTACTCTGTATGTGTATTATATATGACAGCACGCAGTCTAATTCTTTATTTTGAACACGATCTTTGAAATCTGCCTGCTCATTTCTGGGCAAATTCGGGAAAAAGAAAATTTCACGTGTCTTTTTATTTTCAGTCAAGATCATATATCTGAATTTTTGAACCCGAAGTCGCCCTGCATAGCGAAATCTGCAATGATTTATAAATCATGTTATGACGTTCAACACTTTATGTGTATTATAAATGACAGCGCGCTTTCCAATCCTATATTTTGAACACGATCTTTGAAATCTGCCTGCTCATTTCTGGGTCAAACTCAGGGAAAACAAAATTTCACGTGTCTTTTTATTTTCAGTCTATATCTGAATTTTTGAGCCTGAAGACGGCCTGCATAGCGAAATCTGTAATGTTTTACATATCGTGTAATATCGGGTTACACTGTATGTGTATTATATATGGCAGCACGCATGCGCAGTCTAATTCTTTATTTTGAACACGATCTTTGAAATCTGCCTGCTCATTTCTGAGGGAAATTCAAGAAAAACTAAATTACACGTGTATTTTTATTTTCAGTGTAGATCATATATCTGAATTTTTGAATCTGAAGTCGCCCTGCATAGCGAAATCTGCAATGATTTATATATCATGTTATGACGTTCTACTCTGTATGTGTATTATATATGACAGCACGCAGTCTAATTCTTTATTTTGAACACGATCTTTTAAATCTGCCTGCTCATTTCTGGGGCAAATTCAGGAAAAACAAAATTTCACGTGTATTTTTATTTTCAGTCAAGATCATATATCTGAATTTTTGAACCCGAAGTGGCCCTGCATAGCGAAATCTGCAATGATTTATAAATCATGTTATGACGTTCAACACTTTATGTGTATTATATATGACAGCGCCCTTGCCAATCCTATATTTTGAACACGATCTTTGAAATCTGCCTGCTCATTTCTGGGTCAAACTCAGGGAAAACAAAATTTCACGTGTCTTTTTATTTTCAGTCTAGATCATATATCTGAATTTTTGAGCCTGAAGACGGCCTGCATAGCGATATCTGTAATGTTTTACATATCATGTAATACCGGGTTACACTGTATGTGTATTATATATGGCAGCACGCATGCGCAGTCTAATTCTTTATTTTGAACACGATCTTTGAAATCTGCCTGCTCATTTTTGGGGCAAATTCAGGAAAAACAAAATTTCACCTGTCTTTTTATTTTCAGTCAAGATCATATATCTGAATTTTTGAACCCGAAGTGGCCCTGCATAGCGAAATCTGCAATGATTTATAAATCATGTTATGACGTTCAACACTTTATGTGTATTATATATGACAGCGCGCTTTTCAATCCTATATTTTGAACACGATCTTTGCAATCTTCCTGCTCATTTCTGGGTCAAACTCAGGGAAAACAAAATTTCACGTGTCTTTTTATTTTCAGTCTAGATCATATATCTGAATTTTTCAGCCTGAAGACGGCCTGCATAGCGAAATCTGTAATGTTTTACATATCACGTAATACCGGGTTACACTGTATGTGTATTATATATGGCAGCACGCATGCGCAGTCTAATTCTTTATTTTGAACACGATCTTTGAAATCTGCCTGCTCATTTTTGGGGCAAATTCAGGAAAAACAAAATTTCACGTGTCTTTTTATTTTCAGTCAAGATCATATATCTGAATTTTTGAGCCCGAAGTGGCCCTGCATAGCGAAATCTGCAATGATTTATAAATCATGTTATGACGTTCAACACTTTATGTGTATTATATATGACAGCGCGCTTTCCAATCCTATATTTTGAACACGATCTTTGAAATCTGCCTGCTCATTTCTGGGTCAAACTCAGGGAAAACAAAATTTCACGTGTCTTTTTATTTTCAGTCTAGATCATATATCTGAATTTTTGAGCCTGAAGACGGCCTGCATAGCGAAATCTGTAATGTTTTACATATCATGTAATACCGGGTTACACTGTATGTGTATTATATATGGCAGCACGCATGCGCAGTCTAATTCTTTATTTTGAACACGATCTTTGAAATCTGCCTGCTCATTTCTGGGGCAAATTCAGGAAAAACAAAATTTCACGTGTCTTTTTATTTTCAGTCAAGATCATATATCTGAATTTTTGAACCCGAAGTGGCCCTGCATAGCGAAATCTGCAATGATTTATAAATCATGTTATGACGTTCAACACTTTATGTGTATTATATATGACAGCGCGCTTTCCAATCCTATATTTTGAACACGATCTTTGCAATCTGCCTGCTCATTTCTGGGTCAAACTCAGGGAAAACAAAATTTCACGTGTCTTTTTATTTTCAGTCTAGATCATATATCTGAATTTTTCAGCCTGAAGACGGCCTGCATAGCGAAATCTGTAATGTTTTACATATCACGTAATACCGGGTTACACTGTATGTGTATTATATATGGCAGCACGCATGCGCAGTCTAATTCTTTATTTTGAACACGATCTTTGAAATCTGCCTGCTCATTTCTGGGGCAAATTCAGGAAAAACAAAATTACACGTGAATTTTTATTTTCAGTGTAGATCATATATCTGAATTTTTGAATCTGAAGTCGCCCTGCATAGCGAAATCTGCAATGATTTATATATCATGTTATGACGTTCTACACTGTATTTGTATTATATATGACAGCACGCAGTCTAATTCTTTATTTTGAACACGATCTTTGAAATCTGCCTGCTCATTTCTGGGGCAAATTCAGGAAAAACAAAATTACACGTGTATTTTTATTTTCAGTGTAGATCATATATCTGAATTTTTGAATCTGAAGTCGCCCTGCATATCGAAATCTGCAATGATTTATATATCATGTTGTGACGTTCTACTCTGTATGTGTATTATATATGACAGCACGCAGTCTAATTCTTTATTTTGAACACGATCTTTGAAATCTGCCTGCTCATTTCTGGGGCAAATTCAGGAAAAACAAAATTTCACGTGTCCTTTTATTTTCAGTCAAGATCATATATCTGAATTTTTGAACGAGAAGTGGCCCTGCATAGCGAAATCTGCAATGATTTATAAATCATGTTATGACGTTCAACACTTTCTGTGTATTATATATGACAGCGCGCTTTCCAATCCTATATTTTGAACACGATCTTTGAAATCTGCCTGCTCATTTCTGGGTCAAACTCAGGGGAAACAAAATTTCACGTGTCTTTTTATTTTCAGTCTAGATCATATATCTGAATTTTTGAGCCTGAAGACGGCCTGCATAGCGAAATCTGTAATGTTTTACATATCATGTAATACCGGGTTACACTGTATGTGTATTATATATGGCAGCACGCATGCGCAGTCTAATTCTTTATTTTGAACACGATCGTTGAAATCTGCCTGCTCATTTCTGGGGCAAATTCAGGAAAAACAAAATTTCACGTGTATTTTTATTTTCAGTGTAGATCATATATCTGAATTTTTGAATCTGAAGTCGCCCTGCATAGCGAAATCTGCAATGATTTATATATCATGTTATGACGTTCTACTCTGTATGTGTATTATATATGACAGCACGCAGTCTAATTCTTTATTTTGAACACGATCTTTGAAATCTGCCTGCTCATTTCTGGGGCAAATTCAGGAAAAACAAAATTTCACGTGTCTTTTTATTTTCAGTCAAGATCATATATCTGAATTTTTGAACCCGAAGTGGCCCTGCATAGCGAAATCTGCAATGATTTATAAATCATGTTATGACGTTCAACACTTTATGTGTATTATATATGACAGCGCGCTTTCCAATCCTATATTTTGAACACGATCTTTGAAATCTGCCTGCTCATTTCTGGGTCAAACTCAGGGAAAACAAAATTTCACGTGTCTTTTTATTTTCAGTCTAGATCATATATCTGAATTTTTGAGCCTGAAGACGGCCTGCATAGCGAAATCTGTAATGTTTTACATATCATGTAATACCGGGTTACACTGTATGTGTATTATATATGGCAGCACGCATGCGCAGTCTAATTCTTTATTTTGAACACGATCTTTGAAATCTGCCTGCTCATTTTTGGGGCAAATTCAGGAAAAACAAAATTTCACGTGTCTTTTTATTTTCAGTGAAGATCATATATCTGAATTTTTGAACCCGAAGTGGCCCTGCATAGCGAAATCTGCAATGATTTATAAAATATGTTATGACGTTCAACACTTTATGTGTATTATATATGACAGCGCGCTTTCCAATCCTATATTTTGAACACGATCTTTGAAATCTGCCTGCTCATTTCTGGGTCAAACTCAGGGAAAACAAAATTTCACGTGTCTTTTTATTTTCAGTCTAGATCATATATCTGAATTTTTGAATCTGAAGTCGCCCTGCATAGCGACATCTGCAATGATTTATAAATCATGTTATGACGTTCAACACTTTATGTGTATTATATATGACAGCGCGCTTTCCAATCCTATATTTTGAACACGATCTTTGAAATCTGCCTGCTCATTTCTGGGTCAAACTCAGAGAAAACAAAATTTCACGTGTCTTTTTATTTTCAGTGTAGATCATATATCTGAATTTTTGAATCTGAAGTCGCCCTGCATAGCGAAATCTGCAATGATTTATATATCATGATATGACGTTCTACTCTGTATGTGTATTATATATGGCAGCACGCATGCGCAGTCTAATTCTTTATTTTGAACACGATCTTTGAAATCTGCCTGCTCATTTCTGAGGCAAATTCAAGAAAAACAAAATTACACCTGTATTTTTATTTTCAGTGTAGATCATATATCTGAATTTTTGAATCTGAAGTCGCCCTGCATAGCGAAATCTGCAATGATTTATATATCATGTTATGACGTTCTACTCTGTATGTGTATTATATATGACAGCACGCAGTCTAATTCTTTATTTTGAACACGATCTTTGAAATCTGCCTGCTCATTTCTGGGGCAAATTCAGGAAAAACAAAATTACACGTGAATTTTTATTTTCAGTGTAGATCATATATCTGAATTTTTGAATCTGAAGTCGCCCTGCATAGCGAAATCTGCAATGATTTATATATCATGTTATGACGTTCTACACTGTATTTGTATTATATATGACAGCACGCAGTCTAATTCTTTATTTTGAACACGATCTTTGAAATCTGCCTGCTCATTTCTGGGGCAAATTCAGGAAAAACAAAATTACACGTGTATTTTTATTTTCAGTGTAGATCATATATCTGAATTTTTGAATCTGAAGTCGCCCTGCATATCGAAATCTGCAATGATTTATATATCATGTTGTGACGTTCTACTCTGTATGTGTATTATATATGACAGCACGCAGTCTAATTCTTTATTTTGAACACGATCTTTGAAATCTGCCTGCTCATTTCTGGGGCAAATTCAGGAAAAACAAAATTTCACGTGTCCTTTTATTTTCAGTCAAGATCATATATCTGAATTTTTGAACGAGAAGTGGCCCTGCATAGCGAAATCTGCAATGATTTATAAATCATGTTATGACGTTCAACACTTTCTGTGTATTATATATGACAGCGCGCTTTCCAATCCTATATTTTGAACACGATCTTTGAAATCTGCCTGCTCATTTCTGGGTCAAACTCAGGGGAAACAAAATTTCACGTGTCTTTTTATTTTCAGTCTAGATCATATATCTGAATTTTTGAGCCTGAAGACGGCCTGCATAGCGAAATCTGTAATGTTTTACATATCATGTAATACCGGGTTACACTGTATGTGTATTATATATGGCAGCACGCATGCGCAGTCTAATTCTTTATTTTGAACACGATCGTTGAAATCTGCCTGCTCATTTCTGGGGCAAATTCAGGAAAAACAAAATTTCACGTGTATTTTTATTTTCAGTGTAGATCATATATCTGAATTTTTGAATCTGAAGTCGCCCTGCATAGCGAAATCTGCAATGATTTATATATCATGTTATGACGTTCTACTCTGTATGTGTATTATATATGACAGCACGCAGTCTAATTCTTTATTTTGAACACGATCTTTGAAATCTGCCTGCTCATTTCTGGGGCAAATTCAGGAAAAACAAAATTTCACGTGTCTTTTTATTTTCAGTCAAGATCATATATCTGAATTTTTGAACCCGAAGTGGCCCTGCATAGCGAAATCTGCAATGATTTATAAATCATGTTATGACGTTCAACACTTTATGTGTATTATATATGACAGCGCGCTTTCCAATCCTATATTTTGAACACGATCTTTGAAATCTGCCTGCTCATTTCTGGGTCAAACTCAGGGAAAACAAAATTTCACGTGTCTTTTTATTTTCAGTCTAGATCATATATCTGAATTTTTGAGCCTGAAGACGGCCTGCATAGCGAAATCTGTAATGTTTTACATATCATGTAATACCGGGTTACACTGTATGTGTATTATATATGGCAGCACGCATGCGCAGTCTAATTCTTTATTTTGAACACGATCTTTGAAATCTGCCTGCTCATTTTTGGGGCAAATTCAGGAAAAACAAAATTTCACGTGTCTTTTTATTTTCAGTGAAGATCATATATCTGAATTTTTGAACCCGAAGTGGCCCTGCATAGCGAAATCTGCAATGATTTATAAAATATGTTATGACGTTCAACACTTTATGTGTATTATATATGACAGCGCGCTTTCCAATCCTATATTTTGAACACGATCTTTGAAATCTGCCTGCTCATTTCTGGGTCAAACTCAGGGAAAACAAAATTTCACGTGTCTTTTTATTTTCAGTCTAGATCATATATCTGAATTTTTGAATCTGAAGTCGCCCTGCATAGCGACATCTGCAATGATTTATAAATCATGTTATGACGTTCAACACTTTATGTGTATTATATATGACAGCGCGCTTTCCAATCCTATATTTTGAACACGATCTTTGAAATCTGCCTGCTCATTTCTGGGTCAAACTCAGAGAAAACAAAATTTCACGTGTCTTTTTATTTTCAGTGTAGATCATATATCTGAATTTTTGAATCTGAAGTCGCCCTGCATAGCGAAATCTGCAATGATTTATATATCATGATATGACGTTCTACTCTGTATGTGTATTATATATGGCAGCACGCATGCGCAGTCTAATTCTTTATTTTGAACACGATCTTTGAAATCTGCCTGCTCATTTCTGAGGCAAATTCAAGAAAAACAAAATTACACCTGTATTTTTATTTTCAGTGTAGATCATATATCTGAATTTTTGAATCTGAAGTCGCCCTGCATAGCGAAATCTGCAATGATTTATATATCATGTTATGACGTTCTACTCTGTATGTGTATTATATATGACAGCACGCAGTCTAATTCTTTATTTTGAACACGATCTTTGAAATCTGCCTGCTCATTTCTGGGGCAAATTCAGGAAAAACAAAATTTCACGTGTCTTTTTATTTTCAGTCAAGATCATATATCTGAATTGTTGAACCCGAAGTGGCCCTGCATAGCGAAATCTGCAATGATTTATAAATCATGTTATGACGTTCAACACTTTCTGTGTATTATATATGACAGCGCGCTTAATTTCCAATCCTATATTTTGAACACGATCTTTGAAATCTGCCTGCTCATTTCTGGGTCAAACTCAGGGAAAACAAAATTTCACGTGTCTTTTTATTTTCAGTCTAGATCATATATCTGAAATTTTGAGCCTGAAGACGGCCTGCATAGCGAAATCTGTAATGTTTTACATATCACGTAATACCGGGTTACACTGTATGTGTATTATATATGGCAGCACGCATGCGCAGTCTAATTCTTTATTTTGAACACGATCTTTGAAATCTGCCTGCTCATTTCTGGGGCAAATTCAGGAAAAACAAAATTACACGTGTATTTTTATTTTCAGTGTAGATCATATATCTGAATTTTTTAATCTGAAGTCGCCCTGCATAGCGAAATCTGCAATGATTTATATATCATGTTATGACGTTCTACACTGTATTTGTATTATATATGACAGCACGCAGTCTAATTCTTTATTTTGAACACGATCTTTGAAATCTGCCTGCTCATTTCTGGGGCAAATTCAGGAAAAACAAAATTTCACGTGTCTTTTTATTTTCAGTCAAGATCATATATCTGAATTGTTGAACCCGAAGTGGCCCTGCATAGCGAAATCTGCAATGATTTATAAATCATGTTATGACGTTCAACACTTTATGTGTATTATATATGACAGCGCGCTTTACAATCCTATATTTTGAACACGATCTTTGAAATCTGCCTGCTCATTTCTGGGGCAAATTCAGGAAAAACAAAATTACACGTGTATTTTTATTTTCAGTGTAGATCATATATCTGAATTTTTTAATCTGAAGTCGCCCTGCATATCGAAATCTGCAATGATTTATATATCATGTTGTGAAGTTCTACTCTGTATGTGTATTATATATGACAGCACGCAGTCTAATTCTTTATTTTGAACACGATCTTTGAAATCTGCCTGCTCATTTCTGGGGCAAATTCAGGAAAAACAAAATTTCACGTGTCTTTTTATTTTCAGTCAAGATCATATATCTGAATTTTTGAACCAGAAGTGGCCCTGCATAGCGAAATCTGCAATGATTTATAAATCATGTTATGACGTTCAATACTTTATGTGTATTATATATGACAGCGCGCTTTCCAATCCTATATTTTGAACACGATCTTTGAAATCTGCCTGCTCATTTCTTGGTCAAACTCAGGGAAAACTAAATTTCACGTGTCTTTTTATTTTCAGTCTAGATCATATATCTGAGTTTTTGAGCCTGAAGACGGCCTGCATAGCGAAATCTGTAATGTTTTACATATCATGTAATACCGGGTTACACTGTATGTGTATTATATATGGCAGCACGCATGCGCAGTCTAATTCTTTATTTTGAACACGATCTTTGAAATCTGCCTGCTCATTTCTGGGGCAAATTCGGGAAAAACAAAATTTCACGTGTCTTTTTATTTTCAGTCAAGATCATATATCTGAATTTTTGAACCCGAAGTCGCCCTGCATAGCGAAATCTGCAATGATTTATAAATCATGTTATGGCGTTCAACACTTTATGTGTATTATATATGACAGCGCGCTTTCCAATCCTATATTTTGAACACGATCTTTGAAATCTGCCTGCCTATTTCTGGGTCAAACTCAGGGGAAACAAAATTTCACGTGTCTTTTTATTTTCAGTCTAGATCATATATCTGAATTTTTGAGCCTGAAGACGGCCTGCATAGCGAAATCTGTAATGTTTTACATATCATGTAATACCGGGTTACACTGTATGTGTATTATATATGGCAGCACGCATGCGCAGTCTAATTCTTTATTTTGAACACGATCTTTGAAATCTGCCTGCTCATTTCTGGGGCAAATTCAGGAAAAACAAAATTTCACGTGTATTTTTATTTTCAGTGTAGATCATATATCTGAATTTTTGAATCTGAAGTCGCCCTGCATATCGAAGTCTGCAATGATTTATATATCATGTTGTGACGTTCTACTCTGTATGTGTATTATATATGACAGCACGCAGTCTAATTCTTTATTTTGAACACGATCTTTGAAATCTGCCTGCTCATTTCTGGGGCAAATTCAGGAAAAACAAAATTTCACGTGTCCTTTTATTTTCAGTCAAGATCATATATCTGAATTTTTGAACCAGAAGTGGCCCTGCATAGCGAAATCTGCAATGATTTATAAATCATGTTATGACGTTCAACACTTTATGTGTATTATATATGACAGCGCGCTTTCCAATCCTATATTTTGAACACGATCTTTGAAATCTGCCTGCTCATTTCTGGGTCAAACTCAGGGGAAACAAAATTTCACGTGTCTTTTTATTTTCAGTCTAGATCATATATCTGAATTTTTGAGCCTGAAGACGGCCTGCATAGCGAAATCTGTAATGTTTTACATATCATGTAATACCGGGTTACACTGTATGTGTATTATATATGGCAGCACGCATGCGCAGTCTAATTCTTTATTTTGAACACGATCTTTGAAATCTGCCTGCTCATTTCTGGGGCAAATTTAGGAAAAACTAAATTACACGTGTATTTTTATTTTCAGTGTAGATCATATATCTGAATTTTTGAATCTGAAGTCGCCCTGCATAGCGAAATCTGCAATGATTTGTATATCATGTTATGACGTTCTACACTGTATGTGTATTATATATGACAGCACGCAGTCTAATTCTTTATTTTGAACACGATCTTTGAAATCTGCCTGCTCATTTCTGGTGCAAATTCAGGAAAAACAAAATTTCACGTGTCTTTTTATTTTCAGTCAAGATCATATATCTGAATTTTTGAACCCGAAGTCGCCCTGCATAGCGAAATCTGCAATGATTTATAAATCATGTTATGACGTTCAACACTTTATGTGTATTATAAATGACAGCGCGCTTTCCAATCCTATATTTTGAACACGATCTTTGAAATCTGCCTGCTCATTTCTGGGTCAAACTAAGGGAAAACAAAATTTCACGTGTCTTTTTATTTTCAGTCTAGATCATATATCTGAGTTTTTGAGCCTGAAGACGGCCTGCATAGCGAAATCTGTAATGTTTTACATATCGTGTAATACCGGGTTACACTGTATGTGTATTATATATGGCAGCACGCATGCGCAGTCTAATTCTTTATTTTGAACACGATCTTTGAAATCTGCCTGCTCATTTTTGGGGCAAATTCAGGAAAAACAAAATTTCACCTGTCTTTTTATTTTCAGTCAAGATCATATATCTGAATTTTTGAACCCGAAGTGGCCCTGCATAGCGAAATCTGCAATGATTTATAAATCATGTTATGACGTTCAACACTTTATGTGTATTATATATGACAGCGCGCTTTTCAATCCTATATTTTGAACACGATCTTTGCAATCTTCCTGCTCATTTCTGGGTCAAACTCAGGGAAAACAAAATTTCACGTGTCTTTTTATTTTCAGTCTAGATCATATATCTGAATTTTTCAGCCTGAAGACGGCCTGCATAGCGAAATCTGTAATGTTTTACATATCACGTAATACCGGGTTACACTGTATGTGTATTATATATGGCAGCACGCATGCGCAGTCTAATTCTTTATTTTGAACACGATCTTTGAAATCTGCCTGCTCATTTCTGGGGCAAATTCAGGAAAAACAAAATTACACGTGTATTTTTATTTTCAGTGTAGATCATATATCTGAATTTTTGAATCTGAAGTCGCCCTGCATATCGAAATCTGCAATGATTTATATATCATGTTGTGACGTTCTACTCTGTATGTGTATTATATATGACAGCACGCAGTCTAATTCTTTATTTTGAACACGATCTTTGAAATCTGCCTGCTCATTTCTGGGGCAAATTCAGGAAAAACAAAATTTCACGTGTCCTTTTATTTTCAGTCAAGATCATATATCTGAATTTTTGAACCAGAAGTGGCCCTGCATAGCGAAATCTGCAATGATTTATAAATCATGTTATGACGTTCAACACTTTATGTGTATTATATATGACAGCGCGCAGTCTAATTCTTTATTTTGAACACGATTTTTGAAATCTGCCTGCTCATTTCTGGGTCAAACTCAGGGGAAACAAAATTTCACGTGTCTTTTTATTTTCAGTCTAGATCATATATCTGAATTTTTGAGCCTGAAGACGGCCTGCATAGCGAAATCTGTAATGTTTTACATATCATGTAATACCGGGTTACACTGTATGTGTATTATATATGGCAGCACGCATGCGCAGTCTAATTCTTTATTTTGAACACGATCTTTGAAATCTGCCTGCTCATTTCTGGGGCAAATTCAGGAAAAACAAAATTTCACGTGTATTTTTATTTTCAGTGTAGATCATATATCTGAATTTTTGAATCTGAAGTCGCCCTGCATAGCGAAATCTGCAATGATTTATATATCATGTTATGACGTTCTACTCTGTATGTGTATTATATATGACAGCACGCAGTCTAATTCTTTATTTTGAACACGATCTTTGAAATCTGCCTGCTCATTTCTGGGGCAAATTCAGGAAAAACAAAATTTCACGTGTCTTTTTATTTTCAGTCAAGATCATATATCTGAATTTTTGAACCCGAAGTGGCCCTGCATAGCGAAATCTGCAATGATTTATAAATCATGTTATGACGTTCAACACTTTATGTGTATTATATATGACAGCGCACTTTCCAATCCTATATTTTGAACACGATCTTTGAAATCTGCCTGCTCATTTCTGGGTCAAACTCAGGGAAAACAAAATTTCACGTGTCTTTTTATTTTCAGTCTAGATCATATATCTGAATTTTTGAGCCTGAAGACGGCCTGCATAGCGAAATCTGTAATGTTTTACATATCATGTAATACCGGGTTACACTGTATGTGTATTATATATGGCAGCACGCATGCGCAGTCTAATTCTTTATTTTGAACACGATCTTTGAAATCTGCCTGCTCATTTTTGGGGCAAATTCAGGAAAAACAAAATTTCACGTGTCTTTTTATTTTCAGTCAAGATCATATATCTGAATTTTTGAACCCGAAGTGGCCCTGCATAGCGAAATCTGCAATGATTTATAAAATATGTTATGACGTTCAACACTTTATGTGTATTATATATGACAGCGCGCTTTCCAATCCTATATTTTGAACACGATCTTTGAAATCTGCCTGCTCATTTCTGGGTCAAACTCAGGGAAAACAAAATTCCACGTGTCTTTTTATTTTCAGTCTAGATCATATATCTGAGTTTTTGAGCCTGAAGACGGCCTGCATAGCGAAATCTGTAATGTTTTACATATCGTGTAATACCGGGTTACACTGTATGTGTATTATATATGGCAGCACGCATGCGCAGTCTAATTCTTTATTTTGAACACGATCTTTGAAATCTGCCTGCTCATTTTTGGGGCAAATTCAGGAAAAACAAAATTTCACCTGTCTTTTTATTTTCAGTCAAGATCATATATCTGAATTTTTGAACCCGAAGTGGCCCTGCATAGCGAAATCTGCAATGATTTATAAATCATGTTATGACGTTCAACACTTTATGTGTATTATATATGACAGCGCGCTTTTCAATCCTATATTTTGAACACGATCTTTGCAATCTTCCTGCTCATTTCTGGGTCAAACTCAGGGAAAACAAAATTTCACGTGTCTTTTTATTTTCAGTCTAGATCATATATCTGAATTTTTCAGCCTGAAGACGGCCTGCATAGCGAAATCTGTAATGTTTTACATATCACGTAATACCGGGTTACACTGTATGTGTATTATATATGGCAGCACGCATGCGCAGTCTAATTCTTTATTTTGAACACGATCTTTGAAATCTGCCTGCTCATTTCTGGGGCAAATTCAGGAAAAACAAAATTACACGTGTATTTTTATTTTCAGTGTAGATCATATATCTGAATTTTTGAATCTGAAGTCGCCCTGCATATCGAAATCTGCAATGATTTATATATCATGTTGTGACGTTCTACTCTGTATGTGTATTATATATGACAGCACGCAGTCTAATTCTTTATTTTGAACACGATCTTTGAAATCTGCCTGCTCATTTCTGGGGCAAATTCAGGAAAAACAAAATTTCACGTGTCCTTTTATTTTCAGTCAAGATCATATATCTGAATTTTTGAACCAGAAGTGGCCCTGCATAGCGAAATCTGCAATGATTTATAAATCATGTTATGACGTTCAACACTTTATGTGTATTATATATGACAGCGCGCAGTCTAATTCTTTATTTTGAACACGATTTTTGAAATCTGCCTGCTCATTTCTGGGTCAAACTCAGGGGAAACAAAATTTCACGTGTCTTTTTATTTTCAGTCTAGATCATATATCTGAATTTTTGAGCCTGAAGACGGCCTGCATAGCGAAATCTGTAATGTTTTACATATCATGTAATACCGGGTTACACTGTATGTGTATTATATATGGCAGCACGCATGCGCAGTCTAATTCTTTATTTTGAACACGATCTTTGAAATCTGCCTGCTCATTTCTGGGGCAAATTCAGGAAAAACAAAATTTCACGTGTATTTTTATTTTCAGTGTAGATCATATATCTGAATTTTTGAATCTGAAGTCGCCCTGCATAGCGAAATCTGCAATGATTTATATATCATGTTATGACGTTCTACTCTGTATGTGTATTATATATGACAGCACGCAGTCTAATTCTTTATTTTGAACACGATCTTTGAAATCTGCCTGCTCATTTCTGGGGCAAATTCAGGAAAAACAAAATTTCACGTGTCTTTTTATTTTCAGTCAAGATCATATATCTGAATTTTTGAACCCGAAGTGGCCCTGCATAGCGAAATCTGCAATGATTTATAAATCATGTTATGACGTTCAACACTTTATGTGTATTATATATGACAGCGCACTTTCCAATCCTATATTTTGAACACGATCTTTGAAATCTGCCTGCTCATTTCTGGGTCAAACTCAGGGAAAACAAAATTTCACGTGTCTTTTTATTTTCAGTCTAGATCATATATCTGAATTTTTGAGCCTGAAGACGGCCTGCATAGCGAAATCTGTAATGTTTTACATATCATGTAATACCGGGTTACACTGTATGTGTATTATATATGGCAGCACGCATGCGCAGTCTAATTCTTTATTTTGAACACGATCTTTGAAATCTGCCTGCTCATTTTTGGGGCAAATTCAGGAAAAACAAAATTTCACGTGTCTTTTTATTTTCAGTCAAGATCATATATCTGAATTTTTGAACCCGAAGTGGCCCTGCATAGCGAAATCTGCAATGATTTATAAAATATGTTATGACGTTCAACACTTTATGTGTATTATATATGACAGCGCGCTTTCCAATCCTATATTTTGAACACGATCTTTGAAATCTGCCTGCTCATTTCTGGGTCAAACTCAGGGAAAACAAAATTTCACGTGTCTTTTTATTTTCAGTCTAGATCATATATCTGAATTTTTTAATCTGAAGTCGCCCTGCATAGCGACATCTGCAATGATTTATATATCATGTTATGACGTTCTACACTGTATTTGTATTATATATGACAGCACGCAGTCTAATTCTTTATTTTGAACACGATCTTTGAAATCTGCCTGCTCATTTCTGGGGCAAATTCAGGAAAAACAATATTACACGTGTATTTTTATTTTCAGTCAAGATCATATATCTGAATTGTTGAACCCGAAGTGGCCCTGCATAGCGAAATCTGCAATGATTTATAAATCATGTTATGACGTTCAACACTTTATGTGTATTATATATGACAGCGCGCTTTCCAATCCTATATTTTGAACACGATCTTTGAAATCTGCCTGCTCATTTCTGGGTCAAACTCAGGGAAAACAAAATTTCACGTGTCTTTTTATTTTCAGTCTAGATCATATATCTGAATTTTTGAGCCTGAAGACGGCCTGCATAGCGAAATCTGTAATGTTTTACATATCATGTAATACCGGGTTACACTGTATGTGTATTATATATGGCAGCACGCATGCGCAGTCTAATTCTTTATTTTGAACACGATCTTTGAAATCTGCCTGCTCATTTTTGGGGCAAATTCAGGAAAAACAAAATTTCACGTGTCTTTTTATTTTCAGTCAAGATCATATATCTGAATTTTTGAACCCGAAGTGGCCCTGCATAGCGAAATCTGCAATGATTTATAAAATATGTTATGACGTTCAACACTTTATGTGTATTATATATGACAGCGCGCTTTCCAATCCTATATTTTGAACACGATCTTTGAAATCTGCCTGCTCATTTCTGGGTCAAACTCAGGGAAAACAAAATTTCACGTGTCTTTTTATTTTCAGTCTAGATCATATATCTGAATTTTTGAATCTGAAGTCGCCCTGCATAGCGACATCTGCAATGATTTATATATCATGTTATGACGTTCTACACTGTATTTGTATTATATATGACAGCACGCAGTCTAATTCTTTATTTTGAACACGATCTTTGAAATCTGCCTGCTCATTTCTGGGGCAAATTCAGGAAAAACAAAATTTCACGTGTATTTTTATTTTCAGTGTAGATCATATATCTGAATTTTTGAATCTGAAGTCGCCCTGCATAGCGAAATCTGCAATGATTTATATATCATGTTATGACGTTCTACTCTGTATGTGTATTATATATGACAGCACGCAGTCTAATTCTTTATTTTGAACACGATCTTTGAAATCTGCCTGCTCATTTCTGGGGCAAATTCAGGAAAAACAAAATTTCACGTGTCTTTTTATTTTCAGTCAAGATCATATATCTGAATTTTTGAACCCGAAGTGGCCCTGCATAGCGAAATCTGCAATGATTTATAAATCATGTTATGACGTTCAACACTTTATGTGTATTATATATGACAGCGCACTTTCCAATCCTATATTTTGAACACGATCTTTGAAATCTGCCTGCTCATTTCTGGGTCAAACTCAGGGAAAACAAAATTTCACGTGTCTTTTTATTTTCAGTCTAGATCATATATCTGAATTTTTGAGCCTGAAGACGGCCTGCATAGCGAAATCTGTAATGTTTTACATATCATGTAATACCGGGTTACACTGTATGTGTATTATATATGGCAGCACGCATGCGCAGTCTAATTCTTTATTTTGAACACGATCTTTGAAATCTGCCTGCTCATTTTTGGGGCAAATTCAGGAAAAACAAAATTTCACGTGTCTTTTTATTTTCAGTCTAGATCATATATCTGAATTTTTGAGCCTGAAGACGGCCTGCATAGCGAAATCTGTAATGTTTTACATATCATGTAATACCGGGTTACACTGTATGTGTATTATATATGGCAGCACGCATGCGCAGTCTAATTCTTTATTTTGAACACGATCTTTGAAATCTGCCTGCTCATTTTGGGGGCAAATTCAGGAAAAACAAAATTTCACGTGTCTTTTTATTTTCAGTCAAGATCATATATCTGAATTTTTGAACCCGAAGTGGCCCTGCATAGCGAAATCTGCAATGATTAATAAAATATGTTATGACGTTCAACACTTTATGTGTATTATATATGACAGCGCGCTTTCCAATCCTATATTTTGAACACGATCTTTGAAATCTGCCTGCTCATTTCTGGGTCAAACTCAGGGAAAACAAAATTTCACGTGTCTTTTTATTTTCAGTCTAGATCATATATCTGAATTTTTTAATCTGAAGTCGCCCTGCATAGCGACATCTGCAATGATTTATATATCATGTTATGACGTTCTACACTGTATTTGTATTATATATGACAGCACGCAGTCTAATTCTTTATTTTGAACACGATCTTTGAAATCTGCCTGCTCATTTCTTGGGCAAATTCAGGAAAAACAATATTACACGTGTATTTTTATTTTCAGTCAAGATCATATATCTGAATTGTTGAACCCGAAGTGGCCCTGCATAGCGAAATCTGCAATGATTTATAAATCATGTTATGACGTTCAACACTTTATGTGTATTATATATGACAGCGCGCTTTCCAATCCTATATTTTGAACACGATCTTTGAAATCTGCCTGCTCATTTCTGGGTCAAACTCAGGGAAAACAAAATTTCACGTGTCTTTTTATTTTCAGTCTAGATCATATATCTGAATTTTTGAGCCTGAAGACGGCCTGCATAGCGAAATCTGTAATGTTTTACATATCATGTAATACCGGGTTACACTGTATGTGTATTATATATGGCAGCACGCATGCGCAGTCTAATTCTTTATTTTGAACACGATCTTTGAAATCTGCCTGCTCATTTTTGGGGCAAATTCAGGAAAAACAAAATTTCACGTGTCTTTTTATTTTCAGTCAAGATCATATATCTGAATTTTTGAACCCGAAGTGGCCCTGCATAGCGAAATCTGCAATGATTTATAAAATATGTTATGACGTTCAACACTTTATGTGTATTATATATGACAGCGCGCTTTCCAATCCTATATTTTGAACACGATCTTTGAAATCTGCCTGCTCATTTCTGGGTCAAACTCAGGGAAAACAAAATTTCACGTGTCTTTTTATTTTCAGTCTAGATCATATATCTGAATTTTTGAATCTGAAGTCGCCCTGCATAGCGACATCTGCAATGATTTATATATCATGTTATGACGTTCTACACTGTATTTGTATTATATATGACAGCACGCAGTCTAATTCTTTATTTTGAACACGATCTTTGAAATCTGCCTGCTCATTTCTGGGGCAAATTCAGGAAAAACAAAATTACACGTGTATTTTTATTTTCAGTCAAGATCATATATCTGAATTGTTGAACCCGAAGTGGCCCTGCATAGCGAAATCTGCAATGATTTATAAATCATGTTATGACGTTCAACACTTTATGTGTATTATATATGACAGCGCGCTTTCCAATCCTATATTTTGAACACGATCTTTGAAATCTGCCTGCTCATTTCTGGGTCAAACTCAGGGAAAACAAAATTTCACGTGTCTTTTTATTTTCAGTCTAGATCATATATCTGAATTTGTGAGCCTGAAGACGGCCTGCATAGCGAAATCTGTAATGTTTTACATATCACGTAATACCGGGTTACACTGTATGTGTATTATATATAGCAGCACGCATGCGCAGTCTAATTCTTTATTTTGAACACGATCTTTGAAATCTGCCTGCTCATTTCTGAGGCAAATTCAAGAAAAACAAAATTACACCTGTATTTTTATTTTCAGTGTAGATCATATATCTGAATTTTTGAATCTGAAGTCGCCCTGCATAGCGAAATCTGCAATGATTTATATATCATGTTATGACGTTCTACTCTGTATGTGTATTATATATGACAGCACGCAGTCTAATTCTTTATTTTGAACACGATCTTTGAAATCTGCCTGCTCATTTCTGGGGCAAATTCAGGAAAAACAAAATTTCACGTGTCTTTTTATTTTCAGTCAAGATCATATATCTGAATTGTTGAACCCGAAGTGGCCCTGCATAGCGAAATCTGCAATGATTTATAAATCATGTTATGACGTTCAACACTTTATGTGTATTATATATGACAGCGCGCTTTCCAATCCTATATTTTGAACACGATCTTTGAAATCTGCCTGCTCATTTCTGGGTCAAACTCAGAGAAAACAAAATTTCACGTGTCTTTTTATTTTCAGTGTAGATCATATATCTGAATTTTTGAATCTGAAGTCGCCCTGCATAGCGAAATCTGCAATGATTTATATATCATGATATGACGTTCTACTCTGTATGTGTATTATATATGGCAGCACGCATGCGCAGTCTAATTCTTTATTTTGAACACGATCTTTGAAATCTGCCTGCTCATTTCTGGGGCAAATTCAGGAAAAACAAAATTACACGTGTATTTTTATTTTCAGTGTAGATCATATATCTGAATTTTTGAATCTGAAGTCGCCCTGCATAGCGAAATCTGCAATGATTTATATATCATGTTATGACGTTCTACTCTGTATGTGTATTATATATGACAGCACGCAGTCTAATTCTTTATTTTGAACACGATCTTTGAAATCTGCCTGCTCATTTCTGGGGCAAATTCAGGAAAAACAAAATTTCACGTGTCTTTTTATTTTCAGTCAAGATCATATATCTGAATTTTTGAACCCGAAGTGGCCCTGCATAGCGAAATCTGCAATGATTTAGAAATCATGTTATGACGTTCAACACTTTATGTGTATTATATATGACAGCGCGCTTTCCAATCCTATATTTTGAACACGATCTTTGAAATCTGCCTGCTCATTTCTGGGTCAAACTCAGGGAAAACAAAATTTCACGTGTCTTTTTATTTTCAGTCTAGATCATATATCTGAATTTTTGAGCCTGAAGACGGCCTGCATAGCGAAATCTGTAATGTTTTACATATCATGTAATACCGGGTTACACTGTATGTGTATTATATATGGCAGCACGCATGCGCAGTCTAATTCTTTATTTTGAACACGATCTTTGAAATCTGCCTGCTCATTTCTGGGGCAATTTCAGGAAAAACAAAATTACACGTGTATTTTTATTTTCAGTGTAGATCATATATCTGAATTTTTGAATCTGAAATCGCCCTGCATAGCGAAATCTGCAATGATTTATATATCATGTTATGACGTTCTACTCTGTATTTGTATTATATATGACAGCACGCAGTCTAATTCTTTATTTTGAACACGATCTTTGAAATCTGCCTGCTCATTTCTGGGGCAAATTCAGGAAAAACAAAATTTCACGTGTCTTTTTATTTTCAGTCAAGATCATATATCTGAATTTTTCAACCCGAAGTGGCCCTGCATAGCGAAATCTGCAATGATTTATAAATCATGTTATGACGTTCAACACTTTATGTGTATTATATATGACAGCGCGCTTTCCAATCCTATATTTTGAACACGATCTTTGAAATCTGCCTGCTCATTTCTGGGTCAAACTCAGGGAAAACAAAATTTCACGTGTCTTTTTATTTTCAGTCTAGATCATATATCTGAATTTTTGAGCCTGAAGACGGCCTGCATAGCGAAATCTGTAATGTTTTACATATCATGTAATACCGGGTTACATTGTATGTGTATTATATATTGCAGCACGCATGCGCAGTCTAATTCTTTATTTTGAACACGATCTTTGAAATCTGCCTGCTCATTTCTGGGGCAAATTCAGGAAAAACAAAATTACACGTGTATTTTTATTTTCAGTGTAGATCATATATCTGAATTTTTGAATCTGAAATCGCCCTGCAAAGCGAAATCTGCAATGATTTATATATCATGTTATGACGTTCTACTCTGTATGTGTATTATATATGACAGCACGCAGTCTAATTCTTTATTTTGAACACGATCTTTGAAATCTGCCTGCTCATTTCTGGGGCAAATTCAGGAAAAACAAAATTTCACGTGTCTTTTTATTTTCAGTCAAGATCATATATCTGATTTTTTATGACGTTCAACACTTTATGTGTATTATATATGACAGCGCGCTTTCCAATCCTATATTTTGAACACGATCTTTGAAATCTGCCTGCTCATTTCTGGGTCAAACTCAGGGAAAACAAAATTTCACGTGTCTTTTTATTTTCAGTCTAGATCATATATCTGAATTTTTGAGCCTGAAGACGGCCTGCATAGCGAAATCTGCAATGATTTATATAATACACTTAATGTGTATTATATATGGCAGCACGCATGCGCAGTCTAATTCTTTATTTTGAACACGATCTTTGAAATCTGCCTGCTCATTTCTGAGGCAAATTCAAGAAAAACAAAATTACACGTGTCTTTTTATTTTCAGTCAATATCATATATCTGAATTTTTGAACCCGAAGTCGCCCTGCATAGCGAAATCTGCAATGATTTATAAATCATGTTATGACGTTCAACACTTTATGTGTATTATATATGACAGCGCGCTTTCCAATCCTATATTTTGAACACGATCTTTGAAATCTGCCTGCTCATTTCTGGGTCAAACTCAGGGAAAACAAAATTTCACGTGTCTTTTTATTTTCAGTCTAGATCATATATCTGAATTGTTGAGCCTGAAGACGGCCTGCATAGCGAAATCTGTAATGTTTTACATATCATGTAATACCGGGTTACACTGTATGTGTATTATATATGGCAGCACGCATGCGCAGTCTAATTCTTTATTTTGAACACGATCTTTGAAATCTGCCTGCTCATTTCTGGGGCAAATTCAGGAAAAACAAAATTACACGTGTATTTTTATTTTCAGTGTAGATCATATATCTGAATTTTTGAATCTGAAATCGCCCTGCATAGCGAAATCTGCAATGATTTATATATCATGTTATGACGTTCTACTCTGTATGTGTATTATATATGAGAGCACGCAGTCTAATTCTTTATTTTGAACACGATCTTTTAAATCTGCCTGCTCATTTCTGGGGCAAATTCAGGAAAAACAAAATTTCACGTGTCTTTTTATTTTCAGTCAAGATCATATATCTGAATTTTTGAACCCGAAGTCGCCCTGCATAGCGAAATCTGCAATGATTTATAAATCATGTTATGACGTTCAACACTTTATGTGTATTATATATGACAGCGCGCTTTCCAATCCTATATTTTGAACACGATCTTTGAAATCTGCCTGCTCATTTCTGAGGCAATTTCAAGAAAAACAAAATTACACGTGTATTTTAATTTTCAGTGTAGATCATTTTATCTGAATTTTTGAATCTGAAGTCGCCCTGCATAGCGAAATCTGCAATGATTTATATATCATGTTATGACGTTCTACTCTGTATGTGTATTACTGTCACCCCTGTATGCCACCCATCCCTTAATTTTTGTTCCTTACAAACAATTTCAAGGGGAGGAACATGTCCAAGACCAGTTAGGAAAAATAAGGACCCATGGACTCTAATATTCAGAGTGTCAATACAAATTTAATCCAAACAACTCACAAATTTACAACCACAAAATAATTAGATGCACGTCAGAAATTAGGCCGCCTGACTATTTACAAAGATTCAAGGTTCTCCACAAAAACAGTGTATTCCTTGAATACAAAATCTACGGTTTTTCACCACACAGTATCCCTTGGTTACAAATACAAGGGTTTTTCAGTATTCCTTATTCCACAAAATTCAAGGTTTTCAGTCTGACAAAAATATGAATCACACAGTATTCCTTATTCCACAAAATTCAAGGTTTTCAGTCTGACAAAAATGTGAATCACACAGTATTCCTTATTCCACAAAATTCAAGGTTTTCAGTTCCTGACAAAAATATTAATCACACAGTTTTCCTTGTACCACAAAACTCAAGGTTTTCAGTTCCTGACAAAATATTAATCACACAGTATTCCTTATTTCACATAGTATAATTTGGAGTGGCCTCATATACGTATCGCTCGGGACTATATCGTCGCTCTCAGTTCATAAGCTGGGTTGGGTCTGGTCTGTCGGGTTGTGGTTAGTCCCGCTGACTCCCGCAAAGACTCGTCTTGAACTAGTCCCGGCTCCAGGGGTGCTGAACAAGCCCTGTCTATAGTAGTAGCCACAAAGATTCCTGCTCTTTGCAGTCGGCCGACGGAGACCCACTTCAGTACTTGGCCAGGACCAGTAGCGGCTCACATCGCCCGCATCAGTGGCGAAGTCCCACCCAAATTTTGTGCCGTCTAAGAATTTAATGTGAAATTAACCAAGACTTATTTACTTTGAGGAAATAAATGGAATTTCAAATCTCTGATTTCTACAAGTGATATTCTTCCATTTTGCTAATCATACATTTCACAGGTTCAAGGACAAAAAGAACATAAAAATAAAGTTGTACATAGGTTTTCAAAGGCATCTAAAAACTATTAATTTCTGGCTTCAATTTCTTAGCACAAAATAACTGTAATATTTAACTCACGGTTAGGACTTGCAATGCTTTGGTTTACACTCCTCAAGGTAGTGATGCAGCTATCAGGAAACCAAGTTCCCAGCAATAAACAGTGCACAGTTTTTCTTCAAATGAATTTGATGTACACAGCAATGAGCATGTCCACAATTACATGTCTTCACTTCAAGCTTGTAGACTCTGACTGAGACTACACCCAACACAAGAATCTGGCAGGAATTTCTCTCTCCACGCCCTCCTAACCACGGCACAATACACCATTATATACCCTCAACACACACACAAAGCACATCCTTTAACAAAGGGGCACACTGAGGCTGCCCTCTCCAGGCCCTGGAAGAAATTTATGTTAATTTACTGTACAACATGCAAGACTTTTGACCAATCAGGTGACAGATAAAAGAAAAAGACACTCTTTATTTACAGCCTTCTACTAAAACAAAAGAAACACCCAAAATTTAATTCACTTGTGACATTTCACTCCCACCTTTAAGAAATGTATTGATACATT
Source organism: Astropecten irregularis (assembly GCA_963971285.1). Classification (NCBI taxonomy): domain Eukaryota; kingdom Metazoa; phylum Echinodermata; class Asteroidea; order Paxillosida; family Astropectinidae; genus Astropecten; species Astropecten irregularis. The sequence continues at coordinate 13,431,708 of OZ020255.1, read as the reverse complement.
TCTAGTCTGATCGTCCTAAATAACTTATGAACGGCTTAAGTAATCTGCCCCAACATTTTCACTTCCTTTTATGGCCTCTATCCTGAATCTGTACGGCTGTAGTGTAAGGGCCCAACGCATAATTCTGCCGTTGGCTACCTTGGCTCGCTGCAAGTAGGTCAAAGGTTGATGGTCAGTTTCAAGAATGAACTGGCGACCATAAAGATAAGGTTCGAACTTACGGACCGCCCATACAATTGCCAGACACTCTTTCTCCATGACAGAGTACGATTTTTCTCTAGGAAGAAGTTTCTTACTTGCGTAGGAAACTGGAAACTTCTCACCATCGTGATCTTGGAGAAGAACAGCACCCACTCCCAGATCTGAAGCATCAGTTCTGAGAATGAAATCCTTGCTAAGATCAGGAAGACAAAGAATAGGTGAAGTGGTTAATTTAGATTTAAGAGTACAGAAAGCTTGTTCCTGGCTGGACTCCCAAATGATTTTGTTGGGTTCGTTCTTCTTTGTTTTGTCGGTCAGAGGCACTGCTATGGCTGCGTAGTTGGGTATGAATCGTCTATAGTAGTTTGACATACCCAGGAAAGACCTAAGTTGTTTTTTGGTTTCTGGACGTTTGGCTTGCTGGATAGTCAACACTTTCTCTGGTCTTGGCTTCAATTGCCCATTTCCAACCACGTGACCCAGAAATTCAACCTGTTCTTGTCCTATGGAGCATTTTGTTGGTCGAGCTGTTAGCTTCGCAGATCGCAACCTTTGAAACAATTCTTTTAGGATATGGATATGCTGTTCCCACGAAGAAGTATGAACAAGGATATCATCAATATAATTGACGACACCATCTAAGCCTCTTAGAAGTTTCCTCATGATTCTACTAAAAGTTGCTGGCGCGTTGACAAGCCCAAATGGCATGACAACAAATTGGAATAGTCCATCTGGGGTGATGAAAGAAGTTAATGGCTTGGAAGATTCATCCATTGGCACCTGCCAGTAACCCTTACTCAGGTCTAGTTTTGTGAAGTAGTTGTCTCGGCTGAGTTTAGTGAAAAGTTCTTCTTGGTCTGGAATTGGTTCCGCATCGAAGATTGAAACTCGATTTAACTTCCGGAAATCCACGCAGAATCGGTTTGATCCATCAGGCTTCTTCACCAGAACAATCGGGGAGGCAAATGGGGCGTTAGAAGACTCAATGATTCCCATCTTAAGCATGGTTTTCACCTCCTCTTTGACAGTGTCACGAAGAGCATGAGGTAAAGGATATGGCTTGCTTCTGATAGGATCACCACTCTCCAGGACGATTGCATGTTGACCCAAATTAGTTCGTCCAGGTAGATCGGTGAGAACATCACGGTAATTGCCGAGAAGTCTGTGGACTTGAGATTGTTGGTCAGGACTTAGGTTGGGATTGACAACAACATCATTGATGGTCTCTGTGGCTTCTAGAGGATGTAGCTGCAAAAGATTCTTGTTAGACATTGAAACATCAGAAAAAGAATCAGACGGGTCATTGTCACTTTCAATGATTGCAGTGCATGCAATGTCGAAAATACTATTTAGAGTCTGACTTGGGGAGCTAGAAAGTGCCCCCAATTCCTCTGGTCGTTCTAAATAGCGTTTCAAGAGGTTTGCATGAAAGACTTTGGAGTTACCGTTTAAGTCAATGCGGTAATCCATCGAACCAATTTTGTCAAGGATAGGAAAAGGTCCCTTCCACTGTAAGAGAAGTTTGTTGTGATCAGTGGGCAAAAGTAGTAAGACCTTGTCACCTGCTTCAAAGATTCGATTCTTGCTCTTTTTGTCGTATTGTTGTTTGTATCTTGATCTGGACTTCTGTAATTCTTTGTGTGCTGCCTGACATGTGTCTGCCAACCTATTCTTCAGATCTAGAATGTATTGGTATGTGGTCTTGGTCTCTGAAGAATTTGTTTCTCCAGTCCATAATTCTCGAAGAATGGTTATGGGGCCTCTGACGTGTCTACCATACAAGAGTTCAAAGGGGGAAAATCCCAAACTCTCCTGAGGAGCTTCTCTAATAGCAAACAAAAGGGGATTGACATACCTATCCCAATCTGAAGGTCGTTCGGCACACATGCGTTTGAGCATTTGTTTGAGAGTTCCATTAAACCTCTCAACCAGGCCGTTGCAAGATGGATGATATGGAGTTGTTGTGATCTGGTGAATGGACAAGAGTTTGCTGACTTCCTTCATGAGCTGAGAAGTGAATTGTGAACCCTGGTCTGTCAACATTTGTTTGGGAATACCTACTCTGGAGAAAATATCAAGCAGAGCTTCGGCAACCCGTTCAGTTTCAATAGATGGAAGAGGAATAGCCTCCGGGTATCTGGTGGCAAAATCAATGACAGTCAAGATATATCTGTTTCGATTTTTGGTCATTGGGTGGATAGGGCCCACGATATCAACTGCGATACGTTCAAAGGGAGATTCAATGATGGGCATAGTACCCAAAGGAACCTTGGTAACTCGACCTTTAGGAGTCGTTCTCTGGCAGATATCACATGAGTGACAGAAACGTGTTATATCTGCGGTGATGCCGGGCCAAAAGAAGTTAGTAAGGACCCTGTCTGTCGTTTTCTTTGGACCTTGGTGCCCTCCTAACAAAGTTTCATGTGCCAGTCGCATAACCTGGTGACGATAAGGCTTGGGGACTACAACCTGATCAAATGCATTTCCATACTCAACCCTTGGTGAGAGAAACTTCCGAAACAGAAGTCCGTTCCGGTAAAAGAAACTAGTTGTGGCCTGATTAGGGCTGACCTTAACAGATTTGTTTTCTGCAATCTCTCGGGCTCGTTGGAGTGTTGGGTCCTCTTGTTGGGCTTTCAGTAAGGCTTCAGCAGTCACAGCTTCGTCAAGTGGCTTGGGAACCTTGAGCGACCGGAAGGGTGTATCTTGAGATTTCTTCTGTAATCTCGTCTGGACGGCGCACACTGGCGAAGGGGAAAGAGACCACTCGGTGTCTGGATCATCCGGTGGACGCACTCCCGAAATATTGCCTAGAATGAGCTCATAGACTGGGTTAGTCATACACAGAGCCTCAGTAGAACCAGAAAAGTATGGTGAACTCACAGTGATATTGGCAACAGGAACTTGCCTAACTGTTCCATCGATGAGGACACAAGTTTTCATCTTACCAGTCAGCTGATCATCTGGAACAAGACTACGCTTTACCACCACACCACTACACCCGCTGTCACGAAGGACGGACACGGTGTGATCTCCCAATTTCCCTGAAGTCACTGGCATTTTCTTGATGATATTGTCACTGCAGGCCGCACTCATGATGGGGAGAGAATTACCACATTTCGTTATAACATGGCTACCAGTTGTCTTGACACAGGAAGCACCTGGGACAGTAACTCTGTTAACAACCATACATGCAATAGTTTCAGTGTTATCAAGTGTATTATTATGAGAACAAGTACAACCAAGGCAATGAGAAGAAATAGGTGATTGACATGGGTTGTTGGTTGGCAAGGGCATAGTGTTAGAAGCACCAACACTGGGATAGACCATCGCTGCTACCTGCTCACGGCAGTCTCTGGCGATATGACCTGGTTTTTGACAGTTATAGCAGGTACGGGGGGGACGTGGTGTCGCCCCAAGAGAAGTTGAGTAGCGGCAGTTTTTAGCCACATGTCCCTCTCGGTGGCATATAAAACAGGTAAGAGCTCTTCTTTGTGGCTGTGTTTTGTTGTCCTGTGTACTGGGACTAGAGTCAGGCTTCCTTTGGTGCTGATTGTATCCCTTCTGGTGTGACTGCCTAGAGACTGGGTTGCCAAATAGACCACCACGAGCCTCTAAGTACTGCTCTGCAATTGTTGCCATCGCTTCAATGTTTCTGGGTTGACGTTCTTTAAGAAAAAGTGCCAACTCACGGTTACATCCTGCAGTAAATTGCTCACGAAGCAGCAGATCTGTCAGTCCAGTGTAGCTCTCTTCGGCCTCGGCAAGCTCTATCCATCTGGTGAGGTAGTTTTCAAGTCGGGCCGCAAACTGGTGGCTGCTTTCACACACTTCAGGCTTAGCGGTCCGGAACCGGAGTCGGAATCCTTCCGTGGTTAGTTGGAAACGCTTGAGTAAGGCCGTCTTCAGCTTCCGATAGTCTTCAGCATCATCTGTGGATAATCTAGAATAAACTTCAAGAGCTTTGCCAGTTAATAAAGCACTTAAATTGATTGGCCAGTCATCCACTCTCCAACCTTGGCTATAGGCGTACCTTTCAAATCTCTTAAGATATGCATCTAAGTCATCTTTGTTTTCATTGAAAGTAGGCAACTTTGGGGTCTTTGCTTTAAGACGGCTCGTACCAATTTTATTTTCTTCGGGGCCACCTTCACTCTTTTCCGTTGCTTCTGTTTTTGTCTTCATTAAAAGCATTTGAACCTCTAAAATCTGTTTCTCTTGCCTACGCATTTCTAACTGATGTGCTCGCTCATCCCTTGTCTCTACTTCCCTAGCTTTCTTATCATGTAACTCTCTCTCTCGTGTCTCCACCTCACGTGATTCCACATAATCCCTCAACTCTTTACCACTCAAACCAAAACTCTTGCCAGCTTCTATAAGTGTCTGTAAATCCATTGCTAATATAGTGTACACAAAAGTCAAACAAAGCAGGGTGGTGCCTGATAACTGCATCAACACTACAGGGAGGATTGCTACAGAACAGAAATGTACATGTACCTTTCACTTATCAATAATTCTTAGCATACAGAAAATATAAATGTCACTTATCTCCTCTAACTAGTGATGACATGTTCATTCCCGGACAAGCCCCCAAAATGTCACCCCTGTATGCCACCCATCCCTTAATTTTTGTTCCTTACAAACAATTTCAAGGGGAGGAACATGTCCAAGACCAGTTAGGAAAAATAAGGACCCATGGACTCTAATATTCAGAGTGTCAATACAAATTTAATCCAAACAACTCACAAATTTACAACCACAAAATAATTAGATGCACGTCAGAAATTAGGCCGCCTGACTATTTACAAAGATTCAAGGTTCTCCACAAAAACAGTGTATTCCTTGAATACAAAATCTACGGTTTTTCACCACACAGTATCCCTTGGTTACAAATACAAGGGTTTTTCAGTATTCCTTATTCCACAAAATTCAAGGTTTTCAGTCTGACAAAAATATGAATCACACAGTATTCCTTATTCCACAAAATTCAAGGTTTTCAGTCTGACAAAAATGTGAATCACACAGTATTCCTTATTCCACAAAATTCAAGGTTTTCAGTTCCTGACAAAAATATTAATCACACAGTTTTCCTTGTACCACAAAACTCAAGGTTTTCAGTTCCTGACAAAATATTAATCACACAGTATTCCTTATTTCACATAGTATAATTTGGAGTGGCCTCATATACGTATCGCTCGGGACTATATCGTCGCTCTCAGTTCATAAGCTGGGTTGGGTCTGGTCTGTCGGGTTGTGGTTAGTCCCGCTGACTCCCGCAAAGACTCGTCTTGAACTAGTCCCGGCTCCAGGGGTGCTGAACAAGCCCTGTCTATAGTAGTAGCCACAAAGATTCCTGCTCTTTGCAGTCGGCCGACGGAGACCCACTTCAGTACTTGGCCAGGACCAGTAGCGGCTCACATCGCCCGCATCAGTGGCGAAGTCCCACCCAAATTTTGTGCCGTCTAAGAATTTAATGTGAAATTAACCAAGACTTATTTACTTTGAGGAAATAAATGGAATTTCAAATCTCTGATTTCTACAAGTGATATTCTTCCATTTTGCTAATCATACATTTCACAGGTTCAAGGACAAAAAGAACATAAAAATAAAGTTGTACATAGGTTTTCAAAGGCATCTAAAAACTATTAATTTCTGGCTTCAATTTCTTAGCACAAAATAACTGTAATATTTAACTCACGGTTAGGACTTGCAATGCTTTGGTTTACACTCCTCAAGGTAGTGATGCAGCTATCAGGAAACCAAGTTCCCAGCAATAAACAGTGCACAGTTTTTCTTCAAATGAATTTGATGTACACAGCAATGAGCATGTCCACAATTACATGTCTTCACTTCAAGCTTGTAGACTCTGACTGAGACTACACCCAACACAAGAATCTGGCAGGAATTTCTCTCTCCACGCCCTCCTAACCACGGCACAATACACCATTATATACCCTCAACACACACACAAAGCACATCCTTTAACAAAGGGGCACACTGAGGCTGCCCTCTCCAGGCCCTGGAAGAAATTTATGTTAATTTACTGTACAACATGCAAGACTTTTGACCAATCAGGTGACAGATAAAAGAAAAAGACACTCTTTATTTACAGCCTTCTACTAAAACAAAAGAAACACCCAAAATTTAATTCACTTGTGACAATTACATATGACAGCACGCAGTCTAATTCTTTATTTTGAACACGATCTTTGAAATCTGCCTGCTCATTTCTGGGGCAAATTCAGGAAAAACAAAATTTCACGTGTCTTTTTATTTTCAGTCAAGATCATATATCTGAATTTTTGAACCCGAAGTCGCCCTGCATAGCGAAATCTGCAATGATTTATAAATCATGTTATGACGTTCAACACTTTATGTGTATTAAATATGACAGCGCGCTTTCCAATCCTATATTTTAAACACGATCTTTGAAATCTGCCTGCTCATTTCTGGGTCAAACTCAGGGAAAACAAAATTTCACGTGTCTTTTTATTTTCAGTCTAGATCATATATCTGAATTTTTGAGCCTGAAGACGGCCTGCATAGCGAAATCTGTAATGTTTTACATATCATGTAATACCGGGTTACACTGTATGTGTATTATATATGGCAGCACGCTTGCGCAGTCTAATTCTTTATTTTGAACACGATCTTTGAAATCTGCCTGCTCATTTCTGGGGCAAATTCAGGAAAAACAAAATTACTTTACAAATTGAACTTTATTATTTTCCAGTTACAATTATTTGCTTACAACTTCATAATCAGCTTGTGCACCGTGATCACGGTAATTGTGTGTGATCTTAGAATAACATGATAGACTGCAATCAAGAAAAAAAAAGTGGTATTTAAAACATGCTGAGGAATAATCGTAATAATCTTTGTTTACTGTTTCAATAATATTTCAATAATTTAATGTACACATGTTTAATGCTAATATCGGTGGCGCTGTTTGTGTTAATAAATAATGAGGTGTAATGTACATATTGTGCAGGTGTTTCAGAAACTGTGGGGATTTTGTCTCGGTGTTCTGTTTGCCCTCAATGAAAGGCTGGTGGAATCTTCGTTCCAACACGTCTGTAATCCTTGTAAAGTTCTGGAAGTCTTCTTGAAGTGACAAACCGACGGCGTTTATAGTAAAGAAACGAATCGCTCTAACACATCATCGGTATATCTTCGAGCCATGCACCCAGTCACCCCATTGCCACTTCAGCTCAAACCCCATTGCTACCTACGAAAATCAAACTCATTCCCATTAATAGCCATCGATTAAAGGTGATATCATACTTTGGTTTTTATCAAAGAAAATAATACACATTCATGGGCAATTCTTGAGACAGATACAGTCATCTGTGAAAATTTCAGTCCCAACGGTGGCCAATTTGTTTTTTTAATATCAAAAACAATTCGGTCGTTGTTTTACAAATTTCTGGATAAATACACCATTTAAGGTGAAACTATTTCAACGGTATGTTTCTACCACCACCATCTTCATGCCCTGAAAGTTATACGTAAATCTGTTAACATTTCTGTTTTGGTTTCTTACCAAAGTATGGGTGCATTCGTTTAGCTTCCCCGGGTCGACACCAGTCAACCTCGTCTTCAGTCTCTCGCTTGTTTTGTGCAGTAAAACACGACCATTCCCAGAAAGAGCTGACCCGGGGGAGCTAAACGAATGCACCCTTATGATACTATACCTTTAACTGAGAAACCCAACGCCGCTGTTGGCAAGAGCGCCCTCTCTACACAATACATGTAACGTACAGGCGGCGCAGGAAGCGTGCGATGTCGATGCGAGGCAGTCGAGTCGGGTGCAGCTGCAGCTGCGGGCCGGGACAGGGCATTAATGGTAAGTTAAGTGCTTTCAGCTTTATCATGTAATTTTGGTTTGATATAATTATAACAAGACGAATTCACTTACATTTTGATAAAGTGATTTATTCGTTTATAATGTTTGACTATACGTAGTACAGTGTGATTTACAAGCCTGTGTCGACAAAAGGTATCTTTGTTTCCATAGTTCGTGTACAGCTGCGCATTATAAATATTAATATGGCATTATTTTATACACGTATCCGATCCGCCATTACATTGATTACTACGGTGTCCCCGCCAACCTTGTAAAGTTGTATGTGGCAACAAAATAATTTACTTTCCGTCGCACTCAATACTGCAGGGTGTACATCCCTTGATACACCGAAGGCCCAATAATACAAATATCTAGTCGGCTTTGTGCATAAATGTAAACATAAAACATTTTTTTTTATCATAATGTTTATCATGGTTGGTAAGTATCACACAGGAGGTTGTCTTGTACTATTACTTAGGATATTTTCCTTGGTGTATACTCTATTTCACTTCAGGCTAGATTGCTCTGTGGGTGTAAAATGATGACATATGTATGCTCAATCAGACACTGTGTAATATAATAATTATAACCATGGTGATCCACTGCTTGTTTCTCTCTTACTATTATTTAGCAAATGATGGCTGAATACAGGAGTCCTGCTATGGAGACGAGCTGCACTCGACTCACCAGTGCAGCTTATAGTGAGCAAGATCCCTTGGCCTGGTTCATCGACTTTTACACAGGCCAGTACTATAGCCATTTTGGTTGCCATGGTAACGTGGATTGCAGCAACATCCAGAACCATGATGGTAGCCAGAACAAAAGGAGCAACGCACACTGAGGATGAATGGAAGACGACTCTCACTCTTCAACTGGAAAGACAGATGAAAGAATGTGGAGTCAGACTGGCCCACGCCAGATTGTCCAGTGAGTCCAATGTCATTATACTTGTATCATCTCCTAATCTTTTATTTGTTTTTGTTGATATGATGCACAGGCTATGCAGATGGTAACTATTCCTACAGCTATGTTAGCTCCTCAGTTCACAGAGCCTTGCAGTCTGAGCACTGCAGGATGCATTGATTTTCTTTGGCCCATTCCCATGCCAATTTTGGTGGTTGTGCCAAAATCTGCAGCTGTTGATATACATGTACATGTATTATGATCTGAACATGCATATAGCTGTTTCAAAGAAAATTCAAAATATTGTGTCAAGTGATAATCCAACAACCCTTAAGCCAGCTTCCACCTTCACATTACCCCCAATTCTACTGTTTCTAATCTCATTGTTAGCATCTTCCTTTCCAAATGATTCAGGTTACCGTTCCTTGACAATGGTGTCCCAAGCCTATGCCTGCACCAGTGCACCCTGTGATTCCTTACCCAAAGGGCTTCCTGCATTATGCCATCCTCATGGGCACAGCAGTGACACTCAATGCTGTTCTACATTTTAAGTAGAAGGTTGTCAAGATTGAGAGGTAGGCTCACAGATCTATACAGGGTGTCCCAAAAAACGCACCACTTTGCGTTGGAACTATTATATAAAAAAATAGACTGTTTATCACTTCAAGATTCAGATATATGATACAGCCATGTCTTGGCTATCAACATGTAAAATTTAAGCAAAATTGGACAGAAATTGAGTGAAAAAACTTAGTCTGAATAATTATTCAACCTTAAAACCTGATTTTCATCTTTCTTTCATACACATTATGTGTGTATTGACCAATATGTGTGTTATCCTTGCAAATTTGCAAGGAGAACTCTTTCAATTGGTCATATTTTCGCCAATTTCAGCCAAATTTTGCCTAAATTCTACGTAGTAATAATCAATTAGACATATTGGTATCACATATCTATATAAATCTTGAAGTGGTAAACAGTTTAATTCTAACATAATGAGTCCCGACACTGTGTTGGGTTTTTTTTCTGGGACACCCTGTATACCTGGTGGAATCCACATTGCGTCATGTATCTGTCATGTGAGTAAAATAAAATCATGACATCATGCATGCAGTGATGTCTGACTGTCATGCATTATCTGTTCAAGCAGCTGGAAAATTTAGATGTAGACCAATTAGTTTGGCAGTTTTCTATGCAGATGATCATCCTTCCTGGCCAAAAGAGATGTGCCTGAAAATTGTGCTGATTATTTTGAATGGAGATAGTAGTAGGCCTGCATGACTGCAGGATTCAAAAAATAAACATGCAGATAACCTTACTATGTGCCTCTCATTGAAAGTGGAACTTGAGGAAACACTTTTTTTTTCTTTCAGCCTGAAGCAGACTGACCCAGATAACCTACCAAAGCCACTGAAGAGGAAGTCAATTTGGAAGTGGAGTCAAACTTCACTGGATTAATGGACCATTCGAGGAAACACCAAGGCAAGATGATCCAATAGCCACCTTCAACCCATGATCCCATTGCCACCTTCAACCAATCACCCCATTGCTGCCTTCAACCCATCATCCCATTATCATCATCAACCAATGACCCCATTTTTACCTTCAACCCATTTACCAAATGCCATCATTAACCCATTACCCCATTCCAACCTTCAACCCATAACCACATTGCCACCTTCATCCCATTACCCCATTTTCCATCATCAACCCATAACCCTATTGCCACCTTCAACCCATTACCCCCTTGCCACCTTCAGTCCATAACACTTTTGCCACCTTCAACCCATTACCAAATTGCCATCATCAACACATCACCCCATTGACACTTTGAACACACCATCCCATTGCAACCCTAAACCCATCACCTCATTTCCATCATCAACCAATCAACCCATTGCCACCTTCAACCCATCACCCCATTGTCATCATTACCCCATTGCTACCTTTATTTCATAACCCTATTGCCACCTTCAACCCATTACCCCATTATCATCAGCAACCCATCACCCCATTGCCACATTCAACCCATCATGCCATTGCCACCTTCAACCCATCATCCCACTGTCGTCGTCAATCCATGACCCCATTCCCATCATCAACCCATGACCCCATTGCCACCTTCAACCCATTTCCCAATTGCCATCTTCAAACCATCATTGCATTACCACCTTCAGCCAATTACCCATTGCCACCTCCCACCATCACCCCATTGCCAACTTCAACCCATCACCCCATTGCCATCATCAACCCATGACCCCATTGCCATCTTCAACCCATTACCCCATTGTCATCATCAACCCATCACCCCATTGCCACCTTCAACCCATTATTCCATGGCCACCTCCAACCCATCACCTAATTTCCATCATCAACCAATCACCCCATTGCCACCTTCAACCCATAATCCCATGGCCACCTTTAACCCATCACCTCAGTTCCATCATCAACACATTACCCCAATTTTTACCTTCAAACCATTAACCCAATGCCTTCATCAACCCATCACCCCATATTGCCACCCTCAACCCATCACGCCATTGCCACCTTCAACCCATCATTACACTGTCGCCTTCAACCCATTACCCCCTTGTCACCTTCAACCCATTACCCCTATTCCATCATCAACCTATCACAGCATTCAATGCCACCTTCCATAATCCCAATGCTATCATTGCTGTAACATTTTATATAATTAATTGTGGTTATCAACTGATTGTTTTCTCGTACTTAGCAAATGATGGCTGAATACAAGAGTCCTACTATGGAGACGAGCTGCACTCGACTCACCAGTGCAGCTTATAGTGTGCAAGATCCCTTGACCTGGTTCATCAGCTTTTACACAGGGCAGTACTATAGCCATGTTGGTTGCCATAGTAACATGGGTTGCAGCCATATCCACAACCATGATGGTAGCCAGAACAGAAGGAACAACGCACACTGAGGATGAAGGGAAGACGACTCTCAAATCAGCTTGAACTGGAAAGACAGATAAAAGACTGTGGAGTCCGACTGACCCACGCCAGATTGTTGAGTGAGTACAAATACATCTCCTGATGTTTCATTAGTTTTTGTTGATATGATGCACAGGCTATGCAGATGGTAACTAGTCCTACAGCTGTGTTAGCTCCTCAGTTCAGAGAGCCTTGCAGTCTGAGCACTGCAGGATGCATTGATTTTCTTTGTCCCATTCCCATGTCAATTTGGGTGGCTGTGCCAAAATCTGCAGCTGTTGTTATACATTATGGTCTGAACATGTCTTTTTGTTTCAAAGAAAATTGATAATCCAACAACCCTCTATGACGCCCTAACTAGCTTCCACCTTCACATTACCCCCAATTCTACTGTTTCTAATCTCATTGTTAGCATCTTCCTTTTCAAATGATACAGGTTACCATTCCTTGACAATGGTGTCCCAAGTCAATGCCTGCACCAGTGCACCCTGTGATTCCTCACCCAAAGGACGATCCTGCATATCTGCAATCCTCATGGGCACAGCAGTGACACTCAATGCTGTTCTGAGTAGAAGGTTGTCAAGATTGAGAGGTAAGCTGACAGATCTAAACAGGGTGTCCCAAAAGAATGCAACACTAAGCGTTTTAACTATTATATAAAAAATAGACTGCATATCACTTCAAGATTCAGATATTTGATACAATTATGTCTTGGCTATCACCGTGTAGAATTTAAGCAAAAGTGGACCGAAATTTAGTGGAAAAACTAAGTCTGAATTACCAACCTCAAAACCCGATTTTCATCTTTCTTTCATACACATTATGTGTGTATTGACCACTATGTGTGTTATCCTTGCAAATTTGTTTTTAAGGAGTACTCTTTCAATTGGTCATATTTTCGCCAATTTCAGCCCAATTTTGCTTAAATTCTACATAGTGATAGCCATGACATAGTTGTATCACTATCTGAATCTTGAAGTGATAAACAGTTTAATTCTAACATAATGAGTCCCGACACTGTGTTAAGATTTTTCTGGGACACAGAATCCACATTGCTTCACGCATCTGTCATGTGAGTAAAACAAAATCATATGACATCATGTATGCTGTGATGTCTGACTGTCATGCATTATCTGTTCAAGCAGCTGGACAATTTAGATTTAGACCAATTAGTTTGGCAGTTTTCTATGCAGATGATCATCCTTCCTGCCCAAAAGAGGTGTACCTGAAAAGTTTGCAGATTATTTTGAATGGAGATAGTACGTAGTAGGCCTGCATGACTGCAGAACTCACCACATTAACCTGCAGATAACCTTACTATGTGCCTCTCATTTGACAAAAACCAAAGTATGATAGCACCTTTAAAAACATTTTCTTTATCATAAAGTTTCTGACAGGCCAATCTGTCAGGTTGATATTTTGCTCACTGTGTACTCTATTTCAGACTCTGTTGTTCTCTTGGACTAACAGCATATGACGTACCTGCAGTTTCGCTCACTCAGTCACTGTAACATTTCATATAACTAATTGTGGTGATCGACTGATTGTTTTCTCTTACTAATAGCAAATGATGGCTGAATACAAGAGTCCTGTGATTGAGACGAGCTGAACTAGACTCAACAGTGCAGCTAACAGTGAGCAAGATCCCTTGGCCTTGTTCATCGGCTTTTACACAGGCCAGTACTATAGCCATGTTGGTTGCCATGGTAACATGGATTGCAGCAACATCAAGAACCATGATGGTAGCCAGAACAAAAGGAGCAACGCACACTGAGGATGAATGGAAGACGACTCTCACTCTTCAACTGGAAAGACAGATGAAAGACTGTGGAGTCAGACTGGCCCAAGCCAGATTGTCGAGTGAGTCCAATTGTCATTATACTTGTATCATCTCCTGATCTTTTATTTGTTTTTGTTGATATGATGCACAGGCTGTGCAGATGCTAACTAGTCCTTCAGCTGTGTTAGCTCCTCAGTTCACAGAGCCTTGCAGTCTGAGCACTGCAGGATGTATTGATTTTCTTTGGCCCATTACCATGTCAATTTGGGTGGCTGTGCCCAAATCTGCAGCTGTTGTTATACATGTTTTATGGTCTGAACATGTCCATTTGTTTCAAAGAAAATTGATATTGTGTCGAGTGATAATCCAACAACCCTCTATGACGCACCAGCTAGCTTCCACCTTCACATTACCCCTATTCTACTGTATTCAATCTCATTGTTCGCATCTACCTTTCCAAATGATTCAGGTTATCATTCCTTGACAATGGTGTCCCAAGTCTATGCCTGCACCAGTGCACCCTGTGATTCCTCACCCAAAGGGCTTCCTGCATATCTGCAATCCTGATGGGCACAGCAGTGACACTCAATGCTGTTCTGAGTAGAAGGTTGTCAAGATTGAGAGGTAAGCTGACAGATCTAAACAGGGTGTCCCAAAAGAATGCAACACTAAGCGTTTTAACTATTATATAAAAAATAGACTGCATATCACTTCAAGATTCAGATATTTGATACAATTATGTCTTGGCTATCACCATGTAGAATTTAAGCAAAATTGGACCGAAATTTAGTGAAAAAACGAAGTCTGAATTACCAACCTCAAAACCCGATTTTCATCTTTCTTTCATACACATTATGTGTGTATTGACCACTGTGTGTGTTATCCTTGCAAATTTGTTTTTAAGGAGTACTCTTTCAATTGGTCATATTTTCGCCAATTTCAGCCCAATTTTGCTTAAATTCTACATAGTGATAGCCATGACATAGTTGTATCACTATCTGAATCTTGAAGTGATAAACAGTTTAATTCTAACATAATGAGTCCCGACACTGTGTTAAGATTTTTCTGGGACACAGAATCCACATTGCTTCACGCATCTGTCATGTGAGTAAAACAAAATCATATGACATCATGTATGCTGTGATGTCTGACTGTCATGCATTATCTGTTCAAGCAGCTGGACAATTTAGATTTAGACCAATTAGTTTGGCAGTTTTCTATGCAGATGATCATCCTTCCTGCCCAAAAGAGGTGTACCTGAAAAGTTTGCAGATTATTTTGAATGGAGATAGTACGTAGTAGGCCTGCATGACTGCAGAACTCACCACATTAACCTGCAGATAACCTTACTATGTGCCTCTCATTTGACAAAAACCAAAGTATGATAGCACCTTTAAAAACATTTTCTTTATCATAAAGTTTCTGACAGGCCAATCAGTCAGGTTGATATTTTGCTCACTGTGTACTCTATTTCAGACTCTGTTGTTCTCTTGGACTAACAGCATATATGACATCTGCAGTTTCGCTCACTCAGTCACTGTAACATTTCATATAACTAATTGTGGTGATCGACTGATTGTTTTCTCTTACTTAGCAAATGATGGCTGAATACAAGAGTCCTGTGATTGAGACGAGCTGAACTAGACTCAACAGTGCAGCTAACAGTGAGCAAGATCCCTTGGCCTTGTTCATCGGCTTTTACACAGGCCAGTACTATAGCCATGTTGGTTGCCATGGTAACATGGATTGCAGCAACATCAAGAACCATGATGGTAGCCAGAACAAAAGGAGCAACGTACACTGAGGATGAATGGAAGACGACTCTCACTCTTCAATTGGAAAGACAGATGAAAGACTGTGGAGTCAGACTGGCCCAAGCCAGATTGTCGAGTGAGTCCAATTGTCATTATACTTGTATCATCTCCTGATCTTTTATTTGTTTTTGTTGATATGATGCACAGGCTGTGCAGATGCTAACTAGTCCTTCAGCTGTGTTAGCTCCTCAGTTCACAGAGCCTTGCAGTCTGAGCACTGCAGGATGCATTGATTTTCTTTGGCCCATTACCATGTCAATTTGGGTGGCTGTGCCCCAATCTGCAGCTGTTGTTATACATGTATTATGGTCTGAACATGTCTATTTGTTTCAAAGAAAATTGATATTGTGTCGAGTGATAATCCAACAACCCTCTATGACGCACCAGCTAGCTTCCACCTTCACATTACCCCAATTCTACTGTATTCAATCTCATTGTTCGCATCTACCTTTCCAAATGATTCAGGTTATCATTCCTTGACAATGGTGTCCCAAGTCTATGCCTGCACCAGTGCACCCTGTGATTCCTCATCACCCAAAGGGCTTCCTGCATATCTCCAATCCTCATGGACACAGCAGTGACACTCAATGCTGTTCTGAGTAGAAGGTTGTCAAGATTGAGAGGTAAGCTGGCAGATCTAAACAGGGTGTCCCAAAAAAACGGAACACTTTGCGTTGGAACTATTATATAAAAAATAGACTGTTTATCACTTCAAGATTCATATATGTAATACAGCCATGTCTTGGCTATCACCATGTAGAATTTAAGTAAAAATGGACAGAAATTGACTCAAAAAAATTAGACTGAATAATTACCCAACCTTATAACCTGATTTTCATCTTTCTTTTATACACATTATGTGTGTATTGACCAATATGTGTGTTATCCTTGCAAATTTGTTTTTAAGGAGTACTCTTTCAATTGGTCATATTTTTGCCAATTTCAGCCCAAATTTGCTTAAATTCTACATAGTGATAGCCATGACATAGTTGTATCACATATCTGAATCTTGAAGTGATAAACAGTTTAATTCTAACATAATGAGTCCCGACACTGTGTTAAGTTGTTTTTTTTTCTGGGACACCCTGTATACCTTGTGGAATCCATTGCGTCATGCATCTGTCATGTGAGTAAAATAAAATTATGACATCATGCATGCAGTGATGTCTGACTGTCATGCATTATCTGTTCAAGCAGCTGGAAAATTTAGATTTAGACCATTTAGTTGTGCAGTTTTCTGTGCAGATGATCATCCTTCCTGCCCAAAAGAGGTGTGCCTGAAAATTGTTCTATTTATTTTGAATGGAGATAGTAGTTGGCCTGCATGACTGCAGAACTCACCACATAAACCTGCAGATAACCTTACTATGTGCCTCTCATTGAAAGTGGGACTTGAGGAAACATTTGCTATATTTTTTTCTTTCAGCCTGAAGGCGACTGACCCAGATAACCTACCAAAGCCACTGAAGACGAAGTCAATTTGGAAGTGGGGTCAGACTTCTCTGGATTAATGGACTATTTGAGGAAACACTAAGCTAAGATGATCCAATAGCTACCTTCAGCCCATCTGCCCATTGCCACTTCCAACCAATCACCCATTGCCGCCTTCAACCCATGATCCCATTATCATCATTAACCCATCACCCCATTGCCACTTTTAACCCATTTACCCCATCGCTGCCTTCAACCCATGATTCCATTGCAATCATAAACCCTTCACCCATTGCCACTTTAAACCCATTACCCCATTGCCATCATCAACCCATCACCAAATTGCAAAGTTCAACACATTCATTTATTCTATTGTCACCTATAACCAATTACCCCATTTCCATCATCAACCCATTACCCCTGTGTCATCTCCAAACCATAACCCCATTGCCATCATCGACCCATCACCAAATTGCCACCTCGACCCATCCGTATGCCATTGCCACTTTCAACAAATTACCCCATTGCAACCTTCAGCCCATCACCCCCTTGTCACTTTCAACACATTACCCCTTTTCCATCTTCAGCCCATCACCCCATTGCCAATTTCAACCCATTATCCCATGGCCACCTTCAACCCATACCTCATTTCCATCATCAACCAATCACCCCATTGCCACCTCCAACCCATCACCTTATTGCCACCTTCAACACATTACCAAATTGCTATCATTAACCCTTCAACCCATTGCCACCTTCAACCTGCCATCCCATTGCCATCATCAACCCATGACCCAATTGCCATCATCAACCCATGCCCAAATAGCCACCTTCAACCCATCATCCCATTGCCATCATCAACCCATCACCCCATTGCCACCTTCAGCCCATTACCACATTTTCGTAATCAACCCATCAGCCCATTCCCACCTTCAACCCATTATCCCATGGCCAAATTTAACCCATCACCTCATTTCCAACATCATCAACCATTCGCCCCATTGCCACCTTCAACCCATTACCCTATTGCCATGATCAACCCATCACCCCATAACCCCATTGTCACCATCAACCTATAACCATTGCCTCCTTCAACCAATCACCCCATTGCCACCTTGTACCCATCACCCCGTTGCCACCTTGAACCCATCACCCCACTGTCACCTTCAACCCATTACCCCATTGCAACCTTCAACCCATTACCCCATTGCCACCATCAACCCACCGTCCCATTGTCATCTTCAACCCATCACCCCATTGCCACCTTGAACCCATCACCCCACTGTCACCTTCAACCCATTACCCCATTGCAACCTTCAACCCATTACCCCATTGCCACCATCAACCCACCATCCCATTGCCATCATCAACCCATGAGCCGATAGCCACCTTCAACCCATTATCCCATTGCCATCATCAACCCATTATCCCAATGCCATCATCAACCCATGAAAGCCATTGCCATCATCAACCCATGAGCCAATAGCCACCCTCAACCGATCATCCCATTGCCATCATCAACCCATGATCCAATAGCCACATTCAACACTTCAACCCATTGCCACCTTCATCCCATCACCCCATTGCCACCTTCAACCCATTACCCCATTGCCAACATACACATGACCCAATTGCCATCATCAACCCATGATCCAATAGCCACCTTCAACCCATCATCTCATTGCCACCTTCATCCCATCCCATTGCAAAATTCAACCCATTACCCCAATGCCATCATCAACCCATGACCCAACTGCCATCATCAACCCATGAGCCAATATCCACCTTCAACCCATTACCCCATTGTCATCATTAACCCATCATCCCAATATTGCCACCTTCAACCCATCATGCCATGTAGCCACCTTTTCAACCCATCATGCCATGTAGCCACCTCATCAACCCATGACCCCATTGCCATCATCAACCCATTACCCAATTACCACCTTCAACCCATTACCCCATTACCATAATCAACCCATCACTCCATTGCCACCTTCAGCCCATTACCCCATTGTCATCATCAACCTGTCAACCCATTGCCACCTTTAACCCATCATGCCATATTAAGCCACCTTCAACCCATCACCCCATTGCCACCTTCAATCCATTACCCAATTGCCACCTTCAACCCATCACCCCATTGCCATCATCAACCCATGAGCCAATAGCCACCTTCAACCCATCATCCCATTGCCATCATCAACCCATGAGCCAATAGCCACCTTCAACCCATCATCCCATTGCCATCATCATCCCATTACCCCATTGCTACCCTCAACCCATTACCCCATTACCATCATCAACCCATGACTCCATTACCACCTTCAACCCATTATCCCATTGCCACCTTCAACCCACTACCCCATTTCCGTCATCAACACATCACCCCATTGCCACCATCAACCCACCGTCCCATTGTCATCTTCAACCCATCAACCCATTGACACCATCAACCCACCATCCCATTGCCATCATCAACCCATGAGCCAATAGCCACCTTCAACTCATTATCCCATTGCCATCATCATCCCATTACCCCATTGCTACCTTCAACCCATTACCCATTGCCATCATCAAGCCATGAGCCAATAGCCACCTTCAACCCATCACCCCATTGCCACCTTCAACCCATTACCCCATTGCCACCTTCAACCCACTACCCCATTTCCGTCATCAACACATCACCCCATTGCCACCATCAACCCACCGTCCCATTGTCATCTTCAACCCATCAACCCATTGACACCATCAACCAGCCATCCTATTGCCATCATCAGCCCATGAGCCAATAGCCACCTTCAACCCATTATCCCATTGCCACCTTCAACCCATTACCCCATTACCATAATCAACCAATCACCCCATTTCTACCTTCAGCCCATTACCCCATTGTCATCATCAACCTGTCAACCCATTGCCACCTTCAACCCATCATGCCATATTAAGCCACCTTCTTCATCAACCTGTCAACCCATTGCCACCTTCAACCCATCATGCCATATTAAGCCACCTTCAATACATTACCCAAATGCCACCTTCAACCCATCACCCCATTGCCATCATCAACCCATGAGCCAATAGCCACCTTCAACCCATCATCCCATTGCCATCATCAACCCATTATCCCATTGCCATCATCAACCCATTATCCCATTGCAAAATTCAACCCATGACAGCCATTGCCATCATCAACCCATGAGCCAATAGCCACCCTCAACCAATCATCCCATTGCCATCATCAACCCATGATCCAATAGCCACATTCAACACTTCAACCCATTGCCACCTTCATCCCATCACCCCATTGCCACCTTCAACCCATTACCCCATTGCCAACATACACATGACCCAATTGCCATCATCAACCCATGATCCAATAGCCACCTTCAACCCATCATCTCATTGCCACCTTCATCCCATCCCATTGCAAAATTCAACCCATTACCCCATTGCCATCATCAACCCATGACCCAACTGCCATCATCAACCCATGAGCCAATATCCACCTTCAACCCATTACCCTGTTGTCATCATTAACCCATCATCCCAATATTGCCACCTTCAACCCATCATGCCATGTAGCCACCTCATGAACCCATGACCCCATTGTCATCATCAACCCATTACCCAATTACCACCTTCAACACATTACCCCATTACCATAATCAACCCATCACTCCATTGCCACCTTCAGCCCATTACCCCATTGTCATCATCAACCTGTCAACCCATTGCCACCTTCAACCCATCACCCCATTGCCACCTTCAATCCATTACCCAATTGCCACCTTCAACCCATCACCCCATTGCCATCATCAACCCATGAGCCAATAGCCACCTTCAACCCATCATCCCATTGCCATCATCAACCCATGAGCCAATAGCCACCTTCAACCCATCATCCCATTGCCATCATCATCCCATTACCCCATTGCTACCTTCAACCCATTACCCCATTACCATAATCAACCCATCACTCCATTGCCACCTTCAGCCCATTACCCCATTGTCATCATCAACCTGTCAACCCATTGCCACCTTCAACCCATCATGCCATATTAAGCCACCTTCAACCCATCACCCCATTGCCACCTTCAATCCATTATCCAATTGCCACCTTCAACCCATCACCCCATTGCCATCATCAACCCATGAGCCAATAGCCACCTTCAACCCATCATCCCATTGCCATCATCAACCCATGAGCCAATAGCCACCTTCAACCCATTACCCCATTGCTACCCTCAACCCATTACCCCATAACCATAATCAACCAATCACCCCATTTCTACCTTCAGCCCATTACCCCATTGTCATCATCAACCTGTCAACCCATTGCCACCTTCAACCCATCATGCCATATTAAGCCACCTTCAACCCATCACCCCATTGCCACCTTCAATACATTACCCAAAGGCCACCTTCAACCCATCACCCCATTGCCATCATCAACCCATGAGCCAATAGCCACCTTCAACCCATCATCCCATTGCCATCATCAACCCATGATCCCATTGTCATCATTAACCCATTATCCCATTGCCATCATCAACCCATGAAAGCCATTGCCATCATGAACCCATGAGCCAATAGCCACCCTCAACCGATCATCCCATTGCCATCATCAACCCATGATCCAATAGCCACATTCAACACTTCAACCCATTGCCACCTTCATCCCATCACCCCATTGCCACCTTCAACCCATTACCCCATTGCCAACATACACATGACCCAATTGCCATCATCAACCCATGATCCAATAGCCACCTTCAACCCATCATCTCATTGCCACCTTCATCCCATCCCATTGCAAAATTCAACCCATTATCCCATTGCCACCTTCAACCCATTACCCCATTACCATAATCAACCAATCACCCCATTTCTACCTTCAGCCCATTACCCCATTGTCATCATCAACCTGTCAACCCATTGCCACCTTCAACCCATCATGCCATATTAAGCCACCTTCAACCCATCACCCCATTGCCACCTTCAATACATTACCCAAATGCCACCTTCAACCCATCACCCCATTGCCATCATCAACCCATGAGCCAATAGCCACCTTCAACCCATCATCCCATTGCCATCATCAACCCATTATCCCATTGCCATCATCAACCCATTATCCCATTGCCATCATCAACCCATGACAGCCATTGCCATCATCAACCCATGAGCTAATAGCCACCCTCAACCAATCATCCCATTGCCATCATCAACCCATGATCCAATAGCAACATTCAACACTTCAACCCATTGCCACCTTCATCCCATCACCCCATTGCCACCTTCAACCCATTACCCCATTGCCAACATACAAATGACCCAATTGCCATCATCAATCCATGATCCAATAGCCACCTTCAACCCATCATCTCATTGCCACCTTCATCCCATCCCATTGCAAAATTCAACCCATTACCCCATTGCCATCATCAACCCATGACCCAACTGCCATCATCAACCCATGAGTCAATATCCACCTTCAACCCATTACCCCATTGTCATCATTAACCCATCATCCCAATATTGCCACCTTCAACTCTTCATGCCATGTAGCCACCTTTTCAACCCATCATGCCATGTAGCCACCTCATCAACCCATGACCCCATTGCCATCATCAACCCATTACCCAATTACCACCTTCAACCCATTACCCCATTACCATAATCAACCCATCACTCCATTGCCACCTTCAGCCCATTACCCCATTGTCATCATCAACCTGTCAACCCATTGCCACCTTTAACCCATCATGCCATATTAAGCCACCTTCAACCCATCACCCCATTGCCACCTTCAATCCATTACCCAATTGCCACCTTCAACCCATCACCCCATTGCCATCATCAACCCATGAGCCAATAGCCACCTTCAACCCATCATCCCATTGCCATCATCAACCCATGAGCCAATAGCCACCTTCAACCCATGAGCCAATAGCCACCTTCAACCCATCATCCCATTGCCATCATCATCCCATTACCCCATTGCTACCTTCAACCCATTACCCCATTACCATAATCAACCCATCACTCCATTGCCACCTTCAGCCCATTACCCCATTGTCATCATCAACCTGTCAACCCATTGCCACTTTCAACCCATCATGCCATATTAAGCCACCTTCAACCCATCACCCCATTGCCACCTTCAATCCATTACCCAATTGCCACCTTCAACCCATCACCCCATTGCCATCATCAACCCATGAGCCAATAGCCACCTTCAACCCATCATCCCATTGCCATCATCAACCCATGAGCCAATAGCCACCTTCAACCCATTACCCCATTGCTACCCTCAACCCATTACCCCATTACCATAATCAACCAATCACCCCATTTCTACCTTCAGCCCATTACCCCATTGTCATCATCAACCTGTCAACCCATTGCCACCTTCAACCCATCATGCCATATTAAGCCACCTTCAACCCATCACCCCATTGCCATCTTCAATACATTACCCAAAGGCCACCTTCAACCCATCACCCCATTGCCATCATCAACCCATGAGCCAATAGCCACCTTCAACCCATCATCCCATTGCCATCATCAACCCATGATCCCATTGCCATCATCGACCCATTATCCCATTGCCATCATCAACCCATGACAGCCATTGCCATCATCAACCCATGAGCCAATAGCCACATTCAACACTTCAACCCATTGCCACCTTCATCCCATCACCCCATTGCCACCTTCAACCCATTACCCCATTGCTAACATACACATGACCCAATTGCCATCATCAACCCATGATCCAATAGCCACCTTCAACCCATCACCCCATTGCCATCATCAACCCATTACCCAATTACCACCTTCAACCCATTACCCCATTACCATAATCAACCCATCACTCCATTGCCACCTTCAGCCCATTACCCCATTGTCATCATCAACCTGTCAACCCATTGCCACCTTTAACCCATCATGCCATATTAAGCCACCTTCAACCCATCACCCCATTGCCACCTTCAATCCATTACCCAATTGCCACCTTCAACCCATCACCCCATTGCCATCATCAACCCATGAGCCAATAGCCACCTTCAACCCATCATCCCATTGCCATCATCAACCCATGAGCCAATAGCCACCTTCAACCCATGAGCCAATAGCCACCTTCAACCCATCATCCCATTGCCATCATCATCCCATTACCCCATTGCTACCTTCAACCCATTACCCCATTACCATAATCAACCCATCACTCCATTGCCACCTTCAGCCCATTACCCCATTGTCATCATCAACCTGTCAACCCATTGCCACCTTCAACCCATCATGCCATATTAAGCCACCTTCAACCCATCATCCCCATTGCCACCTTCAATCCATTACCCAATTGCCACCTTCAACCCATCACCCCATTGCCATCATCAACCCATGAGCCAATAGCCACCTTCAACCCATCATCCCATTGCCATCATCAACCCATGAGCCAATAGCCACCTTCAACCCATTACCCCATTGCTACCCTCAACCCATTACCCCATTACCATAATCAACCAATCACCCCATTTCTACCTTCAGCCCATTACCCCATTGTCATCATCAACCTGTCAACCCATTGCCACCTTCAACCCATCATGCCATATTAAGCCACCTTCAACCCATCACCCCATTGCCACCTTCAATACATTACCCAAAGGCCACCTTCAACCCATCACCCCATTGCCATCATCAACCCATGAGCCAATAGCCACCTTCAACCCATCATCCCATTGCCATCATCAACCCATGATCCCATTGCCATCATCGACCCATTATCCCATTGCCATCATCAACCCATGACAGCCATTGCCATCATCAACCCATGAGCCAATAGCCACATTCAACACTTCAACCCATTGCCACCTTCATCCCATCACCCCATTGCCACCTTCAACCCATTACCCCATTGCTAACATACACATGACCCAATTGCCATCATCAACCCATGATCCAATAGCCACCTTTAACCCATCATCTCATTGCCACCTTCATCCCATCCCATTGCAAAATTCAACCCATTACCCCATTGCCATCTTCAGGCCATGACCCAACTGCCATCATCAACCCATGAGCCAATATCCACCTTCAACCCATTACCCCATTGTCATCATTAACCCATCATCCCAATATTGCCACCTTCAACCCATCATGCCATGTAGCCACCTTTTCAACCCATCATGCCATGTAGCCACCTCATCAACCCATGACCCCATTGCCATCATCAACCCATTACCAAATTACCACCTTCAACCCATTACCCCATTATTATAATCAACCCATCACTCCATTGCCACCTTCAGCCCATTACCCCATTGTCATCATCAACCTGTCAACCCATTGCCACCTTCAACCCATCATGCCATATTAAGCCACCTTCAACCCATCACCCCATTGCCACCTTCAATCCATTACCCAATTGCCACCTTCAACCCATCACCCCATTGCCATCATCAACCCATGAGCCAATAGCCACCTTCAACCCATCATCCCATTGCCATCATCAACCCATGAGCCAATAGCCACCTTCAACCCATCATCCCATTGCCATCATCAACCCATGAGCCAATAGCCACCTTCAACCCATCATCCCATTGCCATCATCATCCCATTACCCCATTGCTACCCTCAACCCATTACCCCATTACCATCATCAACCTATGACGCCATTGCCACCTTCAACCCATTATCCCATTGCCACCTTCAACCCACTACCCACTACCCCATCAACACATCACCCCATTGCCACCATCAACCCGGCCACCGTCCCATTGTCATCTTCAACCCAACCCATTGACACCATCAACCCACCATCCCATTGCCATCATCAACCCATGAGCCAATAGCCACCTTCAACCCATCATCCCATTGCCATCATCAACCCATGAGCCAATAGCCACCTTCAACCCATCATCCCATTGCCATCATCAACCCATGAGCCAATAGCCACCTTCAACCCATCATCCCATTGCCATCATCATCCCATTACCCCATTGCTACCTTCAACCCATTACCCCATTGCCATCATCAACCCATGACTCCATTGCCACCTTCAACCCATTGCCATCATCAAGCCATGAGCCAATAGCCACCTTCAACCCATCACCCCATTGCCACCTTCAACCCATTACCCCATTGCCACCTTCAACCCACTACCCCATTTCCGTCATCAACACATCACCCCATTGCCACCATCAACCCACCGACCATCATTGCCCATTTTCAAAAGTGGTGATTGGCAATTAATCAATAATTATACCGTCCCATTTCCATTCTTAGTTCCTCCTCTGAAATACTTGAGCGTGCCGTTTATATAAGAACTTTTCGGAGGTTTTGAAAAATATAATAATATAATATTATATCTGATTCCCAGTTTGGTTTTAGAAAGAAGCACTTCACCTTACATGCCTACTTACAATTAATTGATGAAAATACTGCTGCCCGTAAAAAATCACTTCTCTTTTCCATTTACAAATAAATGACTTCCCCAAAATCATCTTCTAAGTGTTCTTATATTATTTTTGCAGATGATTCAAATTTATTTTACTCTCATTGGAATGTTGACGCACTTTTTGACTCAGTGACTTCTGAACTTGTGCATATCTCCAACTGGATTAGTATCATACTTTGGTAAGAAACCAAAACAAAAATGTTCACATTTGATTTACGTATAACTTACAGGGTATGAAAATGGTGGTGGTAAAAACATACCGTTATAATTTTTCTGCCTGAAATGGTGTATTTATCCAGAAATTAGTACAACGATCGAAAATCTTTCTGATCTTTTAAAAGATCAAAAATAAAAGAGTAAAGACTTAAGAAATACTGAGCCTGTTTTTCACTGTTTTCTAAAAAATAAAATACAGATGACTGTTATGTCTGTCTTGGTATGTTTGCCCATGAATCTGTATTTCTTTGATAAAAACCAAAGTATGATACTACCTTTAAAGCCAATACATGTATCCCTAAATATTAAGAAAACCCATTTTATGTTATTTAGTGGATCAAAAATTAACCATCAAGGTGATATTCTGTATAATAACACGCCACTCGAGTGCATTAATTAATTGTTTGAAATTCCTTGTCATATTTATTGACGATAAACTCAGTTGGAGTAATCATATTAATTATTTATGCAAATTGATATCTAGAAACATAGGAATTATCAACAAATTGAAGCATTTCTTTCCATCTTATGTTTTGTTCAATAAATAATGCTCTTATATTATCTTATATCTCTTATGGTACTACAGGCTCTGCTTGGGGCAAGGCATCTGCGTATTTAAGTAATAGAATCCTTGTTTTACAAAAGAAAGCCCTTTGAATCAACGGTCTTCATTTTCGTAGTCCCTCTGATCCTCTATATTACAACCACAATATACTTTAAAGGTTCCTGATATTTATTTTCTCCAGCTCGGTTCTTTAATGCATTAATTAGCTAAGAAATACACATGCATAGTACATGTACTAGGTCTGCTTACGATTTTCATATTCCTTATGTACGCCTGTCTAAATCTTCTAATTCGGTATCCGATCTCAGGGTCCTAAATTTTGGAATTCTTTATGTAATAGCCTTAAATAAATTTTTCTGTTTCAAAAAACAACTTAAAGCTTGGCTTGTGGATAAATATACCAACAATAATGATTTTAAATATGTCCGTCGCTAGCTCGTCTGTTTATAATGTGTAATTATTTAGATGGGAATTATTAACCCTCTCGTTTTCTGTCATGCATGTTTGTCCTGTACGTGTCTCTTTGTAAACGTAGCATTAATGAAACTTAAATAGTGTGTATTATGTAATTCTGTAGCTAATACATTATGTAAATGTCATTTTCAAGAATATGTAAGAACGCAGGGGGTCCCCAGTCTACAAATTAAACTCTGCTTCTTGGGACTCCTTCACTTATTGTTAGTTAATTCCCCCATTTAAAAGTAATTTACAATTATCTTCTTTTATACACTGAATTGACTTGCATGAGAGGAAATAAAATGAAGTGAAGTGAACTCAAGTGAACCCATCGCCCCATTGTCATCTTCAACCCATGACACCATTGCCAACTTCAACCCATTGCCATAATCAATAATGTCACCTTCAACCCATTACCCCATTGTCACATTCAACTTATATCATTTGATCCATTGCCATCACCAACCCATCATCCTATTGTCATCTTCAACCAAATTCCCATCACCCCATTGCCACTTTCATGCCCATTACACGATTGCCATCCTATCACACCTATCACACAATCCAGCTACAATCCAAGACCCCAATTGTCACATCCAACCCATCACCCCACTGCCACCTTCAACCTGTTACCCCATTTCCATCATCAACCCATCACCCCATTGCCACCTTCAACCCGTCACCCCATTTCCATCATCAACCCGTCACCCTATTGCCACCTTCAATCTGTCACCCCATTGCCACCTTCAACCTGTTACCCCAATGCCACCATCAACCCGTTACCCCATTGCCACCTTCAACCCGTCACTCATCGCCACCTTCAACCCATCACCCATTGCCACCTTCAACCCATCACCCTATTGCCACCTTCAACCCATCACCCTATTGCCACCTTCAACCTGTCACCCCATTGCTACCTTCAACCCGTCACCCCATTGCCACCTTCAACCCATCACCCATTGCCACCTTCAACCTGTCACCCATTGCCACCTTCAACCTGTCACCCCATTGCCACCTTCAACCCATCACCCATTGCCACCTTCAACCTGTCACCCATTGCCACCTTCAACCTGTCACCCATTGCCACCTTCAACCTGTCACCCATTGCGCCACCTTCAACCCGTTACCCTATTGCTACCTTCAATCCGTTACCCCAATTGCCACCTTCAACCTGTCACCCCATTGCCACCTTCATTCCGTTACCCCATTGCCACCTTCAACCTGTCACCCCATTGCTACCTTCAATCCGTTACCCCATTGCCACCTTCAACCTGTCACCCCATTGCCACATTCATTCCGTTACCCCATTGCCACCTTCAACCTGTCACCCCATAGCCACCTTCAATCCGTTACCCCATCAACCCTTCACCCCATTGCCACCTTCAACCCTTCACCCCATTGCCACCTTCAACCCTTCACGCCATTGCCACCTTCAACCCCTCACCCCATTTCCCTTTGTCATCACCAACCTGTGTCCCCCCCAGTGCGCTTTCAACTTTGTCTGCCATTCACCACCATCAAATCATTACCCCTTAAACCTGTAATACGTATAATTGCCGCTGTAACAAATAATTATGTACAAATCAAGGAGGAACAGGACATATTTTGCGAAAGTTATGTCTAAACTTTATTAAAATGTTTGCAAGAGAATACACTATATAGAAAGATTCAAACTGGATACATGTACAATCCAATCATATTATTAATGTGTTGATCTAAAGATTAATAGCAAATCATCAATGTATCCTATGAAAGATACTACATGTCATGAAATTGGAAAATAAAAAACAGAATACAAATGCTTTTAAAAGAGGGTAAATCCAAGAGGATTGAATTGAATTTATTACCAAACACAACAAAAATGAGTAGCATACATGTAATAGTAACAGTAAGGGACTGAACAACCGGATTGTGCCACTATTAATTGAACTTGTTGTAACATGTGTAATTTAAGATTCAGACTGAGTAACATGAAATTCCTCCTCTACCTAGAGTTGCATTGATATTTGATAAACAGTATACCAAACTATGTTGGACACTTTAGAAATCTTGCCCAAAACGTGCAGATCGATATAATAGGTTTGTCAAGTACTAAATTATCTAGTCCATTCTTATTGGAAACTAAATAAATGGAGGAGTCAATAACATTATGTTGTGAACATTCGCCTTGCATTTATTTATTTATTTCTTGTTTACCCTGGGTTTACCTGCTCAGTGAAACACACACTGTTTTCCAGAGGTTCCCAGCAATATAAATTATGAAGGATGGTGCTATACACGTGAACGAGTAGCAGGCTTTCATATGCGCCCTTTGGCAGCCAGCCACATCAACCCATATATGATCACGAAGCACAGCTTAAGATCAAAAGTGTTTGGTTTTTGTGGAGGGAGAAAAACCGGAGAACCCAGAGAAAAACCCTCGAAGCATAGGAGAGAACCAAACGCACAATTCTACTCACATATGACCCAAGCCGGGATCGAACCCGGGCCACATTAGTGAGAGGCGAGTGCCTAATGCACTTTGCCACCTATGCCCCTATGCATACACATATCTTTAATTTTAGTTTGTTACCACAACAAAATAGTTGGTGTCTAAGTTTCATTTTTTCTTCAAAATGGAGCCATCTACAATTTGACAGGATTGTGCATTTTACTTTCCAAATGTAAATATTTAACAAAAAATGGTGTTGCAGGCTACTTCATAAATGATACAAACAGTGTACAGAC
Source organism: Astropecten irregularis (assembly GCA_963971285.1). NCBI lineage: Eukaryota > Metazoa > Echinodermata > Asteroidea > Paxillosida > Astropectinidae > Astropecten > Astropecten irregularis. Next base: position 13,401,349 of record OZ020255.1, on the reverse strand, counting down.
TTCATAAATGGTATATAAGGTTCCGTCCGACCCTTTCTGATACTACCCTAAAAAAAAAATAAAACATGAACGGTTGTTGACTTGTTTGTATTTTGTCCACAAATCTGCAATTTGTTTCCATTTCTTGAGGCTTTCCAATAATTTCCCATTTGTGATTATGTAATGAGAAGCTTTAGAAATAACAGTATGTTCATTAATATTTCAAGTATGATATTACCTTTAACATGTTTAATGCAAGAACATGTCAAAGACATGCATCCCAAGATGTAGCCTTTTCTTTAACTTGTGTTGATAATTCAGGTTTTCAGATTTGCCACATATTACCTTTTTTCTCGGAGTAATTCACAAATATGTCACACTAGCAAGTGCTTGTAACACATTTGACAAAATAAAAAAAGTGTTTTATACACCGAAGTGTGTCTTGATTGTCTCGATGAGGTCGTTCTTCTTGCCAGCCGTAGACAAGCCATTCTTAGAGCAGAAGTCTTTCAAGACTGCCACTGTCAACTTGCCAAGCTGCAAAAACAGAATTCGAAAAAACAAAATTGTTTAAGTATACGGAGGTTGCACAAGTGTAAGGAATTTCACTCACCTCAGGTATAGGAATAATAGCAGAGGCTTAAAGGTAGTATCATACTTTGGTTTTTGTCACAGAAATACAGATTTATGGGCAAAAATATCAAGGAAAGTACAGTAACAGTCATCTGTGAAAATTCCAGTCCCATTTCAGCCAACGTTTTGAAAAAACAGTGAACAAACGGCCACGGTATTTCTTAAGTCTTTTCTTTTTTATTGTTGATCTTTAAAAGATCAAATATCATTTTGGTAACAAGTTTGACTCTTTTCTGGATAAATGCAGCATTTCAGGCAGACATATTTGAAAGGTATGTTTCTAACATCAACATTTTTTATACCCTGTAAGTTTTAGGTAGATCTGAGAAGATTTTTGTTTCGGTTTGTTACCAAAGTATGATACTACCTTTAAATCTGAATAGTATCAGGGGCCGATTTCACTAACACTTCGCAATCATTGCTAAGGCCCAAATCCATCGCTAAACAAAAATCAATGGCAACTTGGCGTAGCAATTTTCTGTTTAGCGATGGATTTGGGCTTCAGTGATGATCACAAAAAAGACGCAAAGCGTTAGTGAAATCGGCCCCAGGTACAGAGACTGTCTCATTACATTTTAACATTTTACATTTTGTGTTCAATGGATTGCCAATCAAATGGCTGATACAGCGTGAAACACAGGTCATGATCTGCATGGTTCAATACACACAATCTCCACAACAGGGTAGTAAAAGGTGACCCCAAAATATCCTGATGTTCATCCCATGTGGAAATCCTGACGTTGATCCCATATCAGGAACCTGATGTTGATCCAACGTGGGGATGCTGATGTTGAACTGACGTTGATCCCACGTGGGGAACCTGACGTTGATCCAACGTGGGGATCCTGACGTTAATCAAACGTGTGGAAACCGACGTTGATCCAACGTGTGGAAGTGGACGTTGATCCAACGTGGGGATCCTGACGTTGATCCAACGTGTGGAACCTGACGTTGATCCAACGTGGGGAACCCGACGCTGATCCAACGTGTGGAACCTGACGCTGATCCAACGTGTGGTACCTGACGTTGATCCAACGTGTGGAACCCGACGTTGATCCAACGTGTGGTACCTGACGTTGATCCAACGTGTGGAACCTGACGCTGATCCAACGTGTGGAACCTGACGCTGATCCAACGTGTGGTACCTGACGTTGATCCAACGTGTGGAACCCGACGTTGATCCAACGTGTGGTACCCGACGTTGATCCAACGTGTGGAACCCGACGTTGATCCAACGTGTGGAACCTTACGTTGATCCAACGTGTGGAACCCGACGTTGATCCAACGTGTGGTACCTGACGTTGATCCAACGTAGCAATCCTGACGTTGATCCACCTTTCATATCCAACATTTTTTCAACGTTGATCCAATGTCAGCACATGACATTGTTTCAACATTGATACAACGTTGTTGTGCCCGCTGGGGTGGTGCAAGATGTTAACGTACAGTGAAATAATTCTGTGTACCAGATATTGTTCAATTTTGACTGGTGAAAGGCTTATTACCAAACAGTTATAACACAAATGATGGACAGAGCACTGAATCCATAATCACGTACCTTTGACTGTCGTGCATAGTCGCTCATATCCACATCTACCATTGGTTCAGACTTGCCTGGTTCCCTGCCTCCCACCTGCATGATGTAAATAGCAAATACGTAGTTAATACCTGCAGCAAGGACATGCAACTTACCATAATTGGTCAAGAAAGGTCGCTATAAATTTGATGCACTCTTCAGGGAAATAAGTCAGATATAAAATTATTTCACAGCATTTCACACTACAAATGTATATATATACAAAATATGCGTGGTTATTTTGTCATTTTGGTTATGAATTTGATGATACATTTTGTGAAGTACCCTCATCAGCTATGAACCGTTCTCAATCTTCCAAAAGGGAGTCAGGTTGGCGTAGCGGTTCTTTCCTCACCTTTCACCTCTGGCAGACCGAGTTCAAGTCCGGCTCGGTTCACAAGTGAATTGGGTTTCCAGTCCCTGCCTGATTCTGTGGGTTTTACCCAGAATATAACTCTGGGGTTTTCCTCCCACCTCTAAAACTGTATCTTCTTCTCATCATTTTTCCATAACAGGTTTCATCGGGCTTGCGAGCTACAGTGCCTTGGTCACTTTTGAGGAATCCTTGGTGTCATTACCAAAAATAAATAATAATAATAATAATAATAATAAAATACATTTAGACAGATTCTTCTGCCTTCGGTAATACGTGAGAGAAACCTAATGCTGGTTGGGCCCTGCCACTGAGAAGCAAGGACAGACCCTTTAAGCTTTGTCCTGTATCATAGTTGACACTAAACCTGACAGATTGAGTCCACATTGATCATGGATAGTGTCTAGAATCTAGGCTTTAAAGATTTTAAATCAGCTCTATTGCAGTGAAAGTAAGAGTCAACAAGAGGAGAAATTCAGGCCTGAAGGCCTAGGCCTGGCCAGGTTTTTTCAATGGCAGGTCCTGGCCAGTATTCAAGTTTCTTTTCCTGATGCCAAGTTGGCCAACACAAAGGTCCAGAGCCAGGGCTGTACAGTCATGTGCTCGTCAAGGTGCAGTATCCCAATTCTTTGGATTTGGAATAACCAAGGTCAGTAAGCCCTTAGTTTAAAGAGCTAAGGCTTGCAAGTCATGCATTCTTCAAAATATGGTTCTGTGCAGTCCTCCTATAGTTCACATAAATTCTTTGAACTCGTATTCAAGTTGGACAATCAAGCTTTTGATATGAAGTTTTTCACGTTTTCTACATAACATGCTTGAACATCTACAATACTGTCTACCATTCAGAGAACATATCAGGGGCCGATTTCACAAACGCTTTGCGATCATCGCTTAAGCCCAAATCCATCGCTAAACGGAGAATCGATCGCTACTTTGCATAGCAATTTTCAGTGTAGTGATGGATTTGGGCTTTACCCGCCCCAGGGTATATTTTGAAAGAGAAGGAAAAGGGATACCAACTCACCTTACGCTGTTTGGCACCAGGAACATAGCCATCAGGAAAAACTAGGTCCTTCAATTCCTGCAGTTTTCCCCCTGCCCGTTTACGGATCATCTCGTTATCAAGAGCTGCAAAGGAAGAACCAAATAACTGTTGACTCTCGGACTCGTATCGTCACTACAAAAGAAGTATCAGCTTGATACATGAAGTGACAACATTTATGCACAAGCCACAAAACAACTAAAGAAATGAATACAATTGGAAATGAATGACAGAACAAAGAAACAAAGATAAACTAGCAAACAATAAAAGAAACTAGGCAATAGATAAGGAAAAAATAAACGATAGCAGAAATGGAACAGAAGATGATATAATGGATAAGCCTGCTGGATTAAGACATTTATGTGTACTATTAATTTACTGAGAGCCAATTGAAAATAAACTATGAGGCGCTGATACATTTCTGTCAACCATTTCCCAGGATTATTTTGAAAAAGTGCCCTTACATGTATAGATTTACTGTAATCAAAGGGGTGAAAGTACTCTAAAATTATTGCTTAATACTTTTTTCATGACTATATAGATTTATATTTCTAAGTGCTTAATTTTGACCAAAAAATTACAAAATAAGTACATGTATGCCTGCTCCCTTAAAAAGTCCCCCTTGGAACCAATCCATGCAACAATCGCTGGTGACATCAACTACATGTACATGTACAGAACTTGTATAAGCTCGCACCACAGTATACTGCATGACATTCTGCATGTGACGTACATGCTAAGCAAGGTTTTTCGCCACAAAAAGTGGTGTGCTAAATTATGGGTCTAAAAAAACTCCCTTTTCTATATACAATATCTTTTAGCACAAACAATGATAGACAGGTTGAGTTTTATAAAAATACAGATCTATTGAACTTCATATGAGTTTTGATCACAGTAAACCTTTAAAAGCAAGTGGGCAATAAACTAGGATGGTGGGGCTGATGAAAGGGCAGGCATGGGGTAAGGAAAGGCAGGCCAGTGTGCACGCTGGGAGGCAGGCAGTTGGGCAGCCAGGTAAGGAAACATCAGGTCTTTTCACACTTGACAAATCTCGGGGTTGACGCGGGGGTTGAGGCAGGGTTGGCGCGGGTTTGAAATTGGCAGCGGTTCACACTTGAAATTTTTCAACCCTGCGCCAACCCCCACGTCAACCCCAAGATTGACTTCAACCCGGGTTGAAGTCAACCCTGCTCCGGACCAGGGTTGAGATTTTTTGCCCCAGGTTGAAACCTTCGCCCCGGGATGAAAAAGGCAGTGTGAATTGAATCGGTTTGAGGTCGCCCCGTGTTGAAGGTGGGTTCGCGAAAGGCAAATGTGAAACGACAGTGGGTTGAACGCGGGGTTGAAAATCAAATTTTAACCCAGGGCAGGAATGGAGTTCGCCCCGGGTTGAGTTCGTCCCAGGTTGAAAGCTTGCAGTGTGAAAAGGCCTATCCAGTGATGAAACCCAGAAATATCTAACCTGTGAGGTCTACAATTTCATCAGGTTTGTCGCGGTCCAAAGCCAAGGCCTCTAGGTTGCGGTAGTACGTCTGCAGGACGGGGTTCTCAAAATCCTCGCTCTTAAACTTGAACGTCAGCTTCTTGATAACTTCCTTAGCCTTGTCAATCTGATCACTGTTTGCTGCCAAAAGAAAAATTCATAAAAAGAATACATTTGCAGTGAGCTGGAAATTCATATTTGTGTCCGATTTCTATTGATTTCTAATCAACGAGAAAATTTTTATGTGAATCGGTTTGCGGAAACACCATGTGAGAATCGTTCGTACTTTCGCACTTCTGTATTGTTCTCACTTCTCGCAATTAAGGTCTCAACGTTTCGACTAGTCTGCTCTAGTCCTCATCAGGAGACCAATTTTTTTATGATATGCTTTCGCATGATGATTACTGGTCTTGTTATCTTTTTATCAATTAGGCTTGAAGAGAAATTAATCAAATTCATCACCAAAGTAAAAGGCTTCCTTTAACATCAGCCCATTCTTACTCTTTTCGAAAATCAACGAGCAATACATTAATAGGTTTCCCATTCCCGTTATCCATTTATGTGCATCTTTTACTTGCATGTTCTTGTTCCCTTGTCATTTAGCCTTTGAGAAAGATCCTGCTAGGATTGAAACCCGTCAGGCCCTTCTAACTCCAAGCATTTGGTAAAGCTACATGATCAATAGAAAGACAATGGGAAGGCTGACAAGTGAAGATGGGGCTTTGTATTTGGGTACCTTTTGGCTGATCATCTGGCAGAGAAAGGTTCCTGATGTCATCGGCGTAGGGCAGGTAGAGGAGATGGAATCCTGGTGGCGTCACCTGTACGTTATGTTCATCGAGCTCTTCAGCCTGCCAAGAGGAGAGAATCCATGCAATTCTTTGTCAGTTTAACCACTCAACAGCGACAAATCATAAGATGATGCCAATATGGACCTTACTGGAAACTCGGCATTGAGAAAATATAAAATATTCTGCCAGCCCAGATGTCAAATCCTTGGCCATAAGGTATGGCTGATCAATAGCACTATCGCTGGCACCTTGCACCATGTCCGAAACTGGCTTTCCACACAGCTTTGTCTAGGTCTATTGCTTTGGTGCCTCCACATATTTCCAATGGAGCATAGACCTAGACCTAGCTCTAGACAACAGATTTGGATGCAGCCTAAGCTAAACAGACCTCATTTTTGGCCAAGCAAGGGCACTGCGACAGATCTTGGATATACACACAATAAAACATTCTGTGGGCATTTACAAAGTTTCAGTCAATTAACATATGTGTTCACCGGCTGAGATGTAGAACATTTTAATCTGATATCGACATAAATTTTTGGAACAATCTTGCTACATGCGTTTCTTATTTTCAGAAAGGCCCTAGTACCCTTGTACACTCTTGTGCTTGGCTAAAATATTGTAAAGAGCGTAAAATGTTGAAGTGTAGAGCAGCAGATGTAAATACAGAACTGTAGAAAGCATTAACATTTTCACCACATGTGATTGTTATCTGGGTCTACTGCGGGTTGTTAAAGGACTAAATCTTTGGCTGATATTACCTGAGGTCGTAGGGCAACAAAATGCGGCGCTGAGTTCTTGCGTGGAATGAATCGGCAAATGGCAACCACCTCCTTAGCGAGGCATCGCTGGAGGAGAGCGGAGAAGAGGCTGGTGCTTCCCTTGACGACATTCTCATCCGGGAAGATGAACTGGCCAGGCCGAATGTAGTAATGTGGCTTCAGGCTGGTGCGGGGCTTAAACCCCATCAAGCAAAGACCTGGGGGAAAAAAGATTAAAAATAGATATAATCATCAAATAACAAGGCAAACTGATTGAATTTAACCACCGTTTCAGACAGGCGTGTCAGAGTTAAGAATTAAATTAAGGACATAGAAAGTTCAACGTCTGAAACAATTAGGAGCGACCAGAGGAGACTTTTGTCTTGTATGACAAGCACAGAGGGTTAGGGTTAAGTTTGCCTGTCTGAAACCAAAATCTGAATTGGGTTGACCTAGGGTCGCTCCTAATCTATTTAGTTCGGCGCGACGCTGGCACACCTGTCTGAAATGGGGGTAGAGTCATCATGAAAAGTGAACACAGAAAATTGACTGGAGCAGGAATCGAAGCCGTGCAGCGACCTCTGGAATATCTTACCGGCATGCACTCTTACCAACTTAGCTATCCAGCTGTAAATCATGTTGCAGGTGCCCCTAATAGTCAATTGTGCAATGAAGCCATACACATACCGCTACAGCCAAAAGATCATTTAGGATAAGAGTTAAACATTTTCAACATCATTCAGATCGTGACTACCTGGATCACCGAAGTTTTTTATTTGCGTCAGTTCCTCCTTCTCAAAGACGATGTTCTTCCCGCCATGCGTCTGAAACTTCTTAATATCGGTTGGCATCAGTAATTCCCCGGTATCCTGCCCAAAAAAACCCAAACAAACATAGGCTTTCATGTACAAATAGCTACCGCTTATTTTCTTGATATTAATGAGTTTTCGCAGAGAAGACATGAAAAAAAGAAATACTGGGCATATGCAAATTAGGCTTGCCATTCACCCACGTAGGTGAACAATGCATACTCAGTGCTTTTTGGATGCTCATGAAAAAATCATGCGCTGGCTAAGGTGGGATTTGAACCCATGACCTCCTGTTGCTGATGCCATACCACTAGACCACCAAGCTAGATAGGGTCATCTGCAGGGTACATAAAAGTTCAATCAAATTTCTTCTCAGTTCAAACTGGCATATTAATTACAAAGACAGCATTTTCCCTTTTTTAACCAGCTTACCTCACAGAAAACACATGTTTTACTTTTCAGAGGGTCGTTTGTCTTTTTGTACAGTTTGACCGGGTAGGGCTTCGTCTGTTGACGTACCAAGTTGTACCTGATGAAAGAAAATAACAAAAATAGATGAGAAATTCTCAAATACATTACAAGGGAAACTGACTGGATTCATTTTAGTAATTGAAAAGTGAACATAGAAAAAATTACTGGAGCGAGGTTCGAACCAGCGACCCCCGGAATACAATACCAGTGCTCTACCAACTGAGCTACATGTAGTATAGTATCGTGATGACAAATACATTTGTGGAAGTATAATTACCAGGACAATAATTCATTCTTAGAATAAAAGAAAAAGATAAAAGCTCAAAATTTAGCTGTATGGAATTTGCACGAAGATGGACAAAGCCCGCAAATTACCACCAAAATGACATAGCATTCATTTTTGACAGTGTCCCTTTTCCATCAGTGAACTAGCAAGATCTATTACCCTTTATTTTACCCTTCACTGGATTGGATTGGATTGAATTCTCACGTGTGTGTGTACAAATGTATCTTTATGTCAAGCCCAAATCCATCGTTTAGCGATGAATTTTGGCTTTAGCGATAATCGCAAAGCATTAGTGAAATCAGCCCCAAATCCGGCAATCTGGCAAAAGGTGGATCAGATCCCACAAATTGTGGATCTAGTGGGAACGAGCTCCTAAGAGACTAAATGAACCAAAAAACAAACAACTCATGCCAAAGGGACCAACTGACAAACAAGAGAAATTTCTTACACTCCTACTCCTAGATCAAGACCCTTGCCGAGGGTCAAGGTCAATTTTCCCAGAGAGCGTTTCTTGTGGTCCTTTGCCCGTACCCTCATCCGAAGTTCGTCAAACTTCTCAGCTGGATCCGGCAAGACTCCTAGGTCCTCATCCTCCGGCGAAAAGACAATGTCCTGCAAAGAATGACAGGCGTGTAACCACGTTTGAAAGTTGCCTCGCCCATTTGCCACTTCTTCAAAGACCATGGACGATGGCACAATGGTGTATGGACAAAGTAGCGCGAGGGCAAAGTGAAAATGCGGAGAATGGTGACTGACACTATTCACATGTCGCATCTGGGCTATATGTATGAACAACCAATTTTGTGATAGATTTTCATTTTGACTTCCAATACAAATGTACTGCAACCAATCAATGTTTTGATCTAGTCTTGATTCACGGCAAAGTTATTACTCAAATGTACAAACGGATTAGCTTGAGAATCCTGTAAATGTCGTGCAAGCATGGGAACCTCTAAGCACGCTACGTCGTCTCCATGACACACTGTTGAATATGTACATGTATGATTACCTGCAATGGCCTGCACACGTACTGTACATGTACATGTATGTTTATAATTGGCATTGGCTGTGCCTGAAAAGTAATACATGCGCAGTGCGTTTCCCCCATTTTCTGGGGGAGATTCAACAGGATTCCCAAGACGTTTTTACAGACCTACATATAGATCAGTAGGTACGTACGGGTGGATCACCTGTACGTACATATGTTCATACGTGCGGGTCAGTGCGGGTAATAGTTTCGAGTATCCACACCAACGTCGTGAACCGAGACTAGTTTCGATAACAAAAATGAGTATTGATTCTTTATAAAGAGGCCGTTGTTTTAGGAATTACCTGATAGAATTTGGTCAGGTCAAAGTCCTAGCCCGGCAGTACCAGGTGCATGAGTTCGATGTCGATGCCGATCTCATGTAGGTCCTTGGCCTTGGTCTTGGCCTGTCGTTGGGCCGACAGGCTGGCTCCGTGCGGGTCATCATTGTTGGTGAACAGAAGAATTCTCTTGTGGCCAATCTTTTGAGTGCTGGGAATTTCAGGATCAATATCGATATTACACCTTTCATTTCCATGGTTCATCTTTTATCAATAGTATTTACAAAGCTTCATTGGCATACTACATCATGCACTTTAAATATCTCTCCCAAGAAATGTTCCCCTCTTAACCCCCTTCTGACTGCGAAGCAGCTATGAGAATATTAATGATTGCTTTGTTATATCCATTGAAATGCACTGAATGGGGGCACTTCTGGAACAAAAAGTTCTGTGCACCTTTATTGTCCAAAAAAATATGCTAGTTGTGGTACATTTACCCCTTGGTTTGCATTTGAATAGATCTGCATACTTGCACAGATTGCAATCTATGAATTCCGAACACAGCAGCCTTGACACTGATTATGTCAGAATGGAATTTGGGATATTGTCAGGCGGTATTTAACTATTGCTTGCCTGCATTGTTTATGCCAAGCTCTCTGCACATTATGGCCTGCTCAGATGACCTATATTTGACTGTATGTTGGCAGGTAATGAGGCCAGTAAAAATAAAACCCCAAAAATACGGGCTGATGGGGTCAAATGATGCTATATATTAAAGGGAGCATAATAATTTTGTTTTGGAGGCCTTGCAAATCCTATAATATAGGATTTGCAAGGCCTCCAAAACAAAATTATTGAGTTTGAGACAGAAAATGGACTGAACAGTTCGTAAACAGTGCAAACAGTCACCATGGGAAATCTTGGTTCATCAGATGCTCCAGGGGCTTTTAAAAAAAAATCAAGATTAAGTGTCTTTTCCAAAGATCGTTCGTCCGAACGATTTTTGGAGCAAACATAAAGTTAACTATTCTTCATGTTTTATAAGAAAAATCGAGTCGGGTTTTTGCTATTTTCTCGTGACTCAGTTGTCCCATTGAGCTCAAATTTTCACAGGTTTATTATTTCATGTACATGTTTGATCAGACAAAGTATGAGTGCAGTCCTGTGACCTTTACCAATCATGTATTGTACCTTTAAAGACAAGCTCCAAACTCTAATACTTTAGAAAGAGTTTTTAAAATGCTATTTATTGTTTGATTATAATTCTAATTAAGATGGAGTTTGGTCATCTGACATGGCATTAGACTAAGAGGTACAGTATGAGAAAGCAGAATACTAGGGTTACCTCTGGGAGAACATGTTGGAGCATGTCCATAATGCATCACTAAGGGAGAACCCGTTGTTATGGCCATAATCCCATAAAGTCATAATCATCTGTTTAAACAACCAAACAAAAATTCAATTCAATTTGGCATTTATAACTACTTCCAGAAAAATAGTGCAGGGATGTCATGTGTCATACTTATGAAATAATAAAAATTAATCAACAATAAGGCACTCAAAGGTGTAAAGAGAAAATGGATCAGGATTCAAGCCTTGGAAGTCACAGGTTCAACTCCCGCTTGAGCCATTTTATCTTTGAATGACATATTTACAATAAAGAAAATGTGAGTGGAATACATTGCAAGTATAATATAATGTAAACACACAAGTTTGAGACAATAAAAAACCTTAAGTTTTGATAAACCTTGTAAACCAGGTTTATTAAAAAAAATGGCAACTGATCATTAAGCTAAAAACCATATGCGTTTTACATTTCTATAACATTTGGGAGGCTAATCATCCTTACTTGCAGCTGGGGTGCTGAATTACCAAGGTTGCAGCTACAACGTGATTGGGTTGAAGGCATTTATGGGCACCTTTAGCTGATACCCACTGATTTTCAAGTTGTATAATGCGAGCTGCGCTGGGGTTATCAAGATCCTGAAAAGAGAAACAAGAAAATGTTTCCAAAGTGTGCATAAAAAGTTTTCCCTGTGAGACAAAATATTTTGACTTGAACCGACCTGTCCTGACCAAACCAGCCTGGGGGTCGATTTCACGAAACTCATCTTAACTTACTATCAATTGTAGGACTTATGATGCATTGCAGCCCTACATAGAAGTCATGGGATACGATAGGTTATCCTCCGTAACTCGAGTTACGATCGATCACAGCTTCGTGAAATCGACCCCTGACCTGAGCAGGATTTCACACAAATAACACACAAGTCTATGGAAACGGCTGCAGTCACTGGCTAGTGGCTGCCATAGGTACATGCGTAATTTGCAGTCGCAGCCGGAGAATTGGGACACGGCTAAGATTAATCTTACGACGAGTTATATTCGGTTATGTGGTTTTCATTTTCTCCAAGCCCAGATAGAGTTGTTTAATACCTGGAGTACGTAGATGTGATCAAAGTTCCCGGTGTTATTCTTCTTCTCGGTTCCGAAGAAGACGACTCCCAGCATGTCCCTGTCACTGCTGATGATCTTGTTTGACAGAACACTTAGCGCTCACTGAAAACAAAAAGCAACATACTTAGCACATGACATAAATGTTCATTTCATAGTAAAAAATTATTTGCAGGTTTGCATGGGGAAGGTAAAATGGAATGGAGTTTGTGGTTACACTAGTTAAACATCCTCTTTTGTGTACACGTATGTATGGTTCTGAGAAGAACAGGCTATGCATATCTGGTGCTTTGTATCCAAGGTTTTCACAAAACTGATATTTGGAACTAATTTGGAAAGTCCCTACTAAAATGTTCATCAAATATCCACAAGGGAAATTGAATGAATTTTAAATCATTGGAAAGTGAACACAGAAAAATTGACTGGAGTTGGATTCGAACTGGTCAGCGATCTCCAGAATACTATGTACACCGGCGTTTTCCCAATGAACTATCCAGCACTATGTTGGTGATGCCCCCAATAGTCAATTATCTTTGTTCGTTTGGCAGTCAGAAGTCAATTTTTTTTGCCGACCTTGATACAGAGCTGAAAATGGTTCTCGTTTTCCGCGGTTGCTTTCTGGAACATCAAGTCCCCGCAGTCCACCAGGAATATGGGACTGTCCTTGTAAGAATAGGTTTCCTTATATCCAGTGTCTCCATCTTCATCTTCATCACCGCTACCTCCATCTGCATAGCCGAAAGACGTCCCCCAATTGCCCCAATTGCTCATGATGACATCACTGAAAAATAAGACAAAACAAACAAAATTTGGTAAAGTAGGCGATGGAGGCTTACACATTTAAATGTCATACTTTGGTTTTTGTCAAAGAAATACCGATTCATTGGCAAAAATATCAAGTAACAGTCATCAGTGAAAATTTTAGTCCCATACAATGGCCACTTTTTGAGAAAACAGTGAAAAACAGCCACGGTATTTCTTTAGTCTTTTCTCTTTTCTTTTTGATCTTTTAAAAGATCATAAAGATTTTCGGTTGTTGTTTTACTAATTTCTGGATAAATACACCATTTCATGCAGACAATATTTAATGATATGTTTCTACCACCACCATCTTCATACCCTATATTAAGTTAGCCTATACGTAAATCTGAGAACATTTCTGATTTGATTTCTTACCAAAGTATGATACTACATGTACCTTTAATATGTTTAAATATATTGACCAAAAATGCCTCAAAATGTCAGCATATTTTGACATCGTGCCAACGTTTTTGGTTGGAAAAACATTGATTTTCATACAAATAAAGAACCTACTTTCATCCCCGACATTCTGAGAAGAGGGTTGTTACCGATGCGTTGTTATGCCATGCGTACAGGGGGGAGGGGGGTTCAGGCCAATGCGCACCGTACACAAATGAAAAATTTGCGTAGCCATATCGTGCGAAAAGAGAGGTAAAAAAACGAGAAAAAAGCACCGTGATTTTTTTTTTCTTATTCAACATAGGCCACTAGGCCTAGGCCTAATGAAAAATAGTAAAATACATTCTAAATGTATAAAAACCTGTTATATTTTTAAAGTCATTTAATTCATAATTTGAAAGTGGCGTCCAAATAACGGTACCGGCCCGGATTACTCTGAGCTGACTTTGCGCTTTTCGTGATTGTTTGTCGTATAATAAACATTTATCACGAAATAGTTTCAGTTCAAAAGATGCATTAAAATGCAAAACAAATCAACGACCAATTTTCACACAGCATCTTTTTCGATGCTACGCTAATTTCCCCTCTTAGTTACGACACCATATCATTTCTCCGTCTTCACATCACACACTCATAGAAGTATTTTCGAGAAAACGATCTTAAAATACATAAATAAATGGACATTTTGCATCACTCACGACGCAGTAACTCACATGTTTCGTCCTTCCGATGTCAACCCAGTTGAACTCCATGAACTCTGACCTGTCAGCAACATAGGGTTAAACCACTACGTCATCAAGAGCCAATCAGAGAGGATCCTCACTGAACTACATATTCATGTAAAACTTTTATATGAATATTCAGTAGCCGTCTTGTCGCCATATTTTCGTCCAACAAAATTTTCCAATCTTTCTTGATGAACGAAGATAATGGACAAGCAGCAAACGAGAGCTATTTTTGCTCGCCAACCAGGTAGGATTAAATGATGTAGGCCTATAATGGGATGACCAGTTTTTTCAAGGGGCATATATGTAGTGTAAGGCTGTATCAAACTGTTTAAATTATCTCAGACTCAGTCAGCTCAGGGGCCTAATCTAATATGTTTGTATTTGGCATACGAAAGTTGATCAACCTAACGTTAGCCCAGGCGCGATTCTAGAGTCAAAATTTTTGGAGGGCTAGAAGAGCCATTAGGCCTATTTTTTTTTTTTTTTTTTTTTTTGGGGGGGGCTAGAAGACCCAATATTTTGGGTTCTTCTAACACTCGCTTCTGCTATGTCAATTAGGCCTAGTATTAGGGGTCGACAAACATGAACAGCGGATGTACAACGCCTTGCAGGAGCTACACTCATTCATGGATGACATCACAACAGCTGCAATTGCGCCCTCTTGTAGTATCGGTCAGGCGCTCAGAGAGGCCACTTCACAGTATAGACGGCAGGCTCAGACGCTTCGACAAGTCAATGACATCCAGTGACACTCAAAACTTCATAAATATTCCTTTAGTGCCAGAACTAAGAGACCTACCTTCCTTTCAAGTGATTCTAACAGTAAGGTTTCAGCCAGAGACAGCCTGTTTGCTGTTTTGGACATCCAGTTGTTTTGGAAACTGTTGTACTTGTTAATGTTAGGCCAAGCCATGAAAAAGCATGACCGGGCCCAGGCCACCGGGCCTGAAATCCTCCTCTTGTCAACTCTGTACTTCAATACAACATGCTTCTTAAAATCAATAAAGCCTGGCTTCTAGATACTTTCCATGATCAATCAACCCTCGTTGACTTTATCTGTTAATCAAGTCAGTGTCTAAAATGATCCATGGGCTTGAAGTTGATAGTCCAATATTAGAGGTAGTTAGAGTTTACAGAAGCCAAGGGCCCATGCAGGCAAAGCCCAGGCCTAGCCAGGTTTTTCAGTGGCAGGGCTTGACCAGTATTTAAGTATCTTTCACTTTGTAGTGCACCATATACATTTGGTTTTGTTTATTTATGCTACAATCTCTATGCTACAGATGACCTGCTTCAGTGCCCAGTTGGAAGTGACCATTCTAACCTGCCAGCCAGGGGCATCAGTCAGCAAACAGATTGACAACATCTTACAAGAAATGGATCTGACATCACTCAGGGTATTATTAAACACTGTATACAGTTTTAAAAACTTGAAAAGTGAACAAAGAAAAATTGACTGGAATTCAAACCTCCGACCCCACAAATACTGAACCGGCACACTTACCAACTGAGCTATCCAGCCCTATGTTGGTAGTGTCCCTAATTGTTCTTTGTCAGAAGCCATGAAAACCAACTTTTTCACTTTTTACAAGCTCTTGACAACAGATTCCGATTTTTGGCTTGGAAATACACACGTATGCCTAGATGTATTTGCTCTGTGATTCCTCTTTTTTAGTAGAAGTATTCCTAAGATAGGTTGGCAGCTATGCTGTATTGTAGTGAAGGAAAAAAAATGGCTAGAAGGCCTGTGCCTGGCAAGCTTTTCAGTGGCCAGGCCCAATATTTAGCTTATAAAAGAGTTTATATTCCTTATAATCAGTCATTTCTTTATTGTTTTTATTGATTTTTACACAGAGAATTCAAGTGGCTTCCATACAGATTGGAGCCAGTGACCGAATGCTTCTTGACAAAACGCTGATGGAAAACGACAGTGATAACTCTCCTTCATCTTCCATGAAGTCAGAGGTCATGAGGTCACCAGCAAATCAATCCCCTGGGAGTGACCCTCTAGCACTTGGTGCTGTAGAAGTAGTCAATCTAGAACAAGGTATACAATTATACAGTGTTTGAGCAGTCCCCCACTTTAAAGGTACATGTAGTATCATACTTTGGTAAGAAACCAAAACAGAAATGTTCCGATTAATGTATAACTTTCAGGATATGAAGATGGTACTGGTAGAAACATATACTGTTAAAACCTTTCCACTTGAAATGGTGTATTTATCCAGAAATTATTGAAACAACGACAGGAAATCTTTTTGATCTTTTAAAAGATCAAAATTAAAAGAGAAAAGACTTAAGAAATACTGTGGCTGTTTTTCACTGTTTTCTGAAAAAGTGGGCAACGTATGGGACTGAAATTTTCACAGATGACTGTTACTGTATCTTTCTTGGTATTTTTGGCCATGGATCTGTATTTCTTTGATAAAAACCAAAGTATGACACTACCTTTAAGACGTTACAAAGAAAAACCCAACTGTCTATACGCATTGAAAAGTGAACAAAGACAAATTGACTGCAGTGGGATTTGAACCAGCAACATTCAGAATACCATAACAGTGCTCTTACCAACTGAGCTATCCAGCCCTATGTTGGTAGTGTGACTTATAGTCAATTATCTTTGTTTGTATGGCAGTCAGAAAGTAACCATGCACATATACTGCTATATCCCAGGGATCATTATATCGTTACTCGAAGCAATGCTGCAACCAGAAAACAGTACATGTGGTGCATCGCTCAAAGAAGATGCAGCTTCTTTTACATGTAAATCAACATAACCACAATGGAAACTGAATGATCCTTCCCTTAGAATATACATGTGAGTGGTTTCATGGTTTCTGACTGCCAAATGAAAAAAGGTTAATGGACTATAACAAGGACACCATCAACATAGGGCTGGATAGCTCAGTTAGAAAGAGCACCGGTATGGTATTCCAGTGGTCGCTGGTTTAAATCCTGCCCCAGTTAATTTCTCTTTGATCACTTTTCAATATCTTTCTATATATAATATTACACAAAAATGATTGTCAATTTAACTACAGATGAGATCAGCCTTCAGGAGTTCTTTAGAGGCTGGCTTCACGACTCAGGAACTGACAGGGAGCACCTGCACCTGAAGTTACCTCCAACAGGTTGGTAGTCCTTAAAGCTAGTATCATACTTTGGTTTTTATAACAGAAATACAGATTCATTGGCACAAATATCAAGACAGATACAGTAACAGTCATTTGTGAAAATTTCAGTCCCATACGATGCTCATTTGTTGAGAAAACTGTGAAAAACAGCCACGTACAGTATTTCTAAAGTCTTTTCTCGTCTTTTCTCGTTGTTTTACTAATATCTGGATAAATACACCATTTCAGGCGGGAACATTTTAACGGTATGTTTCTACCACCACCATCTTCACACCCTGTAAGTTATAGTAAATCTGTGAACATTTCTGTTTTGGTTAATTATCAAAGTATGATACTACCTTTAACACACGTCAACATTTTCAACACTGGCAAACCATTGTCAAACCATCTGTTTCTATTCTGCAACACACAGCTGGGGGTGGAGATTGGCTGACGTTAAAGTGTGATCTGCAAGAACGATTCCTTAACGCATCATTCCTCCCCTTCCAAGGACAGTTTGTGAGTTTCAGTTGAAAGAGAAACTTTTAATATGCTGGTTGGGCCTAGCAAAAGAAAAAAAAACAGGCCAGACCTGGGCTTAATTTGTCTGGGCCAATTTCATAAAGCTGCTTAAAAACAAAATTTGCTAAAAGCATGAAAAAGTTTTCCTTGATCAAACATGATTACTAACCAAATGTTCATGTGATGTATCATGTTTACTGCTTTTAACTCGTATTCTGCTATTCATTCACAAGGAAATTTGGCTGGCATACTGGTTTTATTTACCAAGGTTTTTGGTGCTCACTTCCTTATCATATTCCTCTGACAGTGCTAATCTCCTCTAATCCCCTCTGAAATGGATAATCTCCTCCACAGATCTTTGTAACATGGAGGACCACACAAGCCTGGAGATTCACCCTGATCGATCACAGAAACTGTCAGCAAGAACTCAAACAGCTTAAGGATGAGTTTTAGAGGTACAAGCTAAGAGCTCAGGGCGTCCTCAAGAACAAGTCTGTCATGATCAAGGTGAGTTTAATCTCGCTCTTTCTTGCTAGAAAAGCTCTTTTTCTCAAGATGTTGTGACCAATCTAGGATGTTTGCGATGAATTCTCTTTTATGACTGAGTGTGGCTCTGAGAAGAGGCGGTAACTCAACGTTTCGGGCTGCATGTGCTCTACTACTGCAAGGGAAGGTGCTGGTTTGTACCTGTAGGGCTTTTCACACTTTCCAAAATCTCGGGGTTGGAACCGCAGATCGAACCCCGAGAATTTTATTTCAACACTTTCAAAAGTTTCAACCCGAGCCAACCCAGTTAGGACAGCCTATTACCGGGTAAAAATCAACCCTGGTAGGGGGAGCAGTGTTGAAAATCTCAACCTGGGGCCAATTTCACGGCACTGCTAAGCACAAAAATTTGCTTAGCACAAAAATGTCTTGCCTAATAAAACAAAGCGCAGTTAAAAATTTAATTTGATGTTCATGGCCAGTTAACAACAGCCAAAGAACAATCACAAACGATACACAACACATGGATATTTGGTTGTTAACTCTGTTTTTATTAATACTGAAATGTCATGCTTAGCAAATTTTTGTGCTAAGCAGCGCCGTGAAATTGGCCCCTGGTTCCAAACTGCTTTTTGTGCCGTGATCTGTGTCGTATGAAACCAACTCATCATAAATGTAGTGTGAATGTTGCATCTCTCCAATCTGGTTCAAAAACTTGCCAGGCTGAACCGGGGTGGAACCGGGTTGGTTTCAGCACGGATCACTGGCAAAACGGAGATAGTGTGATAAGGCCTCATGTGCACTGCCAAGCGCTGGAGCACGAACAGGCTTGTGAAAGATGTTTTCAAGTCTTATACATGTACATGTATGTTGTGACTGCTTCTAACTAATTACCCTGTCATTGACGATTATGTCCCCCAGGTTTGTCCGTCAAATTAGTGTGAACAGAAAAGACCGTGAAATGATAAAATTGACACCAATTCCACATGATTGAATTGTTATTCTTACGCAGCATTTGCAAAGGGCGCCCCCTATTGGCACATAGGAGCAAGTTTGATCAGCTACTATCTGTCAACCACTGGTTGAGGGTACCTGGTACCAGTGGAATTTTTGGTGTACAGGTTACCAGAAAAAATCCACCAGTGGTTGACAGATTGTCGCTGACCAAACTTGCTCTATATGTTTCTGTGTAGCACCCTCTTGTTGTGGTTTTGTGAATAGTGTGTCATTGATTATGTTTTGTGCAGAATAGACCGATCTGACGCCACGATATCCTGTCCGCCATTACTGCGGTGTCCCCGCCTGCCTTTTGTCCGGCCACAAACGAATTGACGTCCGCCGCACTCTATAACTGCAGGGTGTACGTCCATGATTTGGGGGGACGTACACCCCGCAGTACAGAGTGCTGCGGACGTAAATTCTTTTGTTCCCGGACAAAAGGCGGGCGGGGACACTGCAATAATGGCAGATGGTATGTTACGCCATCGGATCAGTGTATAAAACATGGGCGTAGATCCCGGGGGGTGGGGCTAGGGGGATTGCAACCCTCCCAGGTTTTCACTTTTTTTACATATATAAAAAATGATTTTTGTGCACAAATGTATATGGAAGTACGACCCAGCTACACGATCAACCCTCCCAGGTTTAAATATACTACTGGTATAAAATATGTACGTGTACACCTGTCTGGTGCCCTCTTGTGGTGGTGCGTATTCTGAGTAGTATGTTCTGATTATGTCTTTTGCAGGATACATCGAGTAATAAAGAAATTGAGGCTCTACAATCCCAATGCACTGACATGAGAGAGAGGATTTCAATCTTGAGACAACAACTTGACGACGAAGAAGCCAATCATAAACAAACAGTAATCAAATCTCATTGTTTTATCATTAAAGGTATGATACATGATTGATTGGTAAAGGTCACAGAACAGCACTCACACTTAGTCTGATCCAGCATGTACATAAAATAATAAACCTGCGGAGATTTGAGCTCAATCAGACCACTGAGTCACGAGAAAAAAAATAGAAAATCTGACTAAATTTTTCTCTTAAAACATTAAAATGGTTTTGATCTTACCCCAAGATCAAAGCTGTTTTCAGTATTTGTTTTACTAATTTCTGGATAAATACAGCATTTCAGGCGGAAAAAATTTATCGGGAGTATGTTTCTACCAGCAACATATGTTCAACGCCATAGCAACCATCCTCCAGTTCACTAAAGAAACCAGCTATGATACGTATTCAAAGTTTTCTTTCACTTAAATTCAATCTTTTCGATATGACTGTATTGTATGAAATTGCATTATGAATTTTATTAGCTCCTGTGGGTATGTCGCATCAATTTGTTTTTTATTGAAGTCATGTTTGTGAAGAGAGGAACATATGCATGGTTCAGGTGAAATTGACATTTAGAGTGATTCGCTTTGATAATTTTACTTCTTTAAAAGGATATGACAAACATTATAGTATTGTTATTATAGTATATAATGAAACAAATTTATGGCTAACAAACTTTTTCTTTCACTTAAATTTAAGATATTGATTGTATACTGTGTGCACATACGATATGTTTTGTAGCTTCTTTGTATTCTGTCTTTGTAAACAAATCTATAGGATTGTCGTCCTCTTATGGAATCTAAAGGAATAATTAATATTATGATAATTATTAATCATTACGCTTGATGTGAAACGAGTCTATAATGTGCACTTAGATATTAATGGCAGAGCCCAGAACCTTGATTCACTATTAGTTTTATGTGCTTAGGTAATACAGAAAATACTTTTGGTAGGTGGTTGGGCTTTTGGTTTATGTGTTGGTTTGTCAATGAGTTAGTCATTCGGTCGGGCTGTCATTAGATGGGTCAAAATGGTCAGCCGGCAGGTGCTTCAGGCTCCCTGTCTGTGGATCGGTCATTTGGGTTAGTCGGTCACTCTGTGTATTATCAAAATTTCACAATTGACAATTTTCAGGAAATAAATAATGCGAACAATGAAATTAATTAATAGTATATAATGAATAGCCTTATAGCCTAAAATTATCTCTCTACAGATTTTGGTTATAAAAGTTTAATAAAAAAAAAATATATATATATACAACATGCAGAGACAACACTTGCTACTGGCAAGGCCGCTCTGATTTGCATTCTGGTCAATTTAATTAAGATTGAGGTGATCATCACATGGATAGTCACGATATGCTTAATATATGATTAATTGTTGAATACATTTATTGTATGTGTCAAGGGATGATACGGAATGATTAAAGGTAAAACCAGCTGCTCAGTCTGATATCTGACTCATTTTTCATTTCTTTGGTTCCGTGTGTCTCCGGCATTATTTAAATTCATGTAAATTGTTTTACGCAGTTTTTTCGGTGTCCCACACGGAGGCGCAGTATTCCAATCTGGGATTTGTATATAGTTGTCTTGACCAATTCTGGCGACAGCTGTACAGGTTTCTAAGTAGGAGACCGAAAACTTTGTTGGCTTTGGGTTGCGGTTTTATCTACGTGATATGCTCAGTTGAATTTATTGTTGAATTCCATGCCAAGATAAGTGTGGTTTGTAACAGAGTTTAACTTATTCCCATTCATATTGTATTGAGTATGGACGGGCTGATCCGTTTGTGAGTGGTGTGCATCACGTGGCATTTGTCGATGTTGAAGTTCATCTGCCATTTAGACTCCCAGCTACATGTTGAACTTCATCTAACATTTAGAATCCCAGCTACACTTGCAGTGTATCGATATCATTTTGCAGTGTTGTTCTGTCGGTTAGGTCTTTAACTTTACGATATATAATGCAGTCGTCAGCGAAAAGACGTACTTCACGGGATTCAATTCCCTGAGGGAGATCACTTATATCAAGTATGAACAGTAATTAAGGGGCCAGGACGGTGGCTTGTGGGACACCCGTGTCACGAGCTCAGGTGACACCGGCCTATATGTAATACAAAAAGCTGAAGTATCTTTTTATTTAAAATGTGGGCTTTCCAGATATATATTTTTATTAAAATGCCTATGCATTTATTTCTATTTCTTTGACAAAAACCAAAGTATGATAATTATTACCTTTAAACGTTTTTGTCGTTGCCTTTGTATCATGTTTAAAAATCAGTTATGTATGTACAAAAAAGGGGGAGAAAGCTCAAAGTGACCATCCAAGTTTCTGAGACTCTGAGATAATTTTCTCGAAAAGACGTCTGTCTGAGATATCGCATCTCGGAAAGACGTCTTTCCGTGAAGGGAAATTGGCGTTCTTATGCACTCGTTGGTTTCAATGAGTCAATATCCTTCTACTTCAAGCTTGTATAAGGCCACATAAGAAACACAAATTGTTTAGCGTCCACCTCTTCCAAATTTTCTAGGTAGGGAGGGAGGTTTTTATTTTTTATTTTAAGGATAGAATGGCAACATGCCTGTGGAAGAAAAGATACATGGTATTCATGGTCAGAAAACATGTTAGGAAGATACTGAAGACCATAGAAGCTTTCAAGCTAGATATTTGACCATTGGAAATTTCAGTAGACTAGAAACCTATGTATGTAGACTTGACTCAAGTCGGGTTACGGTAGTTCTAGTCGTGCGCTCGGCTGATATTCCTTCAGTCCGCCACATCGGTACAAATTTCCGGAACGTTGATTATCAAATGTCCCTTCCGCTTAAATTTGTACATTTTTCGCATGCTGCAGCTTCTACCCCAGGTGGCCTTCATGATGTTTAGTCCAAAAATTACGAAAGATATTAGCGCACACTGCTTTTACATACAAGAAATAATTGTTTCCCCCAATATTTATTTTTTTGGAGACAAATAAAAAAAAAATAATAATACAGAAAAAAAAATAATAATACAGGTCGGGCTCATATCGGAGGTCGGGCGGGGACGCTAAACAAGTAATTTTTTTGTGGCCTAATAATCAATCTGCTGATGAAATAAAATAAACTTTCAAACTCCGCTTTGCAGAACTCTCAAACGCCGATCTGTAGTTGCATTTTGGAGGTGTCAATAATTATGTTTAGTCTGATGATGTTGTTGTCCTTTCAACAGTAATTGTCTACATCACACATATCCGTCTGTGGGACAATCTCGAAAGAATCAGACATGAACTTATTTCTTTACAGTGGGACAAACCCCCCTAATAGCGCTCCGCACTTGCGCTAAAAATAGCACCGAATCTCAGACGAACGTTGCAACCATAAAAACGTCTGCGTGTCAGCACGTGCATGTACACTACGTGTGTGAGACAATGTTTATCTGACATCCGGGGATTTTGTGACGCCATTAGTGCGGACCGCTATTATCCGTTGCGCGGACGATTTGCCATAAAAGGAATTTGCATTGTTGAAAACATTAGGAGATACGTGTAATAACTATGAGCATTATGATAGTCACTGTCTGTATAAATTTGCTTATTTACAATTCCTTCCGCAAGCACTGCCGACATATATGCGCATTCCCTTGGTCGTATATGCGCTATTCACGGTAGTCAGTCGGGTGGAAATTCACGACGTGCTGAAAATGGTTGCAATTGACTAACTCGATATGCGGTAAGTAGTATACAGTCATGTAGTATAAGGTCAAACTCATGTAGTATAAGGTTGCAGAGTTGTAGTTTAATGGTGTATAGGTCTCGCCCTTTTTCTGACTTTGGTAACAAGGTATGGGATGCTGACCGGCAATAGGCCGTACCTCCACCGCAGGCTAAGAACACACCTACTCGATCGCGCCTTCGTTGCATTTGACTACTTTGGCTGTGGCCCCCGTATCGTACCAGATGGCAAACCGCTCTGAATTGAAATATTGCAATGTCTGGTTGGCTGCGTGTAGGGGGAGTAATTAATATACGGCAACTGGATACATCAGCGAGTCCCTGGCAGCGATGAATCTTGGTTGAGGTGGTGACATTGGACTCCCCACTGTCGAGACACGAGTCCAATCGAGCGGCAGTATATTCCCCCATTAAGGTAAGGGTTACTTTAAAGGATAAATACAACAAAAACAACTTTCTGTTAAGAGACGTAGGCCTAACTAAACATACGTTTACATGGTGTCACCTACATTATGAGTAAGGTTAAATTTGTGGAAAGAGGGCAGGGCTTTGATTTTTGAGGGAAATTATGGGATAAAGACGGTGCACGGATGCACGGATAGATGGCCGAAGACGAGAATAGCAGCAGCACTAATAGCTCTACTCAAAATGTGACGTTGACGTGTGTTTGTAAACTTGAAATGGGTCCACTTTATAGTGTAGTAAATGATGATTTATAGATCATGCTGCATTGTTCTCTGTGTATTACATGTATGAATATGGCAGCGGCATCACGATCTTTTCCTTCGGCCTTCAGATTTCTAGGGCAAAATGAGCAAAATTCCAATTACACGAGTCTTTTTCTTTTCAGTCTAGATCAAAAATTATATGTATTGAAACCTGAAATTCCAAGACTCAATGAGATAATTTATATATCATGCTGCATCATTCTCTTACACGCGCTGTCAAATCCTATATTTTGAACACGATCTTTGCAATCTGTCTGCTAGTTTCTAGGGGGCAACCTGAGGAAAATTCCAATTACACGAGTCTTTTTATTATCAGTGTAGATCATAGCTCTGAATTTCTGAACCTGAAGTCGCCCTGCTTATCTGTAAATCTGTAATGATTTACATATCATGCAATACCGTTTTACACTATAGGCCTATGTGTATTATATATGGCAGCGCGCTGTCCAATCCTATATTTTGAACACGATCTTTGAAATCTGCCTGCTCGTTTCTGGGTCAAACTCCGAAAAAAAAAAAAAACTACACGTGTCTTTTTATTTTCAGTCTAGATCATATATCTGAATTTTTGAGCCTGAAGTCGCCCTGCGTAGCGAAATCTGTAATGTTTTACTTATCATGCAATACCGGTTTACACTGTATGTGTATTATATATGGCAGCACGCATGCGCAGTCTAATTCTTTATTTTGAACACGATCTTTGAAATCTGCCTGCTCATATCTGGGGCAAATTCAGGAAAAACAAAATTACACGTGTATTTTTATTTTCAGTGTAGATCATATATCTTAATTTTTGAACCCGAAGTCGCCCTGCATAGCGAAATCTGCAATGATTTATAAATCATGATATGACGTTCAACACTTTATGTGTATTATATATGACAGCGCGCTTTCCAATCCTATATTTTGAACACGATCTTTGAAATCTGCCTGCTCATTTCTGGGTCAAACTCAGGGAAAACAAAATTTCACGTGTCTTTTTATTTTCAGTCTAGATCATATATCTGAATTTTTGAGCCTGAAGACGACCTGTATAGCGAAATCTGTAATGTTTTACTAATCATGTAATACCGGGTTACACTGTATGTGTATTATTTATGGCAGCACGCATGCGCAGTCTAATTCTTTATTTTGAACACGATCTTTGAAATCTGCCTGCTCATATCTGGGGCAAATTCAGAAAAAACAAAATTACACGTGTATTTTAAATTTTCAGTGTAGATCATATATCTTAACTTTTGAACCCGAAGTCGCCCTGCATAGCGAAATCTGCAATGATTTATAAATCATGATATGACGTTCAACACTTTATGTGTATTATATATGACAGCGCGCTTTCCAATCCTATATTTTGAACACGATCTTTGAAATCTGCCTGCTCATTTCTGGGTCAAACTCAGGGAAAACAAAATTTCACGTGTCTTTTTATTTTCAGTCTAGATCATATATCTGAATTTTTGAGCCTGAAGACGACCTGTATAGCGAAATCTGTAATGTTTTACTAATCATGTAATACCGGGTTACACTGTATGTGTATTATTTATGGCAGCACGCATGCGCAGTCTAATTCTTTATTTTGAACACGATCTTTGAAATCTGCCTGCTCATTTCTGGGGCAAATTCAGGAAAAACAAAATTACACGTGTATTTTTATTTTCAGTGTAGATCATATATCTGAATTTTTGAATCTGAAGTCGCCCTGCATAGCGAAATCTGCAATGATTTATATATCATGTTATGACGTTCTACTCTGTATGTGTATTATATATGACAGCACGCAGTCTAATTCTTTATTTTGAACACGATCTTTGAAATCTGCCTGCTCATTTCTGGGGCAAATTCAGGAAAAACAAAATTACACGTGTATTTTTATTTTCAGTGTAGATCATATATCTGAATTTTTGAATCTGAAGTCGCCCTGCATAGCGAAATCTGCAATGATTTATATATCATGTTATGACGTTCTACTCTGTATGTGTATTATATATGACAGCGCGCTTTCCAATCCTATATTTTGAACACGATCTTTGAAATCTGCCTGCTCATTTCTGGGTCAAACTCAGGGAAAACAAAATTTCACGTGTCTTTTTATATTCAGTCTAGATCATATATCTGAATTTTTGAGCCTGAAGACGGCCTGCATAGCGAAATCTGTAATGTTTTACATATCATGTAATACCGGGTTACACTGTATGTGTATTATATATGGCAGCACGCATGCGCAGTCTAATTCTTTATTTTGAACACGATCTTTGAAATCTGCCTGCTCATTTCTGGGGCAAATTCAGGAAAAACAAAATTACACGTGTATTTTTATTTTCAGTGTAGATCATATATCTGAATTTTTGAATCTGAAGTCGCCCTGCATAGCGAAATCTGCAATGATTTATATATCATGTTATGGTGTTCTACTCTGTATGTGTATTATATATCTCAGCACGCAGTCTAATTCTTTATTTTGAACACGATCTTTGAAATCTGCCTGCTCATTTCTGGGGCAAATTCAGGAAAAACAAAATTACACGTGTATTTTTATTTTCAGTGTAGATCATATATCTGAATTTTTGAATCTGAAGTCGCCCTGCATAGCGAAATCTGCAATGATTTATATATCATGTTATGACGTTCTACTCTGTATGTGTATTATATATGACAGCACGCAGTCTAATTCTTTATTTTGAACACGATCTTTGAAATCTGCCTGCTCATTTCTGGGGCAAATTCAGGAAAAACAAAATTACACGTGTATTTTTGTTTTCAGTGTAGATCATATATCTGAATTTTTGAATCTGAAGTCGCCCTGCATAGCGAAATCTGCAATGATTTATATATCATGTTATGACGTTCTACTCTGTATGTGTATTATATATGACAGCACGCAGTCTAATTCTTTATTTTGAACACGATCTTTGAAATCTGCCTGCTCATTTCTGGGGCAAATTCAGGAAAAACAAAATTACACGTGTATTTTTATTTTCAGTGTAGATCATATATCTGAATTTTTGAATCTGAAGACGCCCTGCATAGCGAAATCTGCAATGATTTATATATCATGTTATGACGTTCTACTCTGTATGTGTATTATATATGACAGCACGAAGTCTAATTCTTTATTTTGAACACGATCTTTGAAATCTGCCTGCTCATTCCTGGG
Source organism: Astropecten irregularis (assembly GCA_963971285.1). NCBI lineage: Eukaryota > Metazoa > Echinodermata > Asteroidea > Paxillosida > Astropectinidae > Astropecten > Astropecten irregularis. The sequence goes on along the minus strand of OZ020255.1, from coordinate 13,373,906 downwards.
GCAAATTCAGGAAAAACTAAATTTCACGTTTCTTTTTATTTTCAATCAAGATCATATATCTGAATTTTTGAACCCGAAGTCGCCCTGCATAGCGAAATCTGCAATGATTTAGATATCATTTTATGACGTTCTACACTGTATTTGTATTATATATGACAGCACGCAGTCTAATTCTTTATTTTGAACACGATCTTTTAAATCTGCCTGCTCATTTCTGGGGCAAATTCAGGAAAAACTAAATTTCACGTGTCTTTTTATTTTCAGTCAAGATCATATATCTGAATTTTTGAACCCGAAGTCTCCCTGCATCGCGAAATCTGCAATGATTTATAAATCATGTTATGACGTTCAACACTTTATGTGTATTATATATGACAGCGCGCTTTCCAATCCTATATTTTGAACACGATCTTTGAAATCTGCCTGCTCATTTCTGGGTCAAACTCAGGGAAAACAAAATTTCACGTGTCTTTTTATTTTCAGTCTAGATCATATATCTGAATTTTTGAGCCTGAAGACGGCCTCAATAGCGAAATCTGTCATGTTTTACATATCATGTAATACCGGGTTACACTGTATGTGTATTATATATTGCAGCACGCATGCGCAGTCTAATTCTTTAATTTGAACACGATCTTTGAAATCTGCCTGCTCATTTCTGGGGCAAATTCAGGAAAAACAAAATTTCACGTGTCTTTTTATTTTCAGTCAAGATCATATATCTGAATTTTTGAACCCGAAGTCGCCCTGCATAGCGAAATCTGCAATGATTTATAAATCATGTTATGACGTTCAACACTTTATGTGTATTATATATGACAGCGCGCTTTCCAATCCTATATTTTGAACACGATCTTTGAAATCTGCCTGCTCATTTCTGGGTCAAACTCAGGGAAAACAAAATTTCACGTGTCTTTTTATTTTCAGTCTAGATCATATATCTGAAATTTTGAGCCTGAAGACGGCCTGCATAGCGAAATCTGTCATGTTTTACATATCATGTAATACCGGGTTACACTGTATTTTTAATATATATGGCAGCACGCATGCGCAGTCTAATTCTTTATTTTGAACACGATCTTTGAAATCTGCCTGCTAATTTCTGGGGCAAATTCAGGAAAAACAAAATTACACGTGTATTTTTATTTTCAGTCAAGATCATATATCTGAATTTTTGAACCCGAAGTCGCCCTACGTAGCGAATACTGCAATGATTTATAAATCATGTTATGACGTTCAACACTTTATGTGTATTATATATGACAGCGCGCTTTCCAATCCTATATTTTGAACACGATCTTTGAAATCTGCCTGCTCATTTCTGGGTCAAACTCAGGGAAAACAAAATTTCACGTGTCTTTTTATTTTCAGTCTAGATCATATATCTGAAATTTTGAGCCTGAAGACGGCCTGCATAGCGAAATCTGTAATGTTTTACATATCACGTAATACCGGGTTACACTGTATGTGTATTATATATGGCAGCACGCATGCGCAGTCTAATTCTTTATTTTAAACACGATCTTTGAAATCTGCCTGCTCATTTCTGGGGCAAATTCAGGAAAAACAAAATTACACGTGTATTTTTATTTTCAGTGTAGATCATATATCTGAATTTTTGAATCTGAAGTCGCCCTGCATAGCGAAATCTGCAATGATTTATATATCATGTTATGGCGTTCTACTCTGTATGTGTATTATATATCTCAGCACGCAGTCTAATTCTTTATTTTGAACACGATCTTTGAAATCTGCCTGCTCATTTCTGGGGCAAATTCAGGAAAAACAAAATTACACGTGTATTTTTATTTTCAGTGTAGATCATATATCTGAATTTTTGAATCTGAAGTCGCCCTGCATAGCGAAATCTGCAATGATTTATATATCATGTTATGACGTTCTACTCTGTATGTGTATTATATATGACAGCACGCAGTCTAATTCTTTATTTTGAACACGATCTTTGAAATCTGCCTGCTCATTTCTGGGGCAAATTCAGGAAAAACAAAATTACACGTGTATTTTTGTTTTCAGTGTAGATCATATATCTGAATTTTTGAATCTGAAGTCGCCCTGCATAGCGAAATCTGCAATGATTTATATATCATGTTATGACGTTCTACTCTGTATGTGTATTATATATGACAGCACGCAGTCTAATTCTTTATTTTGAACACGATCTTTGAAATCTGCCTGCTCATTTCTGGGGCAAATTCAGGAAAAACAAAATTACACGTGTATTTTTATTTTCAGTGTAGATCATATATCTGAATTTTTGAATCTGAAGTCGCCCTGCATAGCGAAATCTGCAATGATTTATATATCATGTTATGACGTTCTACTCTGTATGTGTATTATATATGACAGCACGCAGTCTAATTCTTTATTTTGAACACGATCTTTGAAATCTGCCTGCTCATTCCTGGGGCAAATTCAGGAAAAACTAAATTTCACGTGTCTTTTTATTTTCAGTCAAGATCATATATCTTAATTTTTGAACCCGAAGTCGCCCTGCATAGCGAAATCTGCAATGATTTAGATATCATTTTATGACGTTCTACACTGTATTTGTATTATATATGACAGCACGCAGTCTAATTCTTTATTTTGAACACGATCTTTTAAATCTGCCTGCTCATTTCTGGGGCAAATTCAGGAAAAACAAAATTTCACGTGTCTTTTTATTTTCAGTCTAGATCATATATCTGAAATTTTGAGCCTGAAGACGGCCTGCATAGCGAAATCTGTCATGTTTTACATATCACGTAATACCGGGTTACACTGTATGTGTATTATATATGGCAGCACGCATGCGCAGTCTAATTCTTTATTTTAAACACGATCTTTGAAATCTGCCTGCTCATTTCTGGGGCAAATTCAGGAAAAACAAAATTACACGTGTATTTTTATTTTCAGTGTAGATCATATATCTGAATTTTTGAATCTGAAGTCGCCCTGCATAGCGAAATCTGCAATGATTTATATATCATGTTATGGCGTTCTACTCTGTATGTGTATTATATATCTCAGCACGCAGTCTAATTCTTTATTTTGAACACGATCTTTGAAATCTGCCTGCTCATTTCTGGGGCAAATTCAGGAAAAACAAAATTTCACGTGTCTTTTTATTTTCAGTCAAGATCATATATCTGAATTTTTGAACCCGAAGTCTCCCTGCATCGCGAAATCTGCAATGATTTATAAATCATGTTATGACGTTCAACACTTTATGTGTATTATATATGACAGCGCGCTTTCCAATCCTATATTTTGAACACGATCTTTGAAATCTGCCTGCTCATTTCTGGGTCAAACTCAGGGAAAACAAAATTTCACGTGTCTTTTTATTTTCAGTCTAGATCATATATCTGAATTTTTGAGCCTGAAGACGGCCTCAATAGCGAAATCTGTCATGTTTTACATATCATGTAATACCGGGTTACACTGTATGTGTATTATATATTGCAGCACGCATGCGCAGTCTAATTCTTTAATTTGAACACGATCTTTGAAATCTGCCTGCTCATTTCTGGGGCAAATTCAGGAAAACAAAATTTCACGTGTCTTTTTATTTTCAGTCAAGATCATATATCTGAATTTTTGAACCCGAAGTCGCCCTGCATAGCGAAATCTGCAATGATTTATAAATCATGTTATGACGTTCAACACTTTATGTGTATTATATATGACAGCACGCTTTCCAATCCTATATTTTGAACACGATCTTTGAAATCTGCCTGCTCATTTCTGGGTCAAACTCAGGGAAAACAAAATTTCACGTGTCTTTTTATTTTCAGTCTAGATCATATATCTGAAATTTTGAGCCTGAAGACGGCCTGCATAGCGAAATCTGTCATGTTTTACATATCACGTAATACCGGGTTACACTGTATGTGTATTATATATGGCAGCACGCATGCGCAGTCTAATTCTTTATTTTAAACACGATCTTTGAAATCTGCCTGCTCATTTCTGGGGCAAATTCAGGAAAAACAAAATTACACGTGTATTTTTATTTTCAGTGTAGATCATATATCTGAATTTTTGAATCTGAAGTCGCCCTGCATAGCGAAATCTGCAATGATTTATATATCATGTTATGGCGTTCTACTCTGTATGTGTATTATATATCTCAGCACGCAGTCTAATTCTTTATTTTGAACACGATCTTTGAAATCTGCCTGCTCATTTCTGGGGCAAATTCAGGAAAAACAAAATTACACGTGTATTTTTATTTTCAGTGTAGATCATATATCTGAATTTTTGAATCTGAAGTCGCCCTGCATAGCGAAATCTGCAATGATTTATATATCATGTTATGACGTTCTACTCTGTATGTGTATTATATATGACAGCACGCAGTCTAATTCTTTATTTTGAACACGATCTTTGAAATCTGCCTGCTCATTTCTGGGGCAAATTCAGGAAAAACAAAATTACACGTGTATTTTTGTTTTCAGTGTAGATCATATATCTGAATTTTTGAATCTGAAGTCGCCCTGCATAGCGAAATCTGCAATGATTTATATATCATGTTATGACGTTCTACTCTGTATGTGTATTATATATGACAGCACGCAGTCTAATTCTTTATTTTGAACACGATCTTTGAAATCTCCTTGCTCATTTCTGGGGCAAATTCAGGAAAAACAAAATTTCACGTGTCTTTTTATTTTCAGTCAAGATCATATATCTGAATTTTTGAACCCGATGTCGCCCTGCATAGCGAAATCTGCAATGATTTAGATATCATTTTATGACGTTCTACACTGTATTTGTATTATATATGACAGCACGCAGTCTAATTCTTTATTTTGAACACGATCTTTTAAATCTGCCTGCTCATTTCTGGGGCAAATTCAGGAAAAACAAAATTTCACGTGTCTTTTTATTTTCAGTCAAGATCATATATCTGAATTTTTGAACCCGAAGTCTCCCTGCATCGCGAAATCTGCAATGATTTATAAATCATGTTATGACGTTCAACACTTTATGTGTATTATATATGACAGCGCGCTTTCCAATCCTATATTTTGAACACGATCTTTGAAATCTGCCTGCTCATTTCTGGGTCAAACTCAGGGAAAACAAAATTTCACGTGTCTTTTTATTTTCAGTCTAGATCATATATCTGAATTTTTGAGCCTGAAGACGGCCTCAATAGCGAAATCTGTCATGTTTTACATATCATGTAATACCGGGTTACACTGTATGTGTATTATATATGGCAGCACGCATGCGCAGTCTAATTCTTTAATTTGAACACGATCTTTGAAATCTGCCTGCTCATTTCTGGGGCAAATTCAGGAAAACAAAATTTCACGTGTCTTTTTATTTTCAGTCAAGATCATATATCTGAATTTTTGAACCCGAAGTCGCCCTGCATAGCGAAATCTGCAATGATTTATAAATCATGTTATGACGTTCAACACTTTATGTGTATTATATATGACAGCGCGCTTTCCAATCCTATATTTTGAACACGATCTTTGAAATCTGCCTGCTCATTTCTGGGTCAAACTCAGGGAAAACAAAATTTCACGTGTCTTTTTATTTTCAGTCTAGATCATATATCTGAAATTTTGAGCCTGAAGACGGCCTGCATAGCGAAATCTGTCATGTTTTACATATCACGTAATACCGGGTTACACTGTATGTGTATTATATATGGCAGCACGCATGCGCAGTCTAATTCTTTATTTTAAACACGATCTTTGAAATCTGCCTGCTCATTTCTGGGGCAAATTCAGGAAAAACAAAATTACACGTGTATTTTTATTTTCAGTGTAGATCATATATCTGAATTTTTGAATCTGAAGTCGCCCTGCATAGCGAAATCTGCAATGATTTATATATCATGTTATGGCGTTCTACTCTGTATGTGTATTATATATCTCAGCACGCAGTCTAATTCTTTATTTTGAACACGATCTTTGAAATCTGCCTGCTCATTTCTGGGGCAAATTCAGGAAAAACAAAATTACACGTGTATTTTTATTTTCAGTGTAGATCATATATCTGAATTTTTGAATCTGAAGTCGCCCTGCATAGCGAAATCTGCAATGATTTATATATCATGTTATGACGTTCTACTCTGTATGTGTATTATATATGACAGCACGCAGTCTAATTCTTTATTTTGAACACGATCTTTGAAATCTGCCTGCTCATTTCTGGGGCAAATTCAGGAAAAACAAAATTACACGTGTATTTTTGTTTTCAGTGTAGATCATATATCTGAATTTTTGAATCTGAAGTCGCCCTGCATAGCGAAATCTGCAATGATTTATATATCATGTTATGACGTTCTACTCTGTATGTGTATTATATATGACAGCACGCAGTCTAATTCTTTATTTTGAACACGATCTTTGAAATCTGCTTGCTCATTTCTGGGGCAAATTCAGGAAAAACAAAATTACACGTGTATTTTTATTTTCAGTGTAGATCATATATCTGAATTTTTGAATCTGAAGTCGCCCTGCATAGCGAAATCTGCAATGATTTATATATCATGTTATGACGTTCTACTCTGTATGTGTATTATATATCTCAGCACGCAGTCTAATTCTTTATTTTGAACACGATCTTTGAAATCTGCCTGCTCATTTCTGGGGCAAATTCAGGAAAAACAAAATTACACGTGTATTTTTATTTTCAGTGTAGATCATATATCTGAATTTTTGAATCTGAAGTCGCCCTGCATAGCGAAATCTGCAATGATTTATATATCATGTTATGACGTTCTACTCTGTATGTGTATTATATATGACAGCACGCAGTCTAATTCTTTATTTTGAACACGATCTTTGAAATCTGCCTGCTCATTTCTGGGGCAAATTCAGGAAAAACAAAATTACACGTGTATTTTTGTTTTCAGTGTAGATCATATATCTGAATTTTTGAATCTGAAGTCGCCCTGCATAGCGAAATCTGCAATGATTTATATATCATGTTATGACGTTCTACTCTGTATGTGTATTATATATGACAGCACGCAGTCTAATTCTTTATTTTGAACACGATCTTTGAAATCTCCTTGCTCATTTCTGGGGCAAATTCAGGAAAAACAAAATTACACGTGTATTTTTATTTTCAGTGTAGATCATATATCTGAATTTTTGAATCTGAAGTCGCCCTGCATAGCGAAATCTGCAATGATTTATATATCATGTTATGACGTTCTACTCTGTATGTGTATTATATATGACAGCACGCAGTCTAATTCTTTATTTTGAACACGATCTTTGAAATCTGCCTGCTCATTCCTGGGGCAAATTCAGGAAAAACTAAATTTCACGTGTCTTTTTATTTTCAGTCAAGATCATATATCTGAATTTTTGAACCCGATGTCGCCCTGCATAGCGAAATCTGCAATGATTTAGATATCATTTTATGACGTTCTACACTGTATTTGTATTATATATGACAGCACGCAGTCTAATTCTTTATTTTGAACACGATCTTTTAAATCTGCCTGCTCATTTCTGGGGCAAATTCAGGAAAAACAAAATTTCACGTGTCTTTTTATTTTCAGTCAAGATCATATATCTGAATTTTTGAACCCGAAGTCTCCCTGCATCGCGAAATCTGCAATGATTTATAAATCATGTTATGACGTTCAACACTTTATGTGTATTATATATGACAGCGCGCTTTCCAATCCTATATTTTGAACACGATCTTTGAAATCTGCCTGCTCATTTCTGGGTCAAACTCAGGGAAAACAAAATTTCACGTGTCTTTTTATTTTCAGTCTAGATCATATATCTGAATTTTTGAGCCTGAAGACGGCCTCAATAGCGAAATCTGTCATGTTTTACATATCATGTAATACCGGGTTACACTGTATGTGTATTATATATGGCAGCACGCATGCGCAGTCTAATTCTTTAATTTGAACACGATCTTTGAAATCTGCCTGCTCATTTCTGGGGCAAATTCAGGAAAACAAAATTTCACGTGTCTTTTTATTTTCAGTCAAGATCATATATCTGAATTTTTGAACCCGAAGTCGCCCTGCATAGCGAAATCTGCAATGATTTATAAATCATGTTATGACGTTCAACACTTTATGTGTATTATATATGACAGCGCGCTTTCCAATCCTATATTTTGAACACGATCTTTGAAATCTGCCTGCTCATTTCTGGGTCAAACTCAGGGAAAACAAAATTTCACGTGTCTTTTTATTTTCAGTCTAGATCATATATCTGAAATTTTGAGCCTGAAGACGGCCTGCATAGCGAAATCTGTCATGTTTTACATATCACGTAATACCGGGTTACACTGTATGTGTATTATATATGGCAGCACGCATGCGCAGTCTAATTCTTTATTTTAAACACGATATTTGAAATCTGCCTGCTCATTTCTGGGGCAAATTCAGGAAAAACAAAATTACACGTGTATTTTTATTTTCAGTGTAGATCATATATCTGAATTTTTGAATCTGAAGTCGCCCTGCATAGCGAAATCTGCAATGATTTATATATCATGTTATGGCGTTCTACTCTGTATGTGTATTATATATCTCAGCACGCAGTCTAATTCTTTATTTTGAACACGATCTTTGAAATCTGCCTGCTCATTTCTGGGGCAAATTCAGGAAAAACAAAATTACACGTGTATTTTTATTTTCAGTGTAGATCATATATCTGAATTTTTGAATCTGAAGTCGCCCTGCATAGCGAAATCTGCAATGATTTATATATCATGTTATGACGTTCTACTCTGTATGTGTATTATATATGACAGCACGCAGTCTAATTCTTTATTTTGAACACGATCTTTGAAATCTGCCTGCTCATTTCTGGGGCAAATTCAGGAAAAACAAAATTACACGTGTATTTTTGTTTTCAGTGTAGATCATATATCTGAATTTTTGAATCTGAAGTCGCCCTGCATAGCGAAATCTGCAATGATTTATATATCATGTTATGACGTTCTACTCTGTATGTGTATTATATATGACAGCACGCAGTCTAATTCTTTATTTTGAACACGATCTTTGAAATCTGCTTGCTCATTTCTGGGGCAAATTCAGGAAAAACAAAATTACACGTGTATTTTTATTTTCAGTGTAGATCATATATCTGAATTTTTGAATCTGAAGTCGCCCTGCATAGCGAAATCTGCAATGATTTATATATCATGTTATGACGTTCTACTCTGTATGTGTATTATATATGACAGCACGCAGTCTAATTCTTTATTTTGAACACGATCTTTGAAATCTGCCTGCTCATTCCTGGGGCAAATTCAGGAAAAACTAAATTTCACGTGTCTTTTTATTTTCAGTCAAGATCATATATCTGAATTTTTGAACCCGAAGTCGCCCTGCATAGCGAAATCTGCAATGATTTAGATATCATTTTATGACGTTCTACACTGTATTTGTATTATATATGACAGCACGCAGTCTAATTCTTTATTTTGAACACGATCTTTTAAATCTGCCTGCTCATTTCTGGGGCAAATTCAGGAAAAACAAAATTTCACGTGTCTTTTTATTTTCAGTCAAGATCATATATCTGAATTTTTGAACCCGAAGTCTCCCTGCATCGCGAAATCTGCAATGATTTATAAATCATGTTATGACGTTCAACACTTTATGTGTATTATATATGACAGCGCGCTTTCCAATCCTATATTTTGAACACGATCTTTGAAATCTGCCTGCTCATTTCTGGGTCAAACTCAGGGAAAACAAAATTTCACGTGTCTTTTTATTTTCAGTCTAGATCATATATCTGAATTTTTGAGCCTGAAGACGGCCTCAATAGCGAAATCTGTCATGTTTTACATATCATGTAATACCGGGTTACACTGTATGTGTATTATATATTGCAGCACGCATGCGCAGTCTAATTCTTTAATTTGAACACGATCTTTGAAATCTGCCTGCTCATTTCTGGGGCAAATTCAGGAAAACAAAATTTCACGTGTCTTTTTATTTTCAGTCAAGATCATATATCTGAATTTTTGAACCCGAAGTCGCCCTGCATAGCGAAATCTGCAATGATTTATAAATCATGTTATGACGTTCAACACTTTATGTGTATTATATATGACAGCGCGCTTTCCAATCCTATATTTTGAACACGATCTTTGAAATCTGCCTGCTCATTTCTGGGTCAAACTCAGGGAAAACAAAATTTCACGTGTCTTTTTATTTTCAGTCTAGATCATATATCTGAAATTTTGAGCCTGAAGACGGCCTGCATAGCGAAATCTGTCATGTTTTACACATCATGTAATACCGGGTTAAACTGTATGTGTATTATATATGGCAGCACGCATGCGCAGTCTAATTCTTTAATTTGAACACGATCTTTGAAATCTGCCTGCTCATTTCTGGGGCAAATTTAGGAAAAACAAAATTACACGTGTATTTTTATTTTCAGTGTAGATCATATATCTGAATTTTTGAATCTGAAGTCGCCCTGCATAGCGAAATCTGCAATGATTTATATATCATGTTATGACGTTCTACTCTGTATGTGTATTATATATGACAGCACGCATTCTAATTCTTTATTTTGAACACGATCTTTGAAATCTGCCTGCTCATTTCTGGGGCAAATTCAGGAAAAACAAAATTTCACGTGTCTTTTTATTTTCAGTCAAGATCATATATCTGAATTTTTGAACCCGAAGTCGCCCTGCATAGCGAAATCTGCAATGATTTATAAATCATGTTATGACGTTCAACACTTTATGTGTATTATATATGACAGCGCGCTTTCCAATCCTATATTTTGAACACGATCTTTGAAATCTGCCTGCTCATTTCTGGGTCAAACTCAGGGAAAACAAAATTTCACGTGTCTTTTTATTTTCAGTCTAGATCATATATCTGAATTTTTGAGCCTGAAGACGGCCTGCATAGCGAAATCTGTCATGTTTTACATATCATGTAATACCGGGTTACACTGTATGTGTATTATATATGGCAGCACGCATGCGCAGTCTAATTCTTTAATTTGAACACGATCTTTGAAATCTGCTTGCTCATTTCTGGGGCAAATTCAGGAAAAACAAAATTACACGTGTATTTTTATTTTCAGTGTAGATCATATATCTGAATTTTTGAATCTGAAGTCGCCCTGCATAGAGAAATCTGCAATGATTTATATATCATGTTATGACGTTCTACTCTGTATGTGTATTATATATGACAGCACGCATTCTAATTCTTTATTTTGAACACGATCTTTGAAATCTGCCTGCTCATTTCTGGGGCAAATTCAGGAAAAACAAAATTTCACGTGTCTTTTTATTTTCAGTCTAGATCATATATCTGAATTTTTAAGCCTGAAGACGGCCTGCATAGCGAAATCTGTAATGTTTTACATATCATGTAATACCGGGTTTATACACTGTATGTGTATTATATATATGGCAGCACGCATGCGCAGTCTAATTCTTTATTTTGAACACGATCTTTGAAATCTGCCTGCTCATTTCTGAGGCAAATTCAAGAAAAACAAAATTACACGTGTATTTTTATTTTCAGAGTAGATCATATATCTGAATTTTTGAATCTGAAGTCGCCCTGCATAGCGAAATCTGCAATGATTTATATATCATGTTATGACGTTCTACTCTGTATGTGTATTATATATGACAGCACGCAGTCAAATTCTTTATTTTGAACACGATCTTTGAAATCTGCCTGCTCATTTCTGGGGCAAATTCAGGAAAAACAAAATTTCACGTGTCTTTTTATTTTCAGTCAAGATCATATATCTGAATTTTTGAACCCGAAGTCGCCCTGCATAGCCAAATCTGCAATGATTTATAAATCATGTTATGACGTTCAACACTTTATGTGTATTATATATGACAGCGCGCTTTCCAATCCTATATTTTGAACACGATCTTTGAAATCTGCCTGCTCATTTCTGGGTCAAACTCAGGGAAAACAAAATTTCACGTGTCTTTTTATTTTCAGTCTAGATCATATATCTGAATTTTTGAGCCTGAAGACGACCTGCATAGCGAAATCTGTCATGTTTTACATATCATGTAATACCGGGTTACACTGTATGTGTATGATATATGGCAGCACGCATGCGCAGTCTAATTCTTTATTTTGAACACGATCTTTGAAATCTACCTGCTCATTTCTGGGGCAAATTCAGGAAAAACAAAATTACACGTGTATTTTTATTTTCAGTGTAGATCATATATCTGAATTTTTGAATCTGAAGTCGCACTGCATAGCGAAATCTGCAATGATTTATATATCATGTTATGACGTTCTACACTGTATTTGTATTATATATGACAGCACGCAGTCTAATTCTTTATTTTGAACACGATCTTTTAAATCTGCCTGCTCATTTCTGGGGCAAATTCAGGAAAAACAAAATTTCACGTGTCTTTTTATTTTCAGTCAAGATCATATATCTGAATCTTTGAACCCGAAGTCGCCCTGCATAGCGAAATCTGCAATGATTTATAAATCATGTTATGACGTTCAACACTTTATGTGTATTATATATGACAGCGCGCTTTCCAATCCTATATTTTGAACACGATCTTTGAAATCTGCCTGCTCATTTCTGGGTCAAACTCAGGGAAAACAAAATTTCACGTGTCTTTTTATTTTCAGTCTAGATCATATATCTGAATTTTTGAGCCTGAAGACGGCCTGCATAGCGAAATCTGTCATGTTTTACACATCATGTAATACCGGGTTACACTGTATGTGTATTATATATGGCAGCACGCATGCGCAGTCTAATTCTTTAATTTGAACACGATCTTTGAAATCTGCCTGCTCATTTCTGGGGCAAATTTAGGAAAAACAAAATTACACGTGTATTTTTATTTTCAGTGTAGATCATATATCTGAATTTTTGAATCTGAAGTCGCCCTGCATAGCGAAATCTGCAATGATTTATATATCATGTTATGACGTTCTACTCTGTATATGTATTATATATGACAGCACGCATTCTAATTCTTTATTTTGAACACGATCTTTGAAATCTGCCTGCTCATTTCTGGGGCAAATTCAGGAAAAACAAAATTTCACGTGTCTTTTTATTTTCAGTCAAGATCATATATCTGAATTTTTGAACCCGAAGTCGCCCTGCATAGCGAAATCTGCAATGATTTATAAATCATGTTATGACGTTCAACACTTTATGTGTATTATATATGACAGCGCGCTTTCCAATCCTATATTTTGAACACGATCTTTGAAATCTGCCTGCTCATTTCTGGGTCAAACTCAGGGAAAACAAAATTTCACGTGTCTTTTTATTTTCAGTCTAGATCATATATCTGAATTTTTGAGCCTGAAGACGGCCTGCATAGCGAAATCTGTCATGTTTTACATATCATGTAATACCGGGTTACACTGTATGTGTATTATATATGGCAGCACGCATGCGCAGTCTAATTCTTTAATTTGAACACGATCTTTGAAATCTGCTTGCTCATTTCTGGGGCAAATTCAGGAAAAACAAAATTACACGTGTATTTTTATTTTCAGTGTAGATCATATATCTGAATTTTTGAATCTGAAGTCGCCCTGCATAGAGAAATCTGCAATGATTTATATATCATGTTATGACGTTCTACTCTGTATGTGTATTATATATGACAGCACGCATTCTAATTCTTTATTTTGAACACGATCTTTGAAATCTGCCTGCTCATTTCTGGGGCAAATTCAGGAAAAACAAAATTTCACGTGTCTTTTTATTTTCAGTCAAGATCATATATCTGAATTTTTGAACCCGAAGTCGCCCTGCATAGCGAAATCTGCAATGATTTATAAATCATGTTATGACGTTCAACACTTTATGTGTATTATATATGACAGCGCGCTTTCCAATCCTATATTTTGAACACGATCTTTGAAATCTGCCTGCTCATTTCTGGGTCAAACTCAGGGAAAACAAAATTTCACGTGTCTTTTTATTTTCAGTCAAGATCATATATCTGAATTTTTGAACCCGAAGTCGCCCTGCATAGCGAAATCTGCAATGATTTATAAATCATGTTATGACGTTCAACACTTTATGTGTATTATATATGACAGCGCGCTTTCCAATCCTATATTTTGAACACGATCTTTGAAATCTGCCTGCTCATTTCTGGGTCAAACTCAGGGAAAACAAAATTTCACGTGTCTTTTTATTTTCAGTCTAGATCATATATCTGAATTTTTGAGCCTGAAGACGGCCTGCATAGCGAAATCTGTATTGTTTTACATATCACGTAATACCGGGTTACACTGTATGTGCATTATATATGGCAGCACGCATGCGCAGTCTAATTCTTTAATTTGAACACGATCTTTGAAATCTGCCTGCTCATTTCTGGGGCAAATTCAGGAAAAACAAAATAACACGTGTATTTTTATTTTCAGTGTAGATCATATATCTGAATGTTTGAATCTGAAGTCGCCCTGCATAGCGAAATCTGCAATGATTTATATATCATGTTATGACGTTCTACTCTGTATGTGTATTGTATATGACAGCACGCATTCTAATTCTTTATTTTGAACACGATCTTTGAAATCTGCCTGCTCATTTCTGGGGCAAATTCAGGAAAAACAAAATTTCACGTGTCTTTTTATTTTCAGTCAAGATCATATATCTGAATTTTTGAACCCGAAGTCGCCCTGCATAGCGAAATCTGCAATGATTTATAAATCATGTTATGACGTTCAACACTTTATGTGTATTATATATGACAGCGCGCTTTCCAATCCTATATTTTGAACACGATCTTTGAAATCTGCCTGCTCATTTCTGGGTCAAACTCAGGGAAAACAAAATTTCACGTGTCTTTTTATTTTCAGTCTAGATCATATATCTGAATTTTTGAGCCTGAAGACGACCTGCATAGCGAAATCTGTCATGTTTTACATATCATGTAATACCGGGTTACACTGTATGTGTATTATATATGGCAGCACGCATGCGCAGTCTAATTCTTTAATTTGAACACGATCTTTGAAATCTGCCTGCTCATTTCTGGGGCAAATTCAGGAAAAACAAAATTACACGTGTATTTTTATTTTCAGTGTAGATCATATATCTGAATTTTTGAATCTGAAGTCGCCCTGCATAGAGAAATCTGCAATGATTTATATATCATGTTATGACGTTCTACTCTGTATGTGTATTATATATGACAGCACGCATTCTAATTCTTTATTTTGAACACGATCTTTGAAATCTGCCTGCTCATTTCTGGGGCAAATTCAGGAAAAACAAAATTTCACGTGTCTTTTTATTTTCAGTCAAGATCATATATCTGAATGTTTGAACCCGAAGTCGCCCTGCATAGCGAAATCTGCAATGATTTATAAATCATGTTATGACGTTCAACACTTTATGTGTATTATATATGACAGCGCGCTTTCCAATCCTATATTTTGAACACGATCTTTGAAATCTGCCTGCTCATTTCTGGGGCAAATTCAGGAAAAACAAAATTTCACGTGTCTTTTTATTTTCAGTCTAGATCATATATCTGAATTTTTGAACCCGAAGTGGCCCTGCATAGCGAAATCTGCAATGATTTATAAATCATGTTATGACGTTCAACACTTTATGTGTATTATATATGACAGCGCGCTTTCCAATCCTATATTTTGAACACGATCTTTGAAATCTGCCTGCTCATTTCTGGGTCAAACTCAGGGAAAACAAAATTTCACGTGTCTTTTTATTTTCAGTCTAGATCATATATCTGAATTTTTGAGCCTGAAGACGGCCTGCATAGCGAAATCTGTAATGTTTTACATATCACGTAATACCGGGTTACACTGTATGTGTATAATATATGGCAGCACGCATGCGCAGTCTAATTCTTTATTTTGAACACGACCTTTGAAATCTGCCTGCTCATTTCTGGGGCAAATTCAGGAAAAACAAAATTACACGTGTATTTTTATTTTCAGTCAAGATCATATATCTGAATTTTTGAACGCGAAGTCGCCCTGCGTAGCGAAATCTGCAATGATTTATAAATCATGTTATGACGGTCAACACTTTATGTGTATTATATATGACAGCAGGCATTCTAATTCTTTATTTTGAACACGATCTTTGAAATCTGCCTGCTCATTTCTGGGGCAAATTCAGGAAAAACAAAATTTCACGTGTCTTTTTGTTTTCAGTCAAGATCATATATCTGAATTTTTGAACCCGAAGTCGCCCTGCATAGCGAAATCTGCAATGATTTATAAATCATGTTATGACGTTCAACACTTTATGTGTATTATATATGACAGCGCGCTTTCCAATCCTATATTTTGAACACGATCTTTGAAATCTGCCTGCTCATTTCTGGGTCAAACTCAGGGAAAACAAAATTTCACGTGTCTTTTTATTTTCAGTCTAGATCATATATCTGAATTTTTGAGCCTGAAGACGGCCTGCATAGCGAAATCTGTATTGTTTTACATATCACGTAATACCGGGTTACACTGTATGTGCATTATATATGGCAGCACGCATGCGCAGTCTAATTCTTTAATTTGAACACGATCTTTGAAATCTGCCTGCTCATTTCTGGGGCAAATTCAGGAAAAACAAAATTACACGTGTATTTTTATTTTCAGTGTAGATCATATATCTGAATGTTTGAATCTGAAGTCGCCCTGCATAGCGAAATCTGCAATGATTTATATATCATGTTATGACGTTCTACTCTGTATGTGTATTATATATGACAGCACGCAGTCTAATTCTTTATTTTGAACACGATCTTTGAAATCTGCCTGCTCATTTCTTGGGCAAATTCAGGAAAAACAAAATTTCACGTGTCTTTTTATTTTCAGTCAAGATCATATATCTGAATTTTTGAACCCGTAGTCGCCCTGCATAGCGAAATCTGCAATGATTTATAAATCATGTTATGACGTTCAACACTTTATGTGTATTATATATGACAGCGCGCTTTCCAATCCTATATTTTGAACACGATCTTTGAAATCTGCCTGCTCATTTCTGGGTCAAACTCAGGGAAAACAAAATTTCACGTGTCTTTTTATTTTCAGTCTAGATCATATATCTGAATTTTTGAGCCTGAAGACGGCCTGCATAGCGAAATCTGTAATGTTTTACATATCATGTAATACTGGGTTACACTGTATGTGTATTTTATATGGCAGCACGCATGCGCAGTCTAATTCTTTATTTTGAACACGATCTTTGAAATCTGCCTGCTCATTTCTGGAGCAAATTCAGGAAAAACAAAATTACACGTGTATTTTTATTTTCAGTGTAGATCATATATCTGAATTTTTGAATCTGAAGTCGCCCTGCATAGCGAAATCTGCAATGATTTATATATCATGTTATGACGTTCTACACTGTATTTGTATTATATATGACAGCACGCAGTCTAATTCTTTATTTTGAACACGATCTTTGAAATCTGCCTGCTCATTTCTGGGGCAAATTCAGGAAAAACAAAATTTCACGTGTCTTTTTATTTTCAGTCAAGATCATATATCTGAATTTTTGAACCCGAAGTCGCCCTGCATAGCGAAATCTGCAATGATTTATAAATCATGTTATGACGTTCAACACTTTATGTGTATTATATATGACAGCGCGCTTTCCAATCCTATATTTTGAACACGATCTTTGAAATCTGCCTGCTCATTTCTGGGTCAAACTCAGGGAAAACAAAATTTCACGTGTCTTTTTATTTTCAGTCTAGATCATATATCTGAATTTTTGAGCCTGAAGACGGCCTGCATAGCGAAATCTGTAATGTTTTACATATCATGTAACACCGGGTTACACTGTATGTGTATTTTATATGGCAGCACGCATGCGCAGTCTAATTCTTTATTTTGAACACGATCTTTGAAATCTGCCTGCTCATTTCTGGGGCAAATTCAGGAAAAACAAAATTACACTTGTATTTTTATTTTCAGTGCAGATCATATATCTGAATTTTTGAATCTGAAGTCGCCCTGCATAGCGAAATCTGCAATGATTTATATATCATGTTATGACGTTCTACACTGTATTTGTATTATATATGACAGCACGCAGTCTAATTCTTTATTTTGAACACGATCTTTGAAATCTGCCTGCTCATTTCTGGGGCAAATTCAGGAAAAACAAAATTTCACGTGTCTTTTTATTTTCAGTCAAGATCATATATCTGAATTTTTGAACCCGAAGTCGCCCTGCATAGCGAAATCTGCAATGATTTATAAATCATGTTATGACGTTCAACACTTTATGTGTATTATATATGACAGCGCGCTTTCCAATCCTATATTTTGAACACGATCTTTGAAATCTGCCTGCTCATTTCTGGGTCAAACTCAGGGAAAACAAAATTTCACGTGTCTTTTTATTTTCAGTCTAGATCGTATATCTGAATTTTTGAGCCTGAAGACGGCCTGCATAGCGAAATCTGTAATGTTTTACATATCATGTAATACCGGGTTACACTGTATGTGTATTTTATATGGCAGCACGCATGCGCAGTCTAATTCTTTATTTTGAACACGATCTTTGAAATCTGCCTGCTCATTTCTGGGGCAAATTCAGGAAAAACAAAATTACACTTGTATTTTTATTTTCAGTGCAGATCATATATCTGAATTTTTGAATCTGAAGTCGCCCTGCATAGCGAAATCTGCAATGATTTATATATCATGTTATGACGTTCTACACTGTATTTGTATTATATATGACAGCACGCAGTCTAATTCTTTATTTTGAACACGATCTTTTAAATCTGCCTGCTCATTTCTGGGGCAAATTCAGGAAAAACAAAATTACACGTGTATTTATATTTTCAGTGTAGATCATATATCTGAATTTTTGAATCTGAAGTCGCCCTGCATAGCGAAATCTGCAATGATTTATATATCATGTTATGACGTTCTACACTGTATTTGTATTATATATGACAGCACGCAGTCTAATTCTTTATTTTGAACACGATCTTTGAAATCTGCCTGCTCATTTCTGGGGCAAATTCAGAAAAAACAAAATTTCACGTGTCTTTTTATTTTCAGTCAAGATCATATATCTGAATTTTTGAACCCGAAGTCGCCCTGCATAGCGAAATCTGCAATGATTTATAAATCATGTTATGACGTTCAACACTTTATGTGTATTATATATGACAGCGCGCTTTCCAATCCTATATTTTGAACACGATCTTTGAAATCTGCCTGCTCATTTCTGGGTCAAACTCAGGGAAAACAAAATTTCACGTGTCTTTTTATTTTCAGTCTAGATCATATATCTGAATTTTTGAGCCTGAAGACGGCCTGCATAGCGAAATCTGTAATGTTTTACATATCATGTAATACCGGGTTAAACTGTATGTGTATTTTATATGGCAGCACGCATGCGCAGTCTAATTCTTTATTTTGAACACGATCTTTGAAATCTGCCTGCTCATTTCTGGAGCAAATTCAGGAAAAACAAAATTACACGTGTATTTTTATTTTCAGTGTAGATCATATATCTGAATTTTTGAATCTGAAGTCGCCCTGCATAGCGAAATCTGCAATGATTTATATATCATGTTATGACGTTCTACACTGTATTTGTATTATATATGACAGCACGCAGTCTAATTCTTTATTTTGAACACGATCTTTGAAATCTGCCTGCTCATTTCTGGGGCAAATTCAGGAAAAACAAAATTTCACGTGTCTTTTTATTTTCAGTCAAGATCATATATCTGAATTTTTGAACCCGAAGTCGCCCTGCATAGCGAAATCTGCAATGATTTATAAATCATGTTATGACGTTCAACACTTTATGTGTATTATATATGACAGCGCGCTTTCCAATCCTATATTTTGAACACGATCTTTGAAATCTGCCTGCTCATTTCTGGGTCAAACTCAGGGAAAACAAAATTTCACGTGTCTTTTTATTTTCAGTCTAGATCATATATCTGAATTTTTGAGCCTGAAGACGGCCTGCATAGCGAAATCTGTAATGTTTTACATATCATGTAATACCGGGTTACACTGTATGTGTATTTTATATGGCAGCACGCATGCGCAGTCTAATTCTTTATTTTGAACACGATCTTTGAAATCTGCCTGCTCATTTCTGGGGCAAATTCAGGAAAAACAAAATTACACGTGTATTTATATTTTCAGTGTAGATCATATATCTGAATTTTTGAATCTGAAGTCGCCCTGCATAGCGAAATATGCAATGATTTATATATCATGTTATGACGTTCTACACTGTATTTGTATTATATATGACAGCACGCAGTCTAATTCTTTATTTTGAACACGATCTTTGAAATCTGCCTGCTCATTTCTGGGGCAAATTCAGGAAAAACTAAATTTCACGTGTCTTTTTATTTTCAGTCTAGATCATATATCTGAATTTTTGAGCCTGAAGACGGCCTGCATAGCGAAATCTGTAATGTTTTACATATCATGTAATACCGGGTTACACTGTATGTGTATTTTATATGGCAGCACGCATGCGCAGTCTAATTCTTTATTTTGAACACGATCTTTGAAATCTGCCTGCTCATTTCTGGAGCAAATTCAGGAAAAACAAAATTACACGTGTATTTTTATTTTCAGTGTAGATCATATATCTGAATTTTTGAATCTGAAGTCGCCCTGCATAGCGAAATCTGCAATGATTTATATATCATGTTATGACGTTCTACTCTGTATGTGTATTATATATGACAGCACGCATTCTAATTCTTTATTTTGAACACGATCTTTGAAATCTGCCTGCTCATTTCTGGGGCAAATTCAGGAAAAACAAAATTTCACGTGTCTTTTT
This sequence comes from Astropecten irregularis, assembly GCA_963971285.1. NCBI lineage: Eukaryota > Metazoa > Echinodermata > Asteroidea > Paxillosida > Astropectinidae > Astropecten > Astropecten irregularis. The sequence continues at coordinate 13,353,120 of OZ020255.1, read as the reverse complement.
ATTTTCAGTCAAGATCATATATCTGAATTTTTGAACCCGAAGTCGCCCTGCATAGCGAAATCTGCAATGATTTATAAATCATGTTATGACGTTCAACACTTTATGTGTATTATAAATGACAGCGCGCTTTCCAATCCTATATTTTGAACACGATCTTTGAAATCTGCCTGCTCATTTCTGGGTCAAACTCAGGGAAAACAAAATTTCACGTGTCTTTTTATTTTCAGTCTAGATCATATATCTGAATTTTTGAGCCTGAAGATGGCCTGCATAGCGAAATCTGTAATTTGTACATATCATGTAATACCGGGTTACACTGTATGTGTATTATATATGGCAGCACGCATGCGCAGTCTAATTCTTTATTTTGAACACGATCTTTGAAATCTGCCTGCTCATTTCTGGGGCAAATTCAGGAAAAACAAAATTACACGTGTATTTTTATTTTCAGTGTAGATCATATATCTGAATTTTTGAATCTGAAGTCGCCCTGCATAGCGAAATCTGCAATGATTTATATATCATGTTATGACGTTCTACTCTGTATGTGTATTATATATGACAGCACGCAGTGTAATTCTTTATTTTGAACACGATCTTTGAAATCTGCCTGCTCATTTCTGGGGCAAATTCAGGAAAAACAAAATTTAACGTGTCTTTTTATTTTCAGTCAAGATCATATATCTGAATTTTTGAACCCGAAGTGGCCCTGCATAGCGAAATCTGCAATGATTTATAAATCATGTTATGACGTTCAACACTTTATTTGTATTATATATGACAGCGCGCTTTCCAGTCCTATATTTTGAACACGATCTTTGAAATCTGCCTGCTCATTTCTGGGTCAAACTCAGGGAAAACAAAATTTCACGTGTCTTTTTATTTTCAGTCTAGATCATATATCTGAATTGTTGAGCCTGAAGACGGCCTGCATAGCGAAATCTGTAATGTTTTACATATCATGTAATACCGGGTTACACTGTATGTGTATTTTATATGGCAGCACGCATGCGCAGTCTAATTCTTTATTTTGAACACGATCTTTGAAATCTGCCTGCTCATTTCTGGAGCAAATTCAGGAAAAACAAAATTACACGTGTATTTTTATTTTCAGTGTAGATCATATATCTGAATTTTTGAATCTGAAGTCGCCCTGCATAGCGAAGTCTGCAATGATTTATATATCATGTTATGACGTTCTACACTGTATTTGTATTATATATGACAGCACGCAGTCTAATTCTTTATTTTGAACACGATCTTTGAAATCTGCCTGCTCATTTCTGGGGCAAATTCAGGAAAAACAAAATTTCACGTGTCTTTTTATTTTCAGTCAAGATCATATATCTGAATTTTTGAACCCGAAGTCGCCCTGCATAGCGAAATCTGCAATGATTTATAAATCATGTTATGACGTTCAACACTTTATGTGTATTATATATGACAGCGCGCTGCCTGCTCATTTCTGGGTCAAACTCAGGGAAAACAAAATTTCACGTGTCTTTTTATTTTCAGTCTAGATCATATATCTGAATTTTTGAGCCTGAAGACGGCCTGCATAGCGAAATCTGTAATGTTTTACATATCATGTAATACCGGGTTACACTGTATGTGTATTTTATAGGGCAGCACGCATGCGCAGTCTAATTCTTTATTTTGAACACGATCTTTGAAATCTGCCTGCTCATTTCTGGGGCAAATTCAGGAAAAACAAAATTACACGTGTATTTTTATTTTCAGTGTAGATCATATATCTGAATTTTTGAATCTGAAGTCGCCCTGCATAGCGAAATCTGCAATGATTTATATATCATGTTATGACGTTCTACACTGTATTTGTATTATATATGACAGCACGCAGTCTAATTCTTTATTTTGAACACGATCTTTGAAATCTGCCTGCTCATTTCTGGGGCAAATTCAGGAAAAAAAAAAATTTCACGTGTCTTTTTATTTTCAGTCAAGATCATATATCTGAATTTTTGAACCCGAAGTCGCCCTGCATAGCGAAATCTGCAATGATTTATAAATCATGTTATGACGTTCAACACTTTATGTGTATTATATATGACAGCGCGCTTTCCAATCCTATATTTTGAACACGATCTTTGAAATCTGCCTGCTCATTTCTGGGTCAAACTCAGGGAAAACAAAATTTCACGTGTCTTTTTATTTTCAGTCTAGATCATATATCTGAATTTTTGAGCCTGAAGACGGCCTGCATAGCGAAATCTGTAATGTTTTACATATCATGTAATACTGGGTTACACTGTATGTGTATTTTATATGGCAGCACGCATGCGCAGTCTAATTCTTTATTTTGAACACGATCTTTGAAATCTGCCTGCTCATTTCTGGAGCAAATTCAGGAAAAACAAAATTACACGTGTATTTTTATTTTCAGTGTAGATCATATATCTGAATTTTTGAATCTGAAGTCGCCCTGCATAGCGAAATCTGCAATGATTTATATATCATGTTATGACGTTCTACACTGTATTTGTATTATATATGACAGCACGCAGTCTAATTCTTTATTTTGAACACGATCTTTGAAATCTGCCTGCTCATTTCTGGGGCAAATTCAGGAAAAACAAAATTTCACGTGTCTTTTTATTTTCAGTCAAGATCATATATCTGAATTTTTGAACCCGAAGTCGCCCTGCATAGCGAAATCTGCAATGATTTATAAATCATGTTATGACGTTCAACACTTTATGTGTATTATATATGACAGCGCGCTTTCCAATCCTATATTTTGAACACGATCTTTGAAATCTGCCTGCTCATTTCTGGGTCAAACTCAGGGAAAACAAAATTTCACGTGTCTTTTTATTTTCAGTCTAGATCATATATCTGAATTTTTGAGCCTGAAGACGGCCTGCATAGCGAAATCTGTAATGTTTTACATATCATGTAACACCGGGTTACACTGTATGTGTATTTTATATGGCAGCACGCATGCGCAGTCTAATTCTTTATTTTGAACACGATCTTTGAAATCTGCCTGCTCATTTCTGGGGCAAATTCAGGAAAAACAAAATTACACTTGTATTTTTATTTTCAGTGCAGATCATATATCTGAATTTTTGAATCTGAAGTCGCCCTGCATAGCGAAATCTGCAATGATTTATATATCATGTTATGACGTTCTACACTGTATTTGTATTATATATGACAGCACGCAGTCTAATTCTTTATTTTGAACACGATCTTTGAAATCTGCCTGCTCATTTCTGGGGCAAATTCAGGAAAAACAAAATTTCACGTGTCTTTTTATTTTCAGTCAAGATCATATATCTGAATTTTTGAACCCGAAGTCGCCCTGCATAGCGAAATCTGCAATGATTTATAAATCATGTTATGACGTTCAACACTTTATGTGTATTATATATGACAGCGCGCTTTCCAATCCTATATTTTGAACACGATCTTTGAAATCTGCCTGCTCATTTCTGGGTCAAACTCAGGGAAAACAAAATTTCACGTGTCTTTTTATTTTCAGTCTAGATCGTATATCTGAATTTTTGAGCCTGAAGACGGCCTGCATAGCGAAATCTGTAATGTTTTACATATCATGTAATACCGGGTTACACTGTATGTGTATTTTATATGGCAGCACGCATGCGCAGTCTAATTCTTTATTTTGAACACGATCTTTGAAATCTGCCTGCTCATTTCTGGGGCAAATTCAGGAAAAACAAAATTACACTTGTATTTTTATTTTCAGTGCAGATCATATATCTGAATTTTTGAATCTGAAGTCGCCCTGCATAGCGAAATCTGCAATGATTTATATATCATGTTATGACGTTCTACACTGTATTTGTATTATATATGACAGCACGCAGTCTAATTCTTTATTTTGAACACGATCTTTTAAATCTGCCTGCTCATTTCTGGGGCAAATTCAGGAAAAACAAAATTACACGTGTATTTATATTTTCAGTGTAGATCATATATCTGAATTTTTGAATCTGAAGTCGCCCTGCATAGCGAAATCTGCAATGATTTATATATCATGTTATGACGTTCTACACTGTATTTGTATTATATATGACAGCACGCAGTCTAATTCTTTATTTTGAACACGATCTTTGAAATCTGCCTGCTCATTTCTGGGGCAAATTCAGAAAAAACAAAATTTCACGTGTCTTTTTATTTTCAGTCAAGATCATATATCTGAATTTTTGAACCCGAAGTCGCCCTGCATAGCGAAATCTGCAATGATTTATAAATCATGTTATGACGTTCAACACTTTATGTGTATTATATATGACAGCGCGCTTTCCAATCCTATATTTTGAACACGATCTTTGAAATCTGCCTGCTCATTTCTGGGTCAAACTCAGGGAAAACAAAATTTCACGTGTCTTTTTATTTTCAGTCTAGATCATATATCTGAATTTTTGAGCCTGAAGACGGCCTGCATAGCGAAATCTGTAATGTTTTACATATCATGTAATACCGGGTTAAACTGTATGTGTATTTTATATGGCAGCACGCATGCGCAGTCTAATTCTTTATTTTGAACACGATCTTTGAAATCTGCCTGCTCATTTCTGGAGCAAATTCAGGAAAAACAAAATTACACGTGTATTTTTATTTTCAGTGTAGATCATATATCTGAATTTTTGAATCTGAAGTCGCCCTGCATAGCGAAATCTGCAATGATTTATATATCATGTTATGACGTTCTACACTGTATTTGTATTATATATGACAGCACGCAGTCTAATTCTTTATTTTGAACACGATCTTTGAAATCTGCCTGCTCATTTCTGGGGCAAATTCAGGAAAAACAAAATTTCACGTGTCTTTTTATTTTCAGTCAAGATCATATATCTGAATTTTTGAACCCGAAGTCGCCCTGCATAGCGAAATCTGCAATGATTTATAAATCATGTTATGACGTTCAACACTTTATGTGTATTATATATGACAGCGCGCTTTCCAATCCTATATTTTGAACACGATCTTTGAAATCTGCCTGCTCATTTCTGGGTCAAACTCAGGGAAAACAAAATTTCACGTGTCTTTTTATTTTCAGTCTAGATCGTATATCTGAATTTTTGAGCCTGAAGACGGCCTGCATAGCGAAATCTGTAATGTTTTACATATCATGTAATACCGGGTTACACTGTATGTGTATTTTATATGGCAGCACGCATGCGCAGTCTAATTCTTTATTTTGAACACGATCTTTGAAATCTGCCTGCTCATTTCTGGGGCAAATTCAGGAAAAACAAAATTACACTTGTATTTTTATTTTCAGTGCAGATCATATATCTGAATTTTTGAATCTGAAGTCGCCCTGCATAGCGAAATCTGCAATGATTTATATATCATGTTATGACGTTCTACACTGTATTTGTATTATATATGACAGCACGCAGTCTAATTCTTTATTTTGAACACGATCTTTTAAATCTGCCTGCTCATTTCTGGGGCAAATTCAGGAAAAACAAAATTACACGTGTATTTATATTTTCAGTGTAGATCATATATCTGAATTTTTGAATCTGAAGTCGCCCTGCATAGCGAAATCTGCAATGATTTATATATCATGTTATGACGTTCTACACTGTATTTGTATTATATATGACAGCACGCAGTCTAATTCTTTATTTTGAACACGATCTTTGAAATCTGCCTGCTCATTTCTGGGGCAAATTCAGAAAAAACAAAATTTCACGTGTCTTTTTATTTTCAGTCAAGATCATATATCTGAATTTTTGAACCCGAAGTCGCCCTGCATAGCGAAATCTGCAATGATTTATAAATCATGTTATGACGTTCAACACTTTATGTGTATTATATATGACAGCGCGCTTTCCAATCCTATATTTTGAACACGATCTTTGAAATCTGCCTGCTCATTTCTGGGTCAAACTCAGGGAAAACAAAATTTCACGTGTCTTTTTATTTTCAGTCTAGATCATATATCTGAATTTTTGAGCCTGAAGACGGCCTGCATAGCGAAATCTGTAATGTTTTACATATCATGTAATACCGGGTTAAACTGTATGTGTATTTTATATGGCAGCACGCATGCGCAGTCTAATTCTTTATTTTGAACACGATCTTTGAAATCTGCCTGCTCATTTCTGGAGCAAATTCAGGAAAAACAAAATTACACGTGTATTTTTATTTTCAGTGTAGATCATATATCTGAATTTTTGAATCTGAAGTCGCCCTGCATAGCGAAATCTGCAATGATTTATATATCATGTTATGACGTTCTACACTGTATTTGTATTATATATGACAGCACGCAGTCTAATTCTTTATTTTTAACACGATCTTTGAAATCTGCCTGCTCATTTCTGGGGCAAATTCAGGAAAAACAAAATTTCACGTGTCTTTTTATTTTCAGTCAAGATCATATATCTGAATTTTTGAACCCGAAGTCGCCCTGCATAGCGAAATCTGCAATGATTTATAAATCATGTTATGACGTTCAACACTTTATGTGTATTATATATGACAGCGCGCTTTCCAATCCTATATTTTGAACACGATCTTTGAAATCTGCCTGCTCATTTCTGGGTCAAACTCAGGGAAAACAAAATTTCACGTGTCTTTTTATTTTCAGTCTAGATCATATATCTGAATTTTTGAGCCTGAAGACGGCCTGCATAGCGAAATCTGTAATGTTTTACATATCATGTAATACTGGGTTACACTGTATGTGTATTTTATATGGCAGCACGCATGCGCAGTCTAATTCTTTATTTTGAACACGATCTTTGAAATCTGCCTGCTCATTTCTGGAGCAAATTCAGGAAAAACAAAATTACACGTGTATTTTTATTTTCAGTGTAGATCATATATCTGAATTTTTGAATCTGAAGTCGCCCTGCATAGCGAAATCTGCAATGATTTATATATCATGTTATGACGTTCTACACTGTATTTGTATTATATATGACAGCACGCAGTCTAATTCTTTATTTTGAACACGATCTTTGAAATCTGCCTGCTCATTTCTTGGGCAAATTCAGGAAAAACAAAATTTCACGTGTCTTTTTATTTTCAGTCAAGATCATATATCTGAATTTTTGAACCCGAAGTCGCCCTGCATAGCGAAATCTGCAATGATTTATAAATCATGTTATGACGTTCAACACTTTATGTGTATTATATATGACAGCGCGCTTTCCAATCCTATATTTTGAACACGATCTTTGAAATCTGCCTGCTCATTTCTGGGTCAAACTCAGGGAAAACAAAATTTCACGTGTCTTTTTATTTTCAGTCTAGATCATATATCTGAATTTTTGAGCCTGAAGACGGCCTGCATAGCGAAATCTGTAATGTTTTACATATCATGTAATACCGGGTTACACTGTATGTGTATTTTATATGGCAGCACGCATGCGCAGTCTAATTCTTTATTTTGAACACGATCTTTGAAATCTGCCTGCTCATTTCTGGGGCAAATTCAGGAAAAACAAAATTACACTTGTATTTTTATTTTCAGTGCAGATCATATATCTGAATTTTTGAATCTGAAGTCGCCCTGCATAGCGAAATCTGCAATGATTTATATATCATGTTATGACGTTCTACACTGTATTTGTATTATATATGACAGCACGCAGTCTAATTCTTTATTTTGAACACGATCTTTGAAATCTGCCTGCTCATTTCTGGGGCAAATTCAGGAAAAACAAAATTACACGTGTATTTATATTTTCAGTGTAGATCATATATCTGAATTTTTGAATCTGAAGTCGCCCTGCATAGCGAAATCTGCAATGATTTATATATCATGTTACGACGTTCTACACTGTATTTGTATTATATATGACAGCACGCAGTCTAATTCTTTATTTTGAACACGATCTTTGAAATCTGCCTGCTCATTTCTGGGGCAAATTCAGGAAAAACAAAATTTCACGTGTCTTTTTATTTTCAGTCAAGATCATATATCTGAATTTTTGAACCCGAAGTCGCCCTGCATAGCGAAATCTGCAATGATTTATAAATCATGTTATGACGTTCAACACTTTATGTGTATTATATATGACAGCGCGCTTTCCAATCCTATATTTTGAACACGATCTTTGAAATCTGCCTGCTCATTTCTGGGTCAAACTCAGGGAAAACAAAATTTCACGTGTCTTTTTATTTTCAGTCTAGATCATATATCTGAATTTTTTAGCCTGAAGACGGCCTGCATAGCGAAATCTGTAATGTTTTACATATCATGTAATACCGGGTTAAACTGTATGTGTATTTTATATGGCAGCACGCATGCGCAGTCTAATTCTTTATTTTGAACACGATCTTTGAAATATGCCTGCTCATTTCTGGAGCAAATTCAGGAAAAACAAAATTACACGTGTATTTTTATTTTCAGTGTAGATCATATATCTGAATTTTTGAATCTGAAGTCGCCCTGCATAGCGAAATCTGCAATGATTTATATATCATGTTATGACGTTCTACACTGTATTTGTATTATATATGACAGCACGCAGTCTAATTCTTTATTTTTAACACGATCTTTTAAATCTGCCTGCTCATTTCTGGGGCAAATTCAGGAAAAACAAAATTTCACGTGTCTTTTTATTTTCAGTCAAGATCATATATCTGAACTTTTGAACCCGAAGTCGCCCTGCATAGCGAAATCTGCAATGATTTATAAATCATGTTATGACGTTCAACACTTTATGTGTATTATATATGACAGCGCGCTTTCCAATCCTATATTTTGAACACGATCTTTGAAATCTGCCTGCTCATTTCTGGGTCAAACTCAGGGAAAACAAAATTTCACGTGTCTTTTTATTTTCAGTCTAGATCATATATCTGAATTTTTGAGCCTGAAGACGGCCTGCATAGCGAAATCTGTAATGTTTTACATATCATGTAATACCGGGTTACACTGTATGTGTATTTTATATGGCAGCACGCATGCGCAGTCTAATTCTTTATTTTGAACACGATCTTTGAAATCTGCCTGCTCATTTCTGGGGCAAATTCAGGAAAAACAAAATTACACTTGTATTTTTATTTTCAGTGCAGATCATATATCTGAATTTTTGAATCTGAAGTCGCCCTGCATAGCGAAATCTGCAATGATTTATATATCATGTTATGACGTTCTACACTGTATTTGTATTATATATGACAGCACGCAGTCTAATTCTTTATTTTGAACACGATCTTTGAAATCTGCCTGCTCATTTCTGGGGCAAATTCAGGAAAAACAAAATTACACGTGTATTTATATTTTCAGTGTAGATCATATATCTGAATTTTTGAATCTGAAGTCGCCCTGCATAGCGAAATCTGCAATGATTTATATATCATGTTACGACGTTCTACACTGTATTTGTATTATATATGACAGCACGCAGTCTAATTCTTTATTTTGAACACGATCTTTGAAATCTGCCTGCTCATTTCTGGGGCAAATTCAGGAAAAACAAAATTTCACGTGTCTTTTTATTTTCAGTCAAGATCATATATCTGAATTTTTGAACCCGAAGTCGCCCTGCATAGCGAAATCTGCAATGATTTATAAATCATGTTATGACGTTCAACACTTTATGTGTATTATATATGACAGCGCGCTTTCCAATCCTATATTTTGAACACGATCTTTGAAATCTGCCTGCTCATTTCTGGGTCAAACTCAGGGAAAACAAAATTTCACGTGTCTTTTTATTTTCAGTCTAGATCATATATCTGAATTTTTTAGCCTGAAGACGGCCTGCATAGCGAAATCTGTAATGTTTTACATATCATGTAATACCGGGTTAAACTGTATGTGTATTTTATATGGCAGCACGCATGCGCAGTCTAATTCTTTATTTTGAACACGATCTTTGAAATATGCCTGCTCATTTCTGGAGCAAATTCAGGAAAAACAAAATTACACGTGTATTTTTATTTTCAGTGTAGATCATATATCTGAATTTTTGAATCTGAAGTCGCCCTGCATAGCGAAATCTGCAATGATTTATATATCATGTTATGACGTTCTACACTGTATTTGTATTATATATGACAGCACGCAGTCTAATTCTTTATTTTGAACACGATCTTTGAAATCTGCCTGCTCATTTCTTGGGCAAATTCAGGAAAAACAAAATTTCACGTGTCTTTTTATTTTCAGTCAAGATCATATATCTGAATTTTTGAACCCGAAGTCGCCCTGCATAGCGAAATCTGCAATGATTTATAAATCATGTTATGACGTTCAACACTTTATGTGTATTATATATGACAGCGCGCTTTCCAATCCTATATTTTGAACACGATCTTTGAAATCTGCCTGCTCATTTCTGGGTCAAACTCAGGGAAAACAAAATTTCACGTGTCTTTTTATTTTCAGTCTAGATCATATATCTGAATTTTTGAGCCTGAAGACGGCCTGCATAGCGAAATCTGTAATGTTTTACATATCATGTAATACCGGGTTACACTGTATGTGTATTTTATATGGCAGCACGCATGCGCAGTCTAATTCTTTATTTTGAACACGATCTTTGAAATCTGCCTGCTCATTTCTGGGGCAAATTCAGGAAAAACAAAATTACACTTGTATTTTTATTTTCAGTGCAGATCATATATCTGAATTTTTGAATCTGAAGTCGCCCTGCATAGCGAAATCTGCAATGATTTATATATCATGTTATGACGTTCTACACTGTATTTGTATTATATATGACAGCACGCAGTCTAATTCTTTATTTTGAACACGATCTTTGAAATCTGCCTGCTCATTTCTGGGGCAAATTCAGGAAAAACAAAATTACACGTGTATTTATATTTTCAGTGTAGATCATATATCTGAATTTTTGAATCTGAAGTCGCCCTGCATAGCGAAATCTGCAATGATTTATATATCATGTTACGACGTTCTACACTGTATTTGTATTATATATGACAGCACGCAGTCTAATTCTTTATTTTGAACACGATCTTTGAAATCTGCCTGCTCATTTCTGGGGCAAATTCAGGAAAAACAAAATTTCACGTGTCTTTTTATTTTCAGTCAAGATCATATATCTGAATTTTTGAACCCGAAGTCGCCCTGCATAGCGAAATCTGCAATGATTTATAAATCATGTTATGACGTTCAACACTTTATGTGTATTATATATGACAGCGCGCTTTCCAATCCTATATTTTGAACACGATCTTTGAAATCTGCCTGCTCATTTCTGGGTCAAACTCAGGGAAAACAAAATTTCACGTGTCTTTTTATTTTCAGTCTAGATCATATATCTGAATTTTTTAGCCTGAAGACGGCCTGCATAGCGAAATCTGTAATGTTTTACATATCATGTAATACCGGGTTAAACTGTATGTGTATTTTATATGGCAGCACGCATGCGCAGTCTAATTCTTTATTTTGAACACGATCTTTGAAATATGCCTGCTCATTTCTGGAGCAAATTCAGGAAAAACAAAATTACACGTGTATTTTTATTTTCAGTGTAGATCATATATCTGAATTTTTGAATCTGAAGTCGCCCTGCATAGCGAAATCTGCAATGATTTATATATCATGTTATGACGTTCTACACTGTATTTGTATTATATATGACAGCACGCAGTCTAATTCTTTATTTTTAACACGATCTTTTAAATCTGCCTGCTCATTTCTGGGGCAAATTCAGGAAAAACAAAATTTCACGTGTCTTTTTATTTTCAGTCAAGATCATATATCTGAACTTTTGAACCCGAAGTCGCCCTGCATAGCGAAATCTGCAATGATTTATAAATCATGTTATGACGTTCAACACTTTATGTGTATTATATATGACAGCGCGCTTTCCAATCCTATATTTTGAACACGATCTTTGAAATCTGCCTGCTCATTTCTGGGTCAAACTCAGGGAAAACAAAATTTCACGTGTCTTTTTATTTTCAGTCTAGATCATATATCTGAATTTTTGAGCCTGAAGACGGCCTGCATAGCGAAATCTGTAATGTTTTACATATCATGTAATACCGGGTTACACTGTATGTGTATTTTATATGGCAGCACGCATGCGCAGTCTAATTCTTTATTTTGAACACGATCTTTGAAATCTGCCTGCTCATTTCTGGGGCAAATTCAGGAAAAACAAAATTACACTTGTATTTTTATTTTCAGTGCAGATCATATATCTGAATTTTTGAATCTGAAGTCGCCCTGCATAGCGAAATCTGCAATGATTTATATATCATGTTATGACGTTCTACACTGTATTTGTATTATATATGACAGCACGCAGTCTAATTCTTTATTTTGAACACGATCTTTGAAATCTGCCTGCTCATTTCTGGGGCAAATTCAGGAAAAACAAAATTACACGTGTATTTATATTTTCAGTGTAGATCATATATCTGAATTTTTGAATCTGAAGTCGCCCTGCATAGCGAAATCTGCAATGATTTATATATCATGTTACGACGTTCTACACTGTATTTGTATTATATATGACAGCACGCAGTCTAATTCTTTATTTTGAACACGATCTTTGAAATCTGCCTGCTCATTTCTGGGGCAAATTCAGGAAAAACAAAATTTCACGTGTCTTTTTATTTTCAGTCAAGATCATATATCTGAATTTTTGAACCCGAAGTCGCCCTGCATAGCGAAATCTGCAATGATTTATAAATCATGTTATGACGTTCAACACTTTATGTGTATTATATATGACAGCGCGCTTTCCAATCCTATATTTTGAACACGATCTTTGAAATCTGCCTGCTCATTTCTGGGTCAAACTCAGGGAAAAAAAAATTTCACGTGTCTTTTTATTTTCAGTCTAGATCATATATCTGAATTTTTGAGCCTGAAGACGGCCTGCATAGCGAAATCTGTAATGTTTTACATATCATGTAATACCGGGTTAAACTGTATGTGTATTTTATATGGCAGCACGCATGCGCAGTCTAATTCTTTATTTTGAACACGATCTTTGAAATATGCCTGCTCATTTCTGGAGCAAATTCAGGAAAAACAAAATTACACGTGTATTTTTATTTTCAGTGTAGATCATATATCTGAATTTTTGAATCTGAAGTCGCCCTGCATAGCGAAATCTGCAATGATTTATATATCATGTTATGACGTTCTACACTGTATTTGTATTATATATGACAGCACGCAGTCTAATTCTTTATTTTTAACACGATCTTTTAAATCTGCCTGCTCATTTCTGGGGCAAATTCAGGAAAAACAAAATTTCACGTGTCTTTTTATTTTCAGTCAAGATCATATATCTGAACTTTTGAACCCGAAGTCGCCCTGCATAGCGAAATCTGCAATGATTTATAAATCATGTTATGACGTTCAACACTTTATGTGTATTATATATGACAGCGCGCTTTCCAATCCTATATTTTGAACACGATCTTTGAAATCTGCCTGCTCATTTCTGGGTCAAACTCAGGGAAAACAAAATTTCACGTGTCTTTTTATTTTCAGTCTAGATCATATATCTGAATTTTTGAGCCTGAAGACGGCCTGCATAGCGAAATCTGTAATGTTTTACATATAATGTAATACCGGGTTACACTGTATGTGTATTATATATGGCAGCACGCATGCGCAGTCTAATTCTTTATTTTGAACACGATCTTTGAAATCTGCCTGCTCATTTCTGGGGCAAATTCAGGAAAAACAAAATTTCACGTGTCTTTTTATTTTCAGTCAAGATCATATATCTGAATTTTTGAACCCGAAGTCGCCCTGCATAGCGAAATCTGCAATGATTTATAAATCATGTTATGACGTTCAACACTTTATGTGTATTATATATGACAGCGCGCTTTCCAATCCTATATTTTGAACACGATCTTTGAAATCTGCCTGCTCATTTCTGGGTCAAACTCAGGGAAAACAAAATTTCACGTGTCTTTTTATTTTCAGTCTAGATCATATATCTGAATTTTTGAGCCTGAAGACGGCCTGCATAGCGAAATCTGTAATGTTTTACATATCATGTAATACCGGGTTACACTGTATGTGTATTTTATATGGCAGCACGCATGCGCAGTCTAATTCTTTATTTTGAACACGATCTTTGAAATCTGCCTGCTCATTTCTGGAGCAAATTCAGGAAAAACAAAATTACACGTGTATTTTTATTTTCAGTGTAGATCATATATCTGAATTTTTGAATCTGAAGTCGCCCTGCATAGCGAAATCTGCAATGATTTATATATCATGTTATGACGTTCTACACTGTATTTGTATTATATATGACAGCACGCAGTCTAATTCTTTATTTTGAACACGATCTTTTAAATCTGCCTGCTCATTTCTGGGGCAAATTCAGGAAAAACAAAATTTCACCTGTCTTTTTATTTTCAGTCAAGATCATATATCTGAATTTTTGAACCCGAAGTCGCCCTGCATAGCGAAATCTGCAATGATTTATAAATCATGTTATGACGTTCAACACTTTATGTGTATTATATATGACAGCGCGCTTTCCAATCCTATATTTTGAACACGATCTTTGAAATCTGCCTGCTCATTTCTGGGTCAAACTCAGGGAAAACAAAATTTCACGTGTCTTTTTATTTTCAGTCTAGATCATATATCTGAATTTTTGAGCCTGAAGACGGCCTGCATAGCGAAATCTGTAATGTTTTACATATCATGTAATACCGGGTTAAACTGTATGTGTATTTTATATGGCAGCACGCATGCGCAGTCTAATTCTTTATTTTGAACACGATCTTTGAAATATGCCTGCTCATTTCTGGAGCAAATTCAGGAAAAACAAAATTACACGTGTATTTTTATTTTCAGTGTAGATCATATATCTGAATTTTTGAATCTGAAGTCGCCCTGCATAGCGAAATCTGCAATGATTTATATATCATGTTATGACGTTCTACACTGTATTTGTATTATATATGACAGCACGCAGTCTAATTCTTTATTTTTAACACGATCTTTTAAATCTGCCTGCTCATTTCTGGGGCAAATTCAGGAAAAACAAAATTTCACGTGTCTTTTTATTTTCAGTCAAGATCATATATCTGAACTTTTGAACCCGAAGTCGCCCTGCATAGCGAAATCTGCAATGATTTATAAATCATGTTATGACGTTCAACACTTTATGTGTATTATATATGACAGCGCGCTTTCCAATCCTATATTTTGAACACGATCTTTGAAATCTGCCTGCTCATTTCTGGGTCAAACTCAGGGAAAACAAAATTTCACGTGTCTTTTTATTTTCAGTCTAGATCATATATCTGAATTTTTGAGCCTGAAGACGGCCTGCATAGCGAAATCTGTAATGTTTTACATATAATGTAATACCGGGTTACACTGTATGTGTATTATATATGGCAGCACGCATGCGCAGTCTAATTCTTTATTTTGAACACGATCTTTGAAATCTGCCTGCTCATTTCTGGGGCAAATTCAGGAAAAACAAAATTTCACGTGTCTTTTTATTTTCAGTCAAGATCATATATCTGAATTTTTGAACCCGAAGTCGCCCTGCATAGCGAAATCTGCAATGATTTATAAATCATGTTATGACGTTCAACACTTTATGTGTATTATATATGACAGCGCGCTTTCCAATCCTATATTTTGAACACGATCTTTGAAATCTGCCTGCTCATTTCTGGGTCAAACTCAGGGAAAACAAAATTTCACGTGTCTTTTTATTTTCAGTCTAGATCATATATCTGAATTTTTGAGCCTGAAGACGGCCTGCATAGCGAAATCTGTAATGTTTTACATATCATGTAATACCGGGTTACACTGTATGTGTATTTTATATGGCAGCACGCATGCGCAGTCTAATTCTTTATTTTGAACACGATCTTTGAAATCTGCCTGCTCATTTCTGGAGCAAATTCAGGAAAAACAAAATTACACGTGTATTTTTATTTTCAGTGTAGATCATATATCTGAATTTTTGAATCTGAAGTCGCCCTGCATAGCGAAATCTGCAATGATTTATATATCATGTTATGACGTTCTACACTGTATTTGTATTATATATGACAGCACGCAGTCTAATTCTTTATTTTGAACACGATCTTTTAAATCTGCCTGCTCATTTCTGGGGCAAATTCAGGAAAAACAAAATTTCACCTGTCTTTTTATTTTCAGTCAAGATCATATATCTGAATTTTTGAACCCGAAGTCGCCCTGCATAGCGAAATCTGCAATGATTTATAAATCATGTTATGACGTTCAACACTTTATGTGTATTATATATGACAGCGCGCTTTCCAATCCTATATTTTGAACACGATCTTTGAAATCTGCCTGCTCATTTCTGGGTCAAACTCAGGGAAAACAAAATTTCACGTGTCTTTTTATTTTCAGTCTAGATCATATATCTGAATTTTTGAGCCTGAAGACGGCCTGCATAGCGAAATCTGTAATGTTTTACATATCATGTAATACCGGGTTACACTGTATGTGTATTTTATATGGCAGCACGCATGCGCAGTCTAATTCTTTATTTTGAACACGATCTTTGAAATCTGCCTGCTCATTTCTGGGGCAAATTCAGGAAAAACAAAATTACACTTGTATTTTTATTTTAAGTGCAGATCATATATCTGAATTTTTGAATCTGAAGTCGCCCTGCATAGCGAAATCTGCAATGATTTATATATCATGTTATGACGTTCTACACTGTATTTGTATTATATATGACAGCACGCAGTCTAATTCTTTATTTTGAACACGATCTTTTAAATCTGCCTGCTCATTTCTGGGGCAAATTCAGGAAAAACAAAATTTCACCTGTCTTTTTATTTTCAGTCAAGATCATATATCTGAATTTTTGAACCCGAAGTCGCCCTGCATAGCGAAATCTGCAATGATTTATAAATCATGTTATGACGTTCAACACTTTATGTGTATTATATATGACAGCGCGCTTTCCAATCCTATATTTTGAACACGATCTTTGAAATCTGCCTGCTCATTTCTGGGTCAAACTCAGGGAAAACAAAATTTCACGTGTCTTTTTATTTTCAGTCTAGATCATATATCTGAATTTTTGAGCCTGAAGACGGCCTGCATAGCGAAATCTGTAATGTTTTACATATCATGTAATACCGGGTTACACTGTATGTGTATTTTATATGGCAGCACGCATGCGCAGTCTAATTCTTTATTTTGAACACGATCTTTGAAATCTGCCTGCTCATTTCTGGGGCAAATTCAGGAAAAACTAAATTACACTTGTATTTTTATTTTCAGTGCAGATCATATATCTGAATTTTTGAATCTGAAGTCGCCCTGCATAGCGAAATCTGCAATGATTTATATATCATGTTATGACGTTCTACACTGTATTTGTATTATATATGACAGCACGCAGTCTAATTCTTTATTTTGAACACGATCTTTGAAATCTGCCTGCTCATTTCTGGGGCTAATTTAGGAAAAACAAAATTTCACGTGTCTTTTTATTTCCAGTCAAGATCATATATCTGAATTTTTGAACCCGAAGTCGCCCTGCATAGCGAAATCTGCAATGATTTATAAATCATGTTATGACGTTCAACACTTTATGTGTATTATATATGACAGCGCGCTTTCCAATCCTATATTTTGAACACGATCTTTGAAATCTGCCTGCTCATTTCTGGGTCAAACTCAGGGAAAACAAAATTTCACGTGTCTTTTTATTTTCAGTCTAGATCATATATCTGAATTTTTGAGCCTGAAGACGGCCTGCATAGCGAAATCTGTAATGTTTTACATATAATGTAATACCGGGTTACACTGTATGTGTATTATATATGGCAGCACGCATGCGCAGTCTAATTCTTTATTTTGAACACGATCTTTGAAATCTGCCTGCTCATTTCTGGGGCAAATTCAGGAAAAACAAAATTTCACGTGTCTTTTTATTTTCAGTCAAGATCATATATCTGAATTTTTGAACCCGAAGTCGCCCTGCATAGCGAAATCTGCAATGATTTATAAATCATGTTATGACGTTCAACACTTTATGTGTATTATATATGACAGCGCGCTTTCCAATCCTATATTTTGAACACGATCTTTGAAATCTGCCTGCTCATTTCTGGGTCAAACTCAGGGAAAACAAAATTTCACGTGTCTTTTTATTTTCAGTCTAGATCATATATCTGAATTTTTGAGCCTGAAGACGGCCTGCATAGCGAAATCTGTAATGTTTTACATATCATGTAATACCGGGTTACACTGTATGTGTATTTTATATGGCAGCACGCATGCGCAGTCTAATTCTTTATTTTGAACACGATCTTTGAAATCTGCCTGCTCATTTCTGGAGCAAATTCAGGAAAAACAAAATTACACGTGTATTTTTATTTTCAGTGTAGATCATATATCTGAATTTTTGAATCTGAAGTCGCCCTGCATAGCGAAATCTGCAATGATTTATATATCATGTTATGACGTTCTACACTGTATTTGTATTATATATGACAGCACGCAGTCTAATTCTTTATTTTGAACACGATCTTTTAAATCTGCCTGCTCATTTCTGGGGCAAATTCAGGAAAAACAAAATTTCACCTGTCTTTTTATTTTCAGTCAAGATCATATATCTGAATTTTTGAACCCGAAGTCGCCCTGCATAGCGAAATCTGCAATGATTTATAAATCATGTTATGACGTTCAACACTTTATGTGTATTATATATGACAGCGCGCTTTCCAATCCTATATTTTGAACACGATCTTTGAAATCTGCCTGCTCATTTCTGGGTCAAACTCAGGGAAAAAAAAATTTCACGTGTCTTTTTATTTTCAGTCTAGATCATATATCTGAATTTTTGAGCCTGAAGACGGCCTGCATAGCGAAATCTGTAATGTTTTACATATCATGTAATACCGGGTTAAACTGTATGTGTATTTTATATGGCAGCACGCATGCGCAGTCTAATTCTTTATTTTGAACACGATCTTTGAAATATGCCTGCTCATTTCTGGAGCAAATTCAGGAAAAACAAAATTACACGTGTATTTTTATTTTCAGTGTAGATCATATATTTGAATTTTTGAATCTGAAGTCGCCCTGCATAGCGAAATCTGCAATGATTTATATATCATGTTATGACGTTCTACACTGTATTTGTATTATATATGACAGCACGCAGTCTAATTCTTTATTTTTAACACGATCTTTTAAATCTGCCTGCTCATTTCTGGGGCAAATTCAGGAAAAACAAAATTTCACGTGTCTTTTTATTTTCAGTCAAGATCATATATCTGAACTTTTGAACCCGAAGTCGCCCTGCATAGCGAAATCTGCAATGATTTATAAATCATGTTATGACGTTCAACACTTTATGTGTATTATATATGACAGCGCGCTTTCCAATCCTATATTTTGAACACGATCTTTGAAATCTGCCTGCTCATTTCTGGGTCAAACTCAGGGAAAACAAAATTTCACGTGTCTTTTTATTTTCAGTCTAGATCATATATCTGAATTTTTGAGCCTGAAGACGGCCTGCATAGCGAAATCTGTAATGTTTTACATATAATGTAATACCGGGTTACACTGTATGTGTATTATATATGGCAGCACGCATGCGCAGTCTAATTCTTTATTTTGAACACGATCTTTGAAATCTGCCTGCTCATTTCTGGGGCAAATTCAGGAAAAACAAAATTTCACGTGTCTTTTTATTTTCAGTCAAGATCATATATCTGAATTTTTGAACCCGAAGTCGCCCTGCATAGCGAAATCTGCAATGATTTATAAATCATGTTATGACGTTCAACACTTTATGTGTATTATATATGACAGCGCGCTTTCCAATCCTATATTTTGAACACGATCTTTGAAATCTGCCTGCTCATTTCTGGGTCAAACTCAGGGAAAACAAAATTTCACGTGTCTTTTTATTTTCAGTCTAGATCATATATCTGAATTTTTGAGCCTGAAGACGGCCTGCATAGCGAAATCTGTAATGTTTTACATATCATGTAATACCGGGTTACACTGTATGTGTATTTTATATGGCAGCACGCATGCGCAGTCTAATTCTTTATTTTGAACACGATCTTTGAAATCTGCCTGCTCATTTCTGGAGCAAATTCAGGAAAAACAAAATTACACGTGTATTTTTATTTTCAGTGTAGATCATATATCTGAATTTTTGAATCTGAAGTCGCCCTGCATAGCGAAATCTGCAATGATTTATATATCATGTTATGACGTTCTACACTGTATTTGTATTATATATGACAGCACGCAGTCTAATTCTTTATTTTGAACACGATCTTTTAAATCTGCCTGCTCATTTCTGGGGCAAATTCAGGAAAAACAAAATTTCACCTGTCTTTTTATTTTCAGTCAAGATCATATATCTGAATTTTTGAACCCGAAGTCGCCCTGCATAGCGAAATCTGCAATGATTTATAAATCATGTTATGACGTTCAACACTTTATGTGTATTATATATGACAGCGCGCTTTCCAATCCTATATTTTGAACACGATCTTTGAAATCTGCCTGCTCATTTCTGGGTCAAACTCAGGGAAAACAAAATTTCACGTGTCTTTTTATTTTCAGTCTAGATCATATATCTGAATTTTTGAGCCTGAAGACGGCCTGCATAGCGAAATCTGTAATGTTTTACATATCATGTAATACCGGGTTACACTGTATGTGTATTTTATATGGCAGCACGCATGCGCAGTCTAATTCTTTATTTTGAACACGATCTTTGAAATCTGCCTGCTCATTTCTGGGGCAAATTCAGGAAAAACTAAATTACACTTGTATTTTTATTTTCAGTGCAGATCATATATCTGAATTTTTGAATCTGAAGTCGCCCTGCATAGCGAAATCTGCAATGATTTATATATCATGTTATGACGTTCTACACTGTATTTGTATTATATATGACAGCACGCAGTCTAATTCTTTATTTTGAACACGATCTTTGAAATCTGCCTGCTCATTTCTGGGGCTAATTTAGGAAAAACAAAATTTCACGTGTCTTTTTATTTCCAGTCAAGATCATATATCTGAATTTTTGAACCCGAAGTCGCCCTGCATAGCGAAATCTGCAATGATTTATAAATCATGTTATGACGTTCAACACTTTATGTGTATTATATATGACAGCGCGCTTTCCAATCCTATATTTTGAACACGATCTTTGAAATCTGCCTGCTCATTTCTGGGTCAAACTCAGGGAAAACAAAATTTCACGTGTCTTTTTATTTTCAGTCTAGATCATATATCTGAATTTTTGAGCCTGAAGACGGCCTGCATAGCGAAATCTGTAATGTTTTACATATAATGTAATACCGGGTTACACTGTATGTGTATTATATATGGCAGCACGCATGCGCAGTCTAATTCTTTATTTTGAACACGATCTTTGAAATCTGCCTGCTCATTTCTGGGGCAAATTCAGGAAAAACAAAATTGCACGTGTCTTTTTATTTTCAGTCAAGATCATATATCTGAATTTTTGAACCCGAAGTCGCCCTGCATAGCGAAATCTGCAATGATTTATAAATCATGTTATGACGTTCAACACTTTATGTGTATTATATATGACAGCGCGCTTTCCAATCCTATATTTTGAACACGATCTTTGAAATCTGCCTGCTCATTTCTGGGTCAAACTCAGGGAAAACAAAATTTCACGTGTCTTTTTATTTTCAGTCTAGATCATATATCTGAATTTTTGAGCCTGAAGACGGCCTGCCTAGCGAAATCTGTAATGTTTTACATATCATGTAATACCGGGTTACACTGTATGTGTATTTTATATGGCAGCACGCATGCGCAGTCTAATTCTTTATTTTGAACACGATCTTTGAAATCTGCCTGCTCATTTCTGGGGCAAATTCAGGAAAAACAAAATTACACGTGTATTTATATTTTCAGTGTAGATCATATATCTGAATTTTTGAATCTGAAGTCGCCCTGCATAGCGAAATCTGCAATGATTTATATATCATGTTATGACGTTCTACACTGTATTTGTATTATATATGACAGCACGCAGTCTAATTCTTTATTTTGAACACGATCTTTGAAATCTGCCTGCTCATTTCTGGGGCAAATTCAGGAAAAACAAAATTTCACGTGTCTTTTTATTTTCAGTCAAGATCATATATCTGAATTTTTGAACCCGAAGTCGCCCTGCATAGCGAAATCTGCAATGATTTATAAATCATGTTATGACGTTCAACACTTTATGTGTATTATATATGACAGCGCGCTTTCCAATCCTATATTTTGAACACGATCTTTGAAATCTGCCTGCTCATTTCTGGGTCAAACTCAGGGAAAACAAAATTTCACGTGTCTTTTTATTTTCAGTCTAGATCATATATCTGAATTTTTGAGCCTGAAGACGGCCTGCATAGCGAAATCTGTAATGTTTTACATATCATGTAATACTGGGTTACACTGTATGTGTATTTTATATGGCAGCACGCATGCGCAGTCTAATTCTTTATTTTGAACACGATCTTTGAAATCTGCCTGCTCATTTCTGGAGCAAATTCAGGAAAAACAAAATTACACGTGTATTTTTATTTTCAGTGTAGATCATATATCTGAATTTTTGAATCTGAAGTCGCCCTGCATAGCGAAATCTGCAATGATTTATATATCATGTTATGACGTTCTACACTGTATTTGTATTATATATGACAGCACGCAGTCTAATTCTTTATTTTGAACACGATCTTTGAAATCTGCCTGCTCATTTCTGGGGCAAATTCAGGAAAAACAAAATTTCACGTGTCTTTTTATTTTCAGTCAAGATCATATATCTGAATTTTTGAACCCGAAGTCGCCCTGCATAGCGAAATCTGCAATGATTTATAAATCATGTTATGACGTTCAACACTTTATGTGTATTATATATGACAGCGCGCTTTCCAATCCTATATTTTGAACACGATCTTTGAAATCTGCCTGCTCATTTCTGGGTCAAACTCAGGGAAAACAAAATTTCACGTGTCTTTTTATTTTCAGTCTAGATCATATATCTGAATTTTTGAGCCTGAAGACGGCCTGCATAGCGAAATCTGTAATGTTTTACATATCATGTAATACCGGGTTACACTGTATGTGTATTTTATATGGCAGCACGCATGCGCAGTCTAATTCTTTATTTTGAACACGATCTTTGAAATCTGCCTGCTCATTTCTGGGGCAAATACAGGAAAAACAAAATTACACTTGTATTTTTATTTTCAGTGCAGATCATATATCTGAATTTTTGAATCTGAAGTCGCCCTGCATAGCGAAATCTGCAATGATTTATATATCATGTTATGACGTTCTACACTGTATTTGTATTATATATGACAGCACGCAGTCTAATTCTTTATTTTGAACACGATCTTTGAAATCTGCCTGCTCATTTCTGGGGCAAATTCAGGAAAAACAAAATTACACGTGTATTTATATTTTCAGTGTAGATCATATATCTGAATTTTTGAATCTGAAGTCGCCCTGCATAGCGAAATCTGCAATGATTTATATATCATGTTATGACGTTCTACACTGTATTTGTATTATATATGACAGCACGCAGTCTAATTCTTTATTTTGAACACGATCTTTGAAATCTGCCTGCTCATTTCTGGGGCAAATTCAGGAAAAACAAAATTTCACGTGTCTTTTTATTTTCAGTCAAGATCATATATCTGAATTTTTGAACCCGAAGTCGCCCTGCATAGCGAAATCTGCAATGATTTATAAATCATGTTATGACGTTCAACACTTTATGTGTATTATATATGACAGCGCGCTTTCCAATCCTATATTTTGAACACGATCTTTGAAATCTGCCTGCTCATTTCTGGGTCAAACTCAGGGAAAACAAAATTTCACGTGTCTTTTTATTTTCAGTCTAGATCATATATCTGAATTTTTGAGCCTGAAGACGGCCTGCATAGCGAAATCTGTAATGTTTTACATATCATGTAATACCGGGTTACACTGTATGTGTATTTTATATGGCAGCACGCATGCGCAGTCTAATTCTTTATTTTGAACACGATCTTTGAAATCTGCCTGCTCATTTCTGGAGCAAATTCAGGAAAAACAAAATTACACGTGTATTTTTATTTTCAGTGTAGATCATATATCTGAATTTTTGAATCTGAAGTCGCCCTGCATAGCGAAATCTGCAATGATTTATATATCATGTTATGACGTTCTACACTGTATTTGTATTATATATGACAGCACGCAGTCTAATTCTTTATTTTGAACACGATCTTTGAAATCTGCCTGCTCATTTCTGGGGCAAATTCAGGAAAAACAAAATTTCACGTGTCTTTTTATTTTCAGTCAAGATCATATATCTGAATTTTTGAACCCGAAGTCGCCCTGCATAGCGAAATCTGCAATGATTTATAAATCATGTTATGACGTTCAACACTTTATGTGTATTATATATGACAGCGCGCTTTCCAATCCTATATTTTGAACACGATCTTTGAAATCTGCCTGCTCATTTCTGGGTCAAACTCAGGGAAAACAAAATTTCACGTGTCTTTTTATTTTCAGTCTAGATCATATATCTGAATTTTTGAGCCTGAAGACGGCCTGCATAGCGAAATCTGTAATGTTTTACATATCATGTAATACCGGGTTACACTATATGTGTATTATATATGGCTGCTCGCATGCGCAGTCTAATTCTTTATTTTGAACACGATCTTTGAAATCTGCCTGCTCATTTCTGGGGCAAATTCAGGAAAAACAAAATTTCACGTGTCTTTTTATTTTCAGTCAAGATCATAATATCTGAATTTTTGAATCTGAAGTCGCCCTGCATAGCGAAATCTGCAATGATTTATTAATCATGTTATGACGTTCTACACTGTATTTGTATTATATATGACAGCACGCAGTCTAATTCTTTATTTTGAACACGATCTTTGAAATCTGCCTGCTCATTTCTGGGGCAAATTCAGGAAAAACAAAATTTCAAGTGTCTTTTTATTTTCAGTCAAGATCATATATCTGAATTTTTGAACCCGAAGTCGCCCTGCATAGCGAAATCTGCAATGATTTATAAATCATGTTATGACGTTCAACACTTTATGTGTATTATATATGACAGCGCGCTTTCCAATCCTATATTTTGAACACGATCTTTGAAATCTGCCTGCTCATTTCTGGGTCAAACTCAGGGAAAACAAAATTTCACGTGTCTTTTTATTTTCAGTCTAGATCATATATCTGAATTTTTGAGCCTGAAGACGGCCTGCATAGCGAAATCTGTAATGTTTTACATATCATGTAATACCGGGTTACACTATATGTGTATTATATATGGCTGCTCGCATGCGCAGTCTAATTCTTTATTTTGAACACGATCTTTGAAATCTGCCTGCTCATTTCTGGGGCAAATTCAGGAAAAACAAAATTTCACGTGTCTTTTTATTTTCAGTCAAGATCATAATATCTGAATATTTGAACCCGAAGTCGCCCTGCATAGCGAAATCTGCAATTATTTATAAATCATGTTATGACGTTCAACACTTTATTTGTATTATATATGACAGCGCGCTTTACAGTCCTATATTTTGAACACGATCTTTGAAATCTGCCTGCTCATTTCTGGGTCAAACTCAGGGAAAACAAAATTTCACGTGTCTTTTTATTTTCAGTCTAGATCATATATCTGAATTTTTGAGCCTGAAGACGGCCTGCATAGCGAAATCTGTAATGTTTTACATATCATGTAATACCGGGTTACACTGTATGTGTATTTTATATGGCAGCACGCATGCGCAGTCTAATTCTTTATTTTGAACACGATCTTTGAAATCTGCATACTCATTTCTGGGGCAAACTCAGGAAAAACAAAATTACACGTGTATTTTTATTTTCAGTGTAGATCATATATCTGAATTTTTGAATCTGAAGTCGCCCTGCATAGCGAAATCTGCAATGATTTATATATCATGTTATGACGTTGTACACTGTATTTGCATTATATATGACAGCACGCAGTCTAATTCTTTATTTTGAACACGATCTTTTAAATCTGCCTGCTCATTTCTGGGGCAAATTCAGGAAAAACAAAATTTCACGTGTCTTTTTATTTTCAGTCAAGATCATATATCTGAATTTTTCAACCCGAAGTCGCCCTGCATAGCGAAATCTGCAATGATTTATAAATCATGTTATGACGTTCAACACTTTATGTGTATTATATATGACAGCGCGCTTTCCAATCCTATATTTTGAACACGATCTTTGAAATCTGCCTGCTCATTTCTGGGTCAAACTCAGGGAAAACAAAATTTCACGTGTCTTTTTATTTTCAGTCTAGATCATATATCTGAATTTTTGAGCCTGAAGACGGCCTGCATAGCGAAATCTGTCATGTTTTACATATCATGTAATACCGGGTTACACTGTATGTGTATTTTATATGGCAACACGCATGCGCAGTCTAATTCTTTATTTTGAACACGATCTTTGAAATCTGCCTGCTCATTTCTGGAGCAAATTCAGGAAAAACAAAATTACACGTGTATTTTTATTTTCAGTGTAGATCATATATCTGAATTTTTGAATCTGAAGTCGCCCTGCATAGCGAAATCTGCAATGATTTATATATCATGTTATGACGTTCAACACTTTATTTGTATTATATATGACAGCGCGCTTTACAGTCCTATATTTTGAACACGATCTTTGAAATCTGCCTGCTCATTTCTGGGTCAAACTCAGGGAAAACAAAATTTCACGTGTCTTTTTATTTTCAGTCTAGATCATATATCTGAATTTTTGAACCCGAAGTCGCCCTGCATAGCGAAATCTGCAATGATTTATAAATCATGTTATGACGTTCAACACTTTATGTGTATTATATATGACAGCGCGCTTTCCAATCCTATATTTTGAACACGATCTTTGAAATCTGCCTGCTCATTTCTGGGTCAAACTCAGGGAAAACAAAATTGCACGTGTCTTTTTATTTTCAGTCTAGATCATATATCTGAATTTTTGAGCCTGAAGACGGCCTGCATAGCGAAATCTGTAATGTTTTACATATCATGTAATACCGGGTTACACTGTATGTGTATTATATATGGCAGCACGCATGCGCAGTCTAATTCTTTATTTTGAACACGATCTCTTAAATCTGCCTGCTCATTTCTGGGGCAAATTCAGGAAAAACAAAATTTCACGTGTCTTTTTATTTTCAGTCAAGATCATATATCTGAATTTTTGAACCCGAAGTCGCCCTGCATAGCGAAATCTGCAATGATTTATAAATCATGTTATGACGTTCAACACTTTATGTGTATTATATATGACAGCGCGCTTTCCAATCCTATATTTTGAACACGATCTTTGAAATCTGCCTGCTCATTTCTGGGTCAAACTCAGGGAAAACAAAATTTCACGTGTCTTTTTATTTTCAGTCTAGATCATATATCTGAATTTTTGAGCCTGAAGACGGCCTGCATAGCGAAATCTGTAATGTTTTACATATCATGTAATACCGGGTTACACTGTATGTGTATTTTATATGGCAGCACGCATGCGCAGTCTAATTCTTTATTTTGAACACGATCTTTGAAATCTGCCTGCTCATTTCTGGAGCAAATTCAGGAAAAACAAAATTACACGTTTATATTTATTTTCAGTGTAGATCATATATCTGAATTTTTGAATCTGAAGTCACCCTGCATAGCGAAATCTGCAATGATTTATATATCATGTTATGACGTTCTACACTGTATTTGTATTATATACGACAGCACGCAGTCTAATTCTTTATTTTGAACACGATCTTTGAAATCTGCCTGCTCATTTCTGGGGCAAATTCAGGAAAAACAAAATTTCACGTGTCTTTTTATTTTCAGTCAAGATCATATATCTGAATTTTTGAACCCGAAGTCGCCCTGCATAGCGAAATCTGCAATGATTTATAAATCATGTTATGACGTTCAACACTTTATTTGTATTATATATGACAGCGCGCTTTACAGTCCTATATTTTGAACACGATCTTTGAAATCTGCCTGCTCATTTCTGGGTCAAACTCAGGGAAAACAAAATTTCACGTGTCTTTTTATTTTCAGTCTAGATCATATATCTGAATTTTTGAGCCTGAAGACGGCCTGCATAGCGAAATCTGTAATGTTTTACATATAATGTAATACCGGGTTACACTGTATGTGTATTTTATATGGCAGCACGCATGCGCAGTCTAATTCTTTATTTTGAACACGATCTTTGAAATCTGCATGCTCATTTCTGGGTCAAACTCAGGGAAAACAAAATTGCACGTGTCTTTTTATTTTCAGTCTAGATCATATATCTGAATTTTTGAGCCTGAAGACGGCCTGCATAGCGAAATCTGTAATGTTTTACATATCATGTAATACCGGGTTACACTGTATATGTATTATATATGGAAGCACGCATGCGCAGTCTAATTCTTTATTTTGAACACGATCTCTTAAATCTGCCTGCTCATTTCTGGGGCAAATTCAGGAAAAACAAAATTTCACGTGTCTTTTTATTTTCAGTCAAGATCATATATCTGAATTTTTGAACCCGAAGTCGCCCTGCATAGCGAAATCTGCAATGATTTATAAATCATGTTATGACGTTCAACACTTTATGTGTATTATATATGACAGCGCGCTTTCCAATCCTATATTTTGAACACGATCTTTGAAATCTGCCTGCTCATTTCTGGGTCAAACTCAGGGAAAACAAAATTTCACGTGTCTTTTTATTTTCAGTCTAGATCATATATCTGAATTTTTGAGCCTGAAGACGGCCTGCATAGCGAAATCTGTAATGTTTTACATATCATGTAATACCGGGTTACACTGTATGTGTATTTTATATGGCAGCACGCATGCGCAGTCTAATTCTTTATTTTGAACACGATCTTTGAAATCTGCATGCTCATTTCTGGGGCAAACTCAGGAAAAACAAAATTACACGTGTATTTTTATTTTCAGTGTAGATCATATATCTGAATTTTTGAATCTGAAGTCGCCCTGCATAGCGAAATCTGCAATGATTTATATATCAT
The DNA here is from genome assembly GCA_963971285.1 of Astropecten irregularis. Taxonomy (NCBI): domain Eukaryota; kingdom Metazoa; phylum Echinodermata; class Asteroidea; order Paxillosida; family Astropectinidae; genus Astropecten; species Astropecten irregularis. Next base: position 13,324,114 of record OZ020255.1, on the reverse strand, counting down.
GTTATGACGTTGTACACTGTATTTGCATTATATATGACAGCACGCAGTCTAATTCTTTATTTTGAACACGATCTTTTAAATCTGCCTGCTCATTTCTGGGGCAAATTCAGGAAAAACAAAATTTCACGTGTCTTTTTATTTTCAGTCAAGATCATATATCTGAATTTTTGAACCGGAAGTCGCCCTGCATAGCGAAATCTGCAATGATTTATAAATCATGTTATGACGTTCAACACTTTATGTGTATTATATATGACAGCGCGCTTTCCAATCCTATATTTTGAACACGATCTTTGAAATCTGACTGCTCATTTCTGGGTCAAACTCAGGGAAAACAAAATTTCACGTGTCTTTTTATTTTCAGTCTAGATCATATATCTGAATTTTTGAGCCTGAAGACGGCCTGCATAGCGAAATCTGTCATGTTTTACATATCATGTAATACCGGGTTACACTGTATGGGTATTTTATATGGCAACACGCATGCGCAGTCTAATTCTTTATTTTGAACACGATCTTTGAAATCTGCCTGCTCATTTCTGGAGCAAATTCAGGAAAAACAAAATTACACGTGTATTTTTATTTTCAGTGTAGATCATATATCTGAATTTTTGAATCTGAAGTCGCCCTGCATAGCGAAATCTGCAATGATTTATATATCATGTTAAGACGTTGTACACTGTATTTGTATTATATATGACAGCACGCAGTCTAATTCTTTATTTTGAACACGATCTTTGAAATCTGCCTGCTCATTTCTGGGGCAAATTCAGGAAAAACAAAATTTCACGTGTCTTTTTATTTTCAGTCAATATCATATATCTGAATTTTTGAACCCGAAGTCGCCCTGCATAGCGAAATCTGCAATGATTTATAAATCATGTTATGACGTTCAACACTTTATGTGTATTATATATGACAGCGCGCTTTCCAATCCTATATTTTAAACACGATCTTTGAAATCTGCCTGCTCATTTCTGGGTCAAACTCAGGGAAAACAAAATTGCACGTGTCTTTTTATTTTCAGTCTAGATCATATGTCTGAATTTTTGAGCCTGAAGACGGCCTGCATAGCGAAATCTGTAATGTTTTACATATCATGTAATACCGGGTTACACTGTATGTGTATTATATATGGCAGCACGCATGCGCAGTCTAATTCTTTATTTTGAACACGATCTCTTAAATCTGCCTGCTCATTTCTGGGGCAAATTCAGGAAAAACAAAATTTCACGTGTCTTTTTATTTTCAGTCAAGATCATATATCTGAATTTTTGAACCCGAAGTCGCCCTGCATAGCGAAATCTGCAATGATTTATAAATCATGTTATGACGTTCAACACTTTATGTGTATTATATATGACAGCGCGCTTTCCAATCCTATATTTTGAACACGATCTTTGAAATCTGCCTGCTCATTTCTGGGTCAAACTCAGGGAAAACAAAATTTCACGTGTCTTTTTATTTTCAGTCTAGATCATATATCTGAATTTTTGAGCCTGAAGACGGCCTGCATAGCGAAATCTGTCATGTTTTACATATCATGTAATACCGGGTTACACTGTATGTGTATTTTATATGGCAGCACGCATGCGCAGTCTAATTCTTTATTTTGAACACGATCTCTTAAATCTGCCTGCTCATTTCTGGGGCAAATTCAGGAAAAACAAAATTTCACGTGTCTTTTTATTTTCAGTCAAGATCATATATCTGAATTTTTGAACCCGAAGTCGCCCTGCATAGCGAAATCTGCAATGATTTATAAATCATGTTATGACGTTCAACACTTTATGTGTATTATATATGACAGCGCGCTTTCCAATCCTATATTTTGAACACGATCTTTGAAATCTGCCTGCTCATTTCTGGGTCAAACTCAGGGAAAACAAAATTTCACGTGTCTTTTTATTTTCAGTCTAGATCATATATCTGAATTTTTGAGCCTGAAGACGGCCTGCATAGCGAAATCTGTCATGTTTTACATATCATGTAATACCGGGTTACACTGTATGTGTATTTTATATGGCAGCACGCATGCGCAGTCTAATTCTTTATTTTGAACACGATCTTTGAAATCTGCCTGCTCATTTCTGGAGCAAATTCAGGAAAAACAAAATTACACGTGTATATTTATTTTCAGTGTAGATCATATATCTGAATTTTTGAATCTGAAGTCGCCCTGCATAGCGAAATCTGCAATGATTTATATATCATGTTATGACGTTCTACACTGTATTTGTATTATATATGACAGCACGCAGTCTAATTCTTTATTTTGAACACGATCTTTGAAATCTGCCTGCTCATTTCTGGGGCAAATTCAGGAAAAACAAAATTTCACGTGTCTTTTTATTTTCAGTCAATATGATATATCTGAATTTTTGAACCCGAAGTCGCCCTGCATAGCGAAATCTGCAATGATTTATAAATCATGTTATGACGTTCAACACTTTATTTGTATTATATATGACAGCGCGCTTTACAGTCCTATATTTTGAACACGATCTTTGAAATCTGCCTGCTCATTTCTGGGTCAAACTCAGGGAAAACAAAATTTCACGTGTCTTTTTATTTTCAGTCTAGATCATATATCTGAATTTTTGAGCCTGAAGACGGCCTGCATAGCGAAATCTGTAATGTTTTACATATCATGTAATACCGGGTTACACTGTATGTGTATTTTATATGGCAGCACGCATGCGCAGTCTAATTCTTTATTTTGAACACGATCTTTGAAATCTGCATGCTCATTTCTGGGGCAAACTCAGGAAAAACAAAATTACACGTGTATTTTTATTTTCAGTGTAGATCATATATCTGAATTTTTGAATCTGAAGTCGCCCTGCATAGCGAAATCTGCAATGATTTATATATCATGTTATGACGTTGTACACTGTATTTGCATTATATATGACAGCACGCAGTCTAATTCTTTATTTTGAACACGATCTTTGAAATCTGCCTGCTCATTTCTGGGGCAAATTCAGGAAAAACAAAATTTCACGTGTCTTTTTATTTTCAGTCAATATCATATATCTGAATTTTTGAACCCGAAGTCGCCCTGCATAGCGAAATCTGCAATGATTTATAAATCATGTTATGACGTTCAACACTTTATGTGTATTATATATGACAGCGCGCTTTCCAATCCTATATTTTGAACACGATCTTTGAAATCTGCCTGCTCATTTCTGGGTCAAACTCAGGGAAAACAAAATTGCACGTGTCTTTTTATTTTCAGTCTAGATCATATGTCTGAATTTTTGAGCCTGAAGACGGCCTGCATAGCGAAATCTGTAATGTTTTACATATCATGTAATACCGGGTTACACTGTATGTGTATTATATATGGCAGCACGCATGCGCAGTCTAATTCTTTATTTTGAACACGATCTCTTAAATCTGCCTGCTCATTTCTGGGGCAAATTCAGGAAAAACAAAATTTCACGTGTCTTTTTATTTTCAGTCAAGATCATATATCTGAATTTTTGAACCCGAAGTCGCCCTGCATAGCGAAATCTGCAATGATTTATAAATCATGTTATGACGTTCAACACTTTATGTGTATTATATATGACAGCGCGCTTTCCAATCCTATATTTTGAACACGATCTTTGAAATCTGCCTGCTCATTTCTGGGTCAAACTCAGGGAAAACAAAATTTCACGTGTCTTTTTATTTTCAGTCTAGATCATATATCTGAATTTTTGAGCCTGAAGACGGCCTGCATAGCGAAATCTGTCATGTTTTACATATCATGTAATACCGGGTTACACTGTATGTGTATTTTATATGGCAGCACGCATGCGCAGTCTAATTCTTTATTTTGAACACGATCTTTGAAATCTGCCTGCTCATTTCTGGAGCAAATTCAGGAAAAACAAAATTACACGTGTATATTTATTTTCAGTGTAGATCATATATCTGAATTTTTGAATCTGAAGTCGCCCTGCATAGCGAAATCTGCAATGATTTATATATCATGTTATGACGTTCTACACTGTATTTGTATTATATATGACAGCACGCAGTCTAATTCTTTATTTTGAACACGATCTTTGAAATCTGCCTGCTCATTTCTGGGGCAAATTCAGGAAAAACAAAATTTCACGTGTCTTTTTATTTTCAGTCAATATGATATATCTGAATTTTTGAACCCGAAGTCGCCCTGCATAGCGAAATCTGCAATGATTTATAAATCATGTTATGACGTTCAACACTTTATTTGTATTATATATGACAGCGCGCTTTACAGTCCTATATTTTGAACACGATCTTTGAAATCTGCCTGCTCATTTCTGGGACAAACTCAGGGAAAACAAAATTTCACGTGTCTTTTTATTTTCAGTCTAGATCATATATCTGAATTTTTGAGCCTGAAGACGGCCTGCATAGCGAAATCTGTAATGTTTTACATATCATGTAATACCGGGTTACACTGTATGTGTATTTTATATGGCAGCACGCATGCGCAGTCTAATTCTTTATTTTGAACACGATCTTTGAAATCTGCATGCTCATTTCTGGGGCAAACTCAAGAAAAACAAAATTACACGTGTATTTTTATTTTCAGTGTAGATCATATATCTGAATTTTTGAATCTGAAGTCGCCCTGCATAGCGAAATCTGCAATGATTTATATATCATGTTATGACTTTGTACACTGTATTTGCATTATATATGACAGCACGCAGTCTAATTCTTTATTTTGAACACGATCTTTGAAATCTGCCTGCTCATTTCTGGGGCAAATTCAGGAAAAACAAAATTTCACGTGTCTTTTTATTTTCAGTCAATATCATATATCTGAATTTTTGAGCCTGAAGACGGCCTGCATAGCGAAATCTGTAATGTTTTACATATCATGTAATACCGGGTTACACTGTATATGTATTATATATGGCAGCACGCATGCGCAGTCTAATTCTTTATTTTGAACACGATCTTTGAAATCTGCCTGCTCATTTCTGAGGCTAATTCAGGAAAAACAAAATTTCACGTGTCTTTTTATTTTCAGTCAAGATCATATATCTGAATTTTTGAACCCGAAGTCGCCCTGCATAGCGAAATCTGCAATGATTTATAAATCAAGTTATGACGTTCAACACTTTATGTGTATTATATATGACAGCGCGCTTTCCAATCCTATATTTTGAACACGATCTTTGAAATCTGCCTGCTCATTTCTGGGTCAAACTCAGGGAAAACAAAATTTCACGTGTCTTTTTATTTTCAGTCTAGATCATATATCTGAATTTTTGAGCCTGAAGACGGCCTGCATAGCGAAATCTGTCATGTTTTACATATCATGTAATACCGGGTTACACTGTATGTGTATTTTATATGGCAACACGCATGCGCAGTCTAATTCTTTATTTTGAACACGATCTTTGAAATCTGCCTGCTCATTTCTGGGGCAAATTCAGGAAAAACAAAATTACACGTGTATTTTTATTTTCAGTGTAGATCATATATCTGAATTTTTGAATCTGAAGTCGCCCTGCATAGCGAAATCTGCAATGATTTATATATCATGTTATGACGTTGTACACTGTATTTGTATTATATATGACAGCACGCAGTCTAATTCTTTATTTTGAACACGATCTTTTAAATCTGCCTGCTCATTTCTGGGGCAAATTCAGGAAAAACAAAATTTCACGTGTCTTTTTATTTTCAGTCAAGATCATATATCTGAATTTTTGAACCCGAAGTCGCCCTGCATAGCGAAATCTGCAATGATTTATAAATCATGTTATGACGTTCAACACTTTATGTGTATTATATATGACAGCGCGCTATCCAATCCTATATTTTGAACACGATCATTGAAATCTGCCTGCTCATTTCTGGGTCAAACTCAGGGAAAACAAAATTTCACGTGTCTTTTTATTTTCAGTCTAGATCATATATCTGAATTTTTGAGCCTGAAGACGGCCTGCATAGCGAAATCTGTCATGTTTTACATATCATGTAATACCGGGTTACACTGTATGTGTATTTTATATGGCAGCACGCATGCGCAGTCTCATTCTTTATTTTGAACACGATCTTTGAAATCTGCCTGCTCATTTCTGGGGCAAATTCAGGAAAAACAAAATTACACGTGTATTTTTATTTTCAGTGTAGATCATATATCTGAATTTTTGAATCTGAAGTCGCCCTGCATAGCGAAATCTGCAATGATTTATATATCATGTTATGACGTTGTACACTGTATTTGTATTATATATGACAGCACGCAGTCTAATTCTTTATTTTGAACACGATCTTTTAAATCTGCCTGCTCATTTCTGGGGCAAATTCAGGAAAAACAAAATTTCACGTGTCTTTTTATTTTCAGTCAAGATCATATATCTGAATTTTTGAACCCGAAGTCGCCCTGCATAGCGAAATCTGCAATGATTTATAAATCATGTTATGACGTTCAACACTTTATGTGTATTATATATGACAGCGCGCTATCCAATCCTATATTTTGAACACGATCTCTTAAATCTGCCTGCTCATTTCTGGGGCAAATTCAGGAAAAACAAAATTTCACGTGTCTTTTTATTTTCAGTCAAGATCATATATCTGAATTTTTGAACCCGAAGTCGCCCTGCATAGCGAAATCTGCAATGATTTATAAATCATGTTATGACGTTCAACACTTTATGTGTATTATATATGACAGCGCGCTTTCCAATCCTATATTTTGAACACGATCTTTGAAATCTGCCTGCTCATTTCTGGGTCAAACTCAGGGAAAACAAAATTTCACGTGTCTTTTTATTTTCAGTCTAGATCATATATCTGAATTTTTGAGCCTGAAGACGGCCTGCATAGCGAAATCTGTCATGTTTTACATATCATGTTATGACGTTCTACACTGTATTTGTATTATATATGACAGCACGCAGTCTAATTCTTTATTTTGAACACGATCTTTGAAATCTGCCTGCTCATTTCTGGTGCAAATTCAGGAAAAACAAAATTTCACGTGTCTTTTTATTTTCAGTCAATATCATATATCTGAATTTTTGAACCCGAAGTCGCCCTGCATAGCGAAATCTGCAATGATTTATAAATCATGTTATGACGTTCAACACTTTATGTGTATTATATATGACAGCGCGCTTTCCAATCCTATATTTTGAACACGATCTTTGAAATCTGCCTGCTCATTTCTGGGTCAAACTCAGGGAAAACAAAATTGCACGTGTCTTTTTATTTTCAGTCTAGATCATATGTCTGAATTTTTTAGCCTGAAGACGGCCTGCATAGCGAAATCTGTAATGTTTTACATATCATGTAATACCGGGTTACACTGTATGTGTATTATATATGGCAGCACGCATGCGCAGTCTAATTCTTTATTTTGAACACGATCTCTTAAATCTGCCTGCTCATTTCTGGGGCAAATTCAGGAAAAACAAAATTTCACGTGTCTTTTTATTTTCAGTCAAGATCATATATCTGAATTTTTGAACCCGAAGTCGCCCTGCATAGCGAAATCTGCAATGATTTATAAATCATGTTATGACGTTCAACACTTTATGTGTATTATATATGACAGCGCGCTTTCCAATCCTATATTTTGAACACGATCTTTGAAATCTGCCTGCTCATTTCTGGGTCAAACTCAGGGAAAACAAAATTTCACGTGTCTTTTTATTTTCAGTCTAGATCATATATCTGAATTTTTGAGCCTGAAGACGGCCTGCATAGCGAAATCTGTCATGTTTTACATATCATGTAATACCGGGTTACACTGTATGTGTATTTTATATGGCAGCACGCATGCGCAGTCTAATTCTTTATTTTGAACACGATCTTTGAAATCTGCCTGCTCATTTCTGGAGCAAATTCAGGAAAAACAAAATTACACGTGTATATTTATTTTCAGTGTAGATCATATATCTGAATTTTTGAATCTGAAGTCGCCCTGCATAGCGAAATCTGCAATGATTTATATATCATGTTATGACGTTCTACACTGTATTTGTATTATATATGACAGCACGCAGTCTAATTCTTTATTTTGAACACGATCTTTGAAATCTGCCTGCTCATTTCTGGGGCAAATTCAGGAAAAACAAAATTTCACGTGTCTTTTTATTTTCAGTCAATATGATATATCTGAATTTTTGAACCCGAAGTCGCCCTGCATAGCGAAATCTGCAATGATTTATAAATCATGTTATGACGTTCAACACTTTATTTGTATTATATATGACAGCGCGCTTTACAGTCCTATATTTTGAACACGATCTTTGAAATCTGCCTGCTCATTTCTGGGTCAAACTCAGGGAAAACAAAATTTCACGTGTCTTTTTATTTTCAGTCTAGATCATATATCTGAATTTTTGAGCCTGAAGACGGCCTGCATAGCGAAATCTGTAATGTTTTACATATCATGTAATACCGGGTTACACTGTATGTGTATTTTATATGGCAGCACGCATGCGCAGTCTAATTCTTTATTTTGAACACGATCTTTGAAATCTGCATGCTCATTTCTGGGGCAAATTCAGGAAAAACAAAATTTCACGTGTCTTTTTATTTTCAGTCAAGATCATATATCTGAATTTTTGAACCCGAAGTCGCCCTGCATAGCGAAATCTGCAATGATTTATAAATCATGTTATGACGTTCAACACTTTATGTGTATTATATATGACAGCGCGCTATCCAATCCTATATTTTGAACACGATCTTTGAAATCTGCCTGCTCATTTCTGGGTCAAACTCAGGGAAAACAAAATTTCACGTGTCTTTTTATTTTCAGTCTAGATCATATATCTGAATTTTTGAGCCTGAAGACGGCCTGCATAGCGAAATCTGTCATGTTTTACATATCATGTAATACCGGGTTACACTGTATGTGTATTTTATATGGCAGCACGCATGCGCAGTCTCATTCTTTATTTTGAACACGATCTTTGAAATCTGCCTGCTCATTTCTGGAGCAAATTCAGGAAAAACAAAATTACACGTGTATTTTTATTTTCAGTGTAGATCATATATCTGAATTTTTGAATCTGAAGTCGCCCTGCATAGCGAAATCTGCAATGATTTATATATCATGTTATGACGTTCTACACTGTATTTGTATTATATATGACAGCACGCAGTCTAATTCTTTATTTTGAACACGATCTTTGAAATCTGCCTGCTCATTTCTGGGGCAAATTCAGGAAAAACAAAATTTCACGTGTCTTTTTATTTTCAGTCAAGATCATATATATGAATTTTTGAACCCGAAGTCGCCCTGCATAGCGAAATCTGCAATGATTTATAAATCATGTTATGACGTTCAACACTTTATGTGTATTATATATGACAGCGCGCTTTCCAATCCTATATTTTGAACACGATCTTTGAAATCTGCCTGCTCATTTCTGGGTCAAACTCAGGGAAAACAAAATTTCACGTGTCTTTTTATTTTCAGTCTAGATCATATATCTGAATTTTTGAGCCTGAAGACGGCCTGCATAGCGAAATCTGTAATGTTTTACATATCATGTAATACCGGGTTACACCGTATGTGTATTTTATATGGCAGCACGCATGCGCAGTCTAATTCTTTATTTTGAACACGATCTTTGAAATCTGGCTGCTCATTTCCAGAGCAAATTCAGGAAAAACAAAATTACACGTGTATTTTTATTTTCAGTGTAGATCATATATCTGAATTTTTGAATCTGAAGTCGCCCTGCATAGCGAAATCTGCAATGATTTATATATCATGTTATGACGTTCTACACTGTATTTGTATTATATATGACAGCACGCAGTCTAATTCTTTATTTTGAACACGATCTTTGAAATCTGCCTGCTCATTTCTGGTGCAAATTCAGGAAAAACAAAATTTCACGTGTCTTTTTATTTTCAGTCAATATCATATATCTGAATTTTTGAACCCGAAGTCGCCCTGCATAGCGAAATCTGCAATGATTTATAAATCATGTTATGACGTTCAACACTTTATGTGTATTATATATGACAGCGCGCTTTCCAATCCTATATTTTGAACACGATCTTTGAAATCTGCCTGCTCATTTCTGGGTCAAACTCAGGGAAAACAAAATTGCACGTGTCTTTTTATTTTCAGTCTAGATCATATGTCTGAATTTTTGAGCCTGAAGACGGCCTGCATAGCGAAATCTGTAATGTTTTACATATCATGTAATACCGGGTTACACTGTATGTGTATTATATATGGCAGCACGCATGCGCAGTCTAATTCTTTATTTTGAACACGATCTCTTAAATCTGCCTGCTCTTTTCTGGGGAAAATTCAGGAAAAACAAAATTTCACGTGTCTTTTTATTTTCAGTCAAGATCATATATCTGAATTTTTGAACCCGAAGTCGCCCTGCATAGCGAAATCTGCAATGATTTATAAATCATGTTATGACGTTCAACACTTTATGTGTATTATATATGACAGCGCGCTTTCCAATCCTATATTTTGAACACGATCTTTGAAATCTGCCTGCTCATTTCTGGGTCAAACTCAGGGAAAACAAAATTTCACGTGTCTTTTTATTTTCAGTCTAGATCATATATCTGAATTTTTGAGCCTGAAGACGGCCTGCATAGCGAAATCTGTCATGTTTTACATATCATGTAATACCGGGTTACACTGTATGTGTATTTTATATGGCAGCACGCATGCGCAGTCTAATTCTTTATTTTGAACACGATCTTTGAAATCTGCCTGCTCATTTCTGGAGCAAATTCAGGAAAAACAAAATTACACGTGTATATTTATTTTCAGTGTAGATCATATATCTGAATTTTTGAATCTGAAGTCGCCCTGCATAGCGAAATCTGCAATGATTTATATATCATGTTATGACGTTCTACACTGTATTTGTATTATATATGACAGCACGCAGTCTAATTCTTTATTTTGAACACGATCTTTGAAATCTGCCTGCTCATTTCTGGGGCAAATTCAGGAAAAACAAAATTTCACGTGTCTTTTTATTTTCAGTCAATATGATATATCTGAATTTTTGAACCCGAAGTCGCCCTGCATAGCGAAATCTGCAATGATTTATAAATCATGTTATGACGTTCAACACTTTATTTGTATTATATATGACAGCGCGCTTTACAGTCCTATATTTTGAACACGATCTTTGAAATCTGCCTGCTCATTTCTGGAGCAAATTCAGGAAAAACAAAATTACACGTGTATATTTATTTTCAGTGTAGATCATATATCTGAATTTTTGAATCTGAAGTCGCCCTGCATAGCGAAATCTGCAATGATTTATATATCATGTTATGACGTTCTACACTGTATTTGTATTATATATGACAGCACGCAGTCTAATTCTTTATTTTGAACACGATCTTTGAAATCTGCCTGCTCATTTCTGGTGCAAATTCAGGAAAAACAAAATTTCACGTGTCTTTTTATTTTCAGTCAAGATCATATATCTGAATTTTTGAACCCGAATTCGCCCTGCATAGCGAAATCTGCAATGATTTATAAATCATGTTATGACGTTCAACACTTTATGTGTATTATATATGACAGCGCGCTTTCCAATCCTATATTTTGAACACGATCTTTGAAATCTGCCTGCTCATTTCTGGGTCAAACTCAGGGAAAACAAAATTTCACGTGTCTTTTTATTTTCAGTCTAGATCATATATCTGAATTTTTGAGCCTGAAGACGGCCTGCATAGCGAAATCTGTCATGTTTTACATATCATGTAATACCGGGTTACACTGTATGTGTATTTTATATGGCAGCACGCATGCGCAGTCTAATTCTTTATTTTGAACACGATCTTTGAAATCTCCTGCTCATTTCTGGAGCAAATTCAGGAAAAACAAAATTACACGTGTATTTTTATTTTCAGTGTAGATCATATATCTGAATTTTTGAGCCTGAAGACGGCCTGCATAGCGAAATCTGTAATGTTTTACATATCATGTAATACCGGGTTACACTGTATGTGTATTTTATATGGCAGCACGCATGCGCAGTCTAATTCTTTATTTTGAACACGATCTTTGAAATCTGCCTGCTCATTTCTGGGGCAAATTCAGGAAAAACAAAATTTCACGTGTCTTTTTATTTTCAGTCAAGATCATATATCTGAATTTTTGAACCCGAAGTCGCCCTGCATAGCGAAATCTGCAATGATTTATAAATCATGTTATGACGTTCAACACTTTATGTGTATTATATATGACAGCGCGCTTTCCAATCCTATATTTTGAACACGATCTTTGAAATCTGCTTGCTCATTTCTGGGTCAAACTCAGGGAAAACAAAATTTCACGTGTCTTTTTATTTTCAGTCTAGATCATATATCTGAATTTTTGAGCCTGAAGACGGCCTGCATAGCGAAATCTGTAATGTTTTACATATCATGTAATACCGGGTTACACTGTATGTGTATTTTATATGGCAGCACGCATGCGCAGTCTAATTCTTTATTTTGAACACGATCTTTGAAATCTGCCTGCTCATTTCTGGGGCAAATTCAGGAAAAACAAAATTACACGTGTATTTTTATTTTCAGTGTAGATCATATATCAGAATTTTTGAATCTGAAGTCGCCCTGCATTTCGAAATCTGCAATGATTTATATATCATGTTATCACGTTCTACACTGTATTTGTATTATATATGACAGCACGCAGTCTAATTCTTTATTTTGAACACGATCTTTTAAATCTGCCTGCTCATTTCTGGGGCAAATTCCGGAAAAACAAAATTTCACGTGTTTTTTTTATTTTCAGTCAAGATCATATATCTGAATTTTTGAACCCGAAGTCGCCCTGCATAGCGAAATCTGCAATGATTTATAAATCATGTTATGACGTTCAACACTTTATGTGTATTATATATGACAGCGCGCTTTCCAATCCAATATTTTGAACACGATCTTTGAAATCTGCCTGCTCATTTCTGGGTCAAACTCAGGGAAAACAAAATTTCACGTGTCTTTTTATTTTCAGTCTAGATCATATATCTGAATTTTTGAGCCTGAAGACGGCCTGCATAGCGAAATCTGTAATGTTTTACATATCATGTAATACCGGGTTACACTGTATGTGTATTATATATGGCAGCACGCATGCGCAGTCTAATTCTTTATTTTGAACACGATCTTTGAAATCTGCCTGCTCATTTCTGGGGCAAATTCAGGAAAAACAAAATTACACGTGTATTTTTATTTTCAGTGTAGATCATATATCTGAATTTTTGAATCTGAAGTCGCACTGCATAGCGAAATCTGCAATGATTTATATATCATGTTATGACGTTCTACACTGTATTTGTATTATATATGACAGCACGCAGTCTAATTCTTTATTTTGAACACGATCTTTTAAATCTGCCTGCTCATTTCTGGGGCAAATTCAGGAAAAACAAAATTTCACGTGTCTTTTTATTTTCAGTCAAGATCATATATCTGAATTTTTGAACCCGAAGTCGCCCTACATAGCGAAATCTGCAATGATTTATAAATCATGTTATGACGTTCAACACTTTATGTGTATTATATATGACAGCGCGCTTTCCAATCCTATATTTTGAACACGATCTTTGAAATCTGCCTGCTCATTTCTGGGTCAAACTCAGGGAAAACAAAATTTCACGTGTCTTTTTATTTTCAGTCAAGATCATATATCTGACTTTTTGAGCCTGAACACGGCCTGCATAGCGAAATCTGTAATGATTTATAAATCATGTTATGACGTTCAACACTTAATGTTTATTATATATGACAGCGCGCTTTCCAATCCTATATTTTTAACACGATCTTTGAAATCTGCCTGCTCATTTCTGGGTCAAACTCAGGGAAAACAAAATTTCACGTGTCTTTTTATTTTCAGTCAAGATCATATATCTGAATTTTTGAACCCGAAGTCGCCCTACATAGCGAAATCTGCAATGATTTATAAATCATGTTATGACGTTCAACACTTAATGTTTATTATATATGACAGCGCGCTTTCCAATCCTATATTTTGAACACGATCTTTGAAATCTGCCTGCTCATTTCTGGGTCAAACTCAGGGAAAACAAAATTTCACGTGTCTTTTTATTTTCAGTCAAGATCATATATCTGAATTTTTGAATCTGAAGTCGCCCTGCATAGCGAAATCTGCAATGATTTATATATCATGTTATGACGTTCTACACTGTATTTGTATTATATATGACAGCACGCAGTCTAATTCTTTATTTTGAACACGATCTTTGAAATCTGCCTGCTCATTTCTGGGGCAAATTCAGGAAAAACAAAATTTCACGTGTCTTTTTATTTTCAGTCAAGATCATATATCTGAATTTTTGAACCCGAAGTCGCCCTACATAGCGAAATCTGCAATGATTTATAAATCATGTTATGACGTTCAACACTTAATGTTTATTATATATGACAGCGCGCTTTCTAATCCTATATTTTGAACACGATCTTTGAAATCTGCCTGCTCATTTCTGGGTCAAACTCAGGGAAAACAAAATTTCACGTGTCTTTTTATTTTCAGTCAAGATCATATATCTGAATTTTTGAGCCTGAAGACGGCCTGCATAGCGAAATCTGTAATGTTTTACATATCACGTAATACCGGGTTACACTGTATGTGTATTATATATGGCAGCACGCATGCGCAGTCTAATTCTTTATTTTGAACACGATCTTTTAAATCTGCCTGCTCATTTCTGGGGCAAATTCAGGAAAAACAAAATTAGACGTGTATTTTTATTTTCAGTGTAGATCATATGTCTGAATTTTTGAATCTGAAGTCGCCCTGCATAGCGAAATCTGCAATGATTTATATATCATGTTATGACGTTCTACTCTGTATGTGTATTATATATGACAGCACGCAGTCTAATTCTTTATTTTGAACACGATCTTTGAAATCTGCCTGCTCATTTCTGGGGCAAATTCAGGAAAAACAAAATTACACGTGTATTTTTATTTTCAGTGTAGATCATATATCAGAATTTTTGAATCTGAAGTCGCCCTGCATTTCGAAATCTGCAATGATTTATATATCATGTTATCACGTTCTACACTGTATTTGTATTATATATGACAGCACGCAGTCTAATTCTTTATTTTGAACACGATCTTTTAAATCTGCCTGCTCATTTCTGGGGCAAATTCAGGAAAAACAAAATTTCACGTGGTTTTTTTTATTCTCAGTCAAGATCATATATCTGAATTTTTGAACCCGAAGTCGCCCTGCATAGCGAAATCTGCAATGATTTATAAATCATGTTAAGACGTTCAACACTTTATGTGTATTATATATGACAGCGCGCTTTCCAATCCAATATTTTGAACACGATCTTCGAAATCTGCCTGCTCATATATGGGTCAAACTCAGGGAAAACAAAATTTCACGTGTCTTTTTATTTTCAGTCTAGATCATATATCTGAATTTTTGAGCCTGAAGACGGCCTGCATAGCGAAATCTGTCATGTTTTACATATCATGTAATACCGGGTTACACTGTATGTGTATTTTATATGGCAACACGCATGCGCAGTCTAATTCTTTATTTTGAACACGATCTTTGAAATCTGCCTGCTCATTTCTGGAGCAAATTCAGGAAAAACAAAATTACACGTGTATTTTTATTTTCAGTGTAGATCATATATCTGAATTTTTGAATCTGAAGTCGCCCTGCATAGCGAAATCTGCAATGATTTATATATCATGTTATGACGTTGTACACTGTATTTGTATTATATATGACAGCACGCAGTCTAATTCTTTATTTTGAACACGATCTTTGAAATCTGCCTGCTCATTTCTGGAGCAAATTCAGGAAAAACAAAATTTCACGTGTCTTTTTTATTTTCAGTCAATATCATATATCTGAATTTTTGAACCCGAAGTCGCCCTGCATAGCGAAATCTGCAATGATTTATAAATCATGTTATGACGTTCAACACTTTATGTGTATTATATATGACAGCGCGCTTTCCAATCCTATATTTTGAACACGATCTTTGAAATCTGCCTGCTCATTTCTGGGTCAAACTCAGGGAAAACAAAATTGCACGTGTCTTTTTATTTTCAGTCTAGATCATATATCTGAATTTTTGAGCCTGAAGACGGCCTGCATAGCGAAATCTGTAATGTTTTACATATCATGTAATACCGGGTTACACTGTATGTGTATTTTATATGGCAGCACGCATGCGCAGTCTAATTCTTTATTTTGAACACGATCTTTTAAATCTGCCTGCTCATTTCTGGGGCAAATTCAGGAAAAAACAAAATTTCACGTGTCTTTTTATTTTCAGTCAAGATCATATATCTGAATTGTTGAATCTGAAGTCGCCCTGCATAGCGAAATCTGCAATGATTTATATATCATGTTATGACGTTCTATACTGTATTTGTATTATATATGACAGCACGCAGTCTAATTCTTTATTTTGAACACGATCTTTTAAATATGCCTGCTCATTTCTGGGGCAAATTCAGGAAAAACAAAATTTCACGTGTCTTTTTATTTTCAGTCTAGATCATATATCTGAATTTTTGAGCCTGAAGACGGCCTGCATAGCGAAATCTGTAATGTTTTACATATCATGTAATACCGGGTTACACTGTATGTGTATTTTATATGGCAGCACGCATGCGCAGTCTAATTCTTTATTTTGAACACGATCTTTGAAATCTGCCTGCTCATTTCTGGGGCAAATTCAGGAAAAACAAAATTACACGTGTATTTTTATTTTCAGTGTAGATCATATATCAGAATTTTTGAATCTGAAGTCGCCCTGCATTTCGAAATCTGCAATGATTTATATATCATGTTATCACGTTCTACACTGTATTTGTATTATATATGACAGCACGCAGTCTAATTCTTTATTTTGAACACGATCTTTTAAATCTGCCTGCTCATTTCTGGGGCAAATTCAGGAAAAACAAAATTTCACGTGTTTTTTTTATTTTCAGTCAAGATCATATATCTGAATTTTTGAACCCGAAGTCGCCCTGCATAGCGAAATCTGCAATGATTTATAAATCATGTTAAGACGTTCAACACTTTATGTGTATTATATATGACAGCGCGCTTTCCAATCCAATATTTTGAACACGATCTTCGAAATCTGCCTGCTCATATATGGGTCAAACTCAGGGAAAACAAAATTTCACGTGTCTTTTTATTTTCAGTCTAGATCATATATCTGAATTTTTGAGCCTGAAGACGGCCTGCATAGCGAAATCTGTCATGTTTTACATATCATGTAATACCGGGTTACACTGTATGTGTATTTTATATGGCAACACGCATGCGCAGTCTAATTCTTTATTTTGAACACGATCTTTGAAATCTGCCTGCTCATTTCTGGAGCAAATTCAGGAAAAACAAAATTACACGTGTATTTTTATTTTCAGTGTAGATCATATATCTGAATTTTTGAATCTGAAGTCGCCCTGCATAGCGAAATCTGCAATGATTTATATATCATGTTATGACGTTGTACACTGTATTTGTATTATATATGACAGCACGCAGTCTAATTCTTTATTTTGAACACGATCTTTGAAATCTGCCTGCTCATTTCTGGAGCAAATTCAGGAAAAACAAAATTTCACGTGTCTTTTTTATTTTCAGTCAATATCATATATCTGAATTTTTGAACCCGAAGTCGCCCTGCATAGCGAAATCTGCAATGATTTAAAAATCATGTTATGACGTTCAACACTTTATGTGTATTATATATGACAGCGCGCTTTCCAATCCTATATTTTGAACACGATCTTTGAAATCTGCCTGCTCATTTCTGGGTCAAACTCAGGGAAAACAAAATTGCACGTGTCTTTTTATTTTCAGTCTAGATCATATATCTGAATTTTTGAGCCTGAAGACGGCCTGCATAGCGAAATCTGTAATGTTTTACATATCATGTAATACCGGGTTACACTGTATGTGTATTTTATATGGCAGCACGCATGCGCAGTCTAATTCTTTATTTTGAACACGATCTTTTAAATCTGCCTGCTCATTTCTGGGGCAAATTCAGGAAAAACAAAATTTCACGTGTCTTTTTATTTTCAGTCAAGATCATATATCTGAATTGTTGAATCTGAAGTCGCCCTGCATAGCGAAATCTGCAATGATTTATATATCATGTTATGACGTTCTATACTGTATTTGTATTATATATGACAGCACGCAGTCTAATTCTTTATTTTGAACACGATCTTTTAAATATGCCTGCTCATTTCTGGGGCAAATTCAGGAAAAACAAAATTTCACGTGTCTTTTTATTTTTAGTCAAGATCATATATCTGAATTTTTGAACCCGAAGTCGCCCTGCATAGCGAAATCTGCAATGATTTATAAATCATGTTATGACGTTCAACACTTTATGTGTATTATATATGACAGCGCGCTTTCCAATCCTATATTTTGAACACGATCTTTGAAATCTGCCTGCTCATTTCTGGGTCAAACTCAGGGAAAACAAAATTTCACGTGTCTTTTTATTTTCAGTCTAGATCATATATCTGAATTTTTGAGCCTGAAGACGGCCTGCATAGCGAAATCTGTAATGTTTTACATATCATGTAATACCGGGTTACACTGTATGTGTATTATATATGGCAGCACGCATGCGCAGTCTAATTCTTTATTTTGAACACGATCTTTTAAATCTGCCTGCTCATTTCTGGGGCAAATTCAGGAAAAACAAAATTTCACGTGTCTTTTTATTTTCAGTCAAGATCATATATCTGAATTGTTGAATCTGAAGTCGCCCTGCATAGCGAAATCTGCAATGATTTATATATCATGTTATGACGTTCTATACTGTATTTGTATTATATATGGCAGCACGCAGTCTAATTCTTTATTTTGAACACGATCTTTTAAATCTGCCTGCTCATTTCTGGGGCAAATTCAGGAAAAACAAAATTTCACGTGTCTTTTTATTTTCAGTCAAGATCATATATCTGAATTTTTGAGCCTGAAGACGGCCTGCATAGCGAAATCTGTAATGTTTTACATATCATGTAATACCGGGTTACACTGTATGTGTATTATATATGGCAGCACGCATGCGCAGTCTAATTCTTTATTTTGAACACGATCTTTTAAATCTGCCTGCTCATTTCTGGGGCAAATTCAGGAAAAACAAAATTTCACGTGTCTTTTTATTTTCAGTCAAGATCATATATCTGAATTGTTGAATCTGAAGTCGCCCTGCATAGCGAAATCTGCAATGATTTATATATCATGTTATGACGTTCTACACTGTATTTGTATTATATATGACAGCACGCAGTCTAATTCTTTATTTTGAACACGATCTTTTAAATCTGCCTGCTCATTTCTCGGGCAAATTCAGGAAAAACAAAATTTCACGTGTCTTTTTATTTTCAGTCAAGATCATATATCTGAATTTTTGAACCCGAAGTCGCCCTGCATAGCGAAATCTGCAATGATTTATAAATCATGTTATGACGTTCAACACTTTATGTGTATTATATATGACAGCGCGCTTTCCAATCCTATATTTTGAACACGATCTTTGAAATCTGCCTGCTCATTTCTGGGTCAAACTCAGGGAAAACAAAATTTCACGTGTCTTTTTATTTTCAGTCTAGATCATATATCTGAATTTTTGAGCCTGAAGACGG
This sequence comes from Astropecten irregularis, assembly GCA_963971285.1. Taxonomy (NCBI): domain Eukaryota; kingdom Metazoa; phylum Echinodermata; class Asteroidea; order Paxillosida; family Astropectinidae; genus Astropecten; species Astropecten irregularis. The sequence goes on along the minus strand of OZ020255.1, from coordinate 13,304,473 downwards.
CCTGCATAGCGAAATCTGTAATGTTTTACATATCATGTAATACCGGGTTACACTGTATGTGTATTATATATGGCAGCACGCATGCGCAGTCTAATTCTTTATTTTGAACACGATCTTTTAAATCTGCCTGCTCATTTCTGGGGCAAATTCAGGAAAAACAAAATTTCACGTGTCTTTTTATTTTCAGTCAAGATCATATATCTGAATTGTTGAATCTGAAGTCGCCCTGCATAGCGAAATCTGCAATGATTTATATATCATGTTATGACGTTCTATACTGTATTTGTACTATATATGGCAGCACGCAGTCTAATTCTTTATTTTGAACACGATCTTTTAAATCTGCCTGCTCATTTCTGGGGCAAATTCAGGAAAAACAAAATTTCACGTGTCTTTTTATTTTCAGTCAAGATCATATATCTGAATTTTTGAACCCGAAGTCGCCCTGCATAGCGAAATCTGCAATGATTTATAAATCATGTTATGACGTTCAACACTGTATTTGTATTATATATGGCAGCACGCAGTCTATTTTTTTATTTTGAACACGATCTTTGAAATCTGCCTGCTCATTTCTGGGGCAAATTCAGGAAAAACAAAATTTCACGTGTCTTTTTATTTTCAGTCAAGATCATATATCTGCATTTTTGAACCCGAGGTCGCCCTGCATAGCGAAATCTGCAATGATTTATATATCATGTTATGACGTTCTACACTGTATTTGTATTATATATGGCAGCACGCAGTCTATTTTTTTATTTTGAACACGATCTTTGAAATCTGCCTGCTCATTTCTGGGGCAAATTCAGGAAAAACAAAATTTCACGTGTCTTTTTATTTTCAGTCAAGATCATATATCTGAATTTAAGAACCCGAAGTCGCCCTGCATAGCGAAATCTGCAATGATTTATAAATCATGTTATGACGTTCAACACTTTCTGTGTATTATATATGACAGCGCGCTTTCCAATCCTATATTTTGAACACGATCTTTGAAATCTGCCTGCTCATTTCTGGGTCAAACTCAGGGAAAACAAAATTTCACGTGTCTTTTTATTTTCAGTCAAGATCATATATCTGAATTGTTGAATCTGAAGTCGCCCTGCATAGCGAAATCTGCAATGATTTATATATCATGTTATGACGTTCTATACTGTATTTGTATTATATATGACAGCACGCAGTCTAATTCTTTATTTTGAACACGATCTTTTAAATATGCCTGCTCATTTCTGGGGCAAATTCAGGAAAAACAAAATTTCACGTGTCTTTTTATTTTCAGTCTAGATCATATATCTGAATTTTTGAGCCTGAAGACGGCCTGCATAGCGAAATCTGTAATGTTTTACATATCATGTAATACCGGGTTACACTGTATGTGTATTTTATATGGCAGCACGCATGCGCAGTCTAATTCTTTATTTTGAACACGATCTTTGAAATCTGCCTGCTCATTTCTGGGGCAAATTCAGGAAAAACAAAATTACACGTGTATTTTTATTTTCAGTGTAGATCATATATCAGAATTTTTGAATCTGAAGTCGCCCTGCATTTCGAAATCTGCAATGATTTATATATCATGTTATCACGTTCTACACTGTATTTGTATTATATATGACAGCACGCAGTCTAATTCTTTATTTTGAACACGATCTTTTAAATCTGCCTGCTCATTTCTGGGGCAAATTCAGGAAAAACAAAATTTCACGTGTTTTTTTTATTTTCAGTCAAGATCATATATCTGAATTTTTGAACCCGAAGTCGCCCTGCATAGCGAAATCTGCAATGATTTATAAATCATGTTAAGACGTTCAACACTTTATGTGTATTATATATGACAGCGCGCTTTCCAATCCAATATTTTGAACACGATCTTCGAAATCTGCCTGCTCATATATGGGTCAAACTCAGGGAAAACAAAATTTCACGTGTCTTTTTATTTTTAGTCTAGATCATATATCTGAATTTTTGAGCCTGAAGACGGCCTGCATAGCGAAATCTGTCATGTTTTACATATCATGTAATACCGGGTTACACTGTATGTGTATTTTATATGGCAACACGCATGCGCAGTCTAATTCTTTATTTTGAACACGATCTTTGAAATCTGCCTGCTCATTTCTGGAGCAAATTCAGGAAAAACAAAATTACACGTGTATTTTTATTTTCAGTGTAGATCATATATCTGAATTTTTGAATCTGAAGTCGCCCTGCATAGCGAAATCTGCAATGATTTATATATCATGTTATGACGTTGTACACTGTATTTGTATTATATATGACAGCACGCAGTCTAATTCTTTATTTTGAACACGATCTTTGAAATCTGCCTGCTCATTTCTGGAGCAAATTCAGGAAAAACAAAATTTCACGTGTCTTTTTTATTTTCAGTCAATATCATATATCTGAATTTTTGAACCCGAAGTCGCCCTGCATAGCGAAATCTGCAATGATTTATAAATCATGTTATGACGTTCAACACTTTATGTGTATTATATATGACAGCGCGCTTTCCAATCCTATATTTTGAACACGATCTTTGAAATCTGCCTGCTCATTTCTGGGTCAAACTCAGGGAAAACAAAATTGCACGTGTCTTTTTATTTTCAGTCTAAATCATATATCTGAATTTTTGAGCCTGAGGACGGCCTGCATAGCGAAATCTGTAATGTTTTACATATCATGTAATACCGGGTTACACTGTATGTGTATTTTATATGGCAGCACGCATGCGCAGTCTAATTCTTTATTTTGAACACGATCTTTGAAATCTGCCTGCTCATTTCTGGAGCAAATTCAGGAAAAACAAAATTACACGTGTATTTTTATTTTCAGTGTAGATCATATATCTGAATTTTTGAATCTGAAGTCGCCCTGCATAGCGAAATCTGCAATGATTTATATATCATGTTATGACGTTCTACACTGTATTTGTATTATATATGACAGCACGCAGTCTAATTCTTTATTTTGAACACGATCTTTTAAATCTGCCTGCTCATTTCTGGGGCAAATTCAGGAAAAACAAAATTTCACGTGTCTTTTTATTTTCAGTCAAGATCATATATCTGAATTTTTGAGCCTGAAGACGGCCTGCATAGCGAAATCTGTAATGTTTTACATATCATGTAATACCGGGTTACACTGTATGTGTATTATATATGGCAGCACGCATGCGCAGTCTAATTCTTTATTTTGAACACGATCTTTTAAATCTGCCTGCTCATTTCTGGGGCAAATTCAGGAAAAACAAAATTTCACGTGTCTTTTTATTTTCAGTCAAGATCATATATCTGAATTGTTGAATCTGAAGTCGCCCTGCATAGCGAAATCTGCAATGATTTATATATCATGTTATGACGTTCTACACTGTATTTGTATTATATATGACAGCACGCAGTCTAATTCTTTATTTTGAACACGATCTTTTAAATCTGCCTGCTCATTTCTCGGGCAAATTCAGGAAAAACAAAATTTCACGTGTCTTTTTATTTTCAGTCAAGATCATATATCTGAATTTTTGAACCCGAAGTCGCCCTGCATAGCGAAATCTGCAATGATTTATAAATCATGTTATGACGTTCAACACTTTATTTGTATTATATATGACAGCGCGCTTTCCAATCCTATATTTTGAACACGATCTTTGAAATCTGCCTGCTCATTTCTGGGTCAAACTCAGGGAAAACAAAATTTCACGTGTCTTTTTATTTTCAGTCAAGATCATATATCTGAATTTTTGAGCCTGAAGACGGCCTGCATAGCGAAATCTGTAATGTTTTACATATCATGTAATACCGGGTTACACTGTATGTGTATTATATATGGCAGCACGCATGCGCAGTCTAATTCTTTATTTTGAACACGATCTTTTAAATCTGCCTGCTCATTTCTGGGGCAAATTCAGGAAAAACAAAATTTCACGTGTCTTTTTATTTTCAGTCAAGATCATATATCTGAATTGTTGAATCTGAAGTCGCCCTGCATAGCGAAATCTGCAATGATTTATATATCATGTTATGACGTTCTATACTGTATTTGTATTATATATGGCAGCACGCAGTCTAATTCTTTATTTTGAACACGATCTTTTAAATCTGCCTGCTCATTTCTGGGGCAAATTCAGGAAAAACAAAATTTCACGTGTCTTTTTATTTTCAGTCAAGATCATATATCTGAATTTTTGAGCCTGAAGACGGCCTGCATAGCGAAATCTGTAATGTTTTACATATCATGTAATACCGGGTTACACTGTATGTGTATTATATATGGCAGCACGCATGCGCAGTCTAATTCTTTATTTTGAACACGATCTTTTAAAGGCACTGCATACGTTTGGTAAAGACTCTGAAAATTTATTGCAATAAAAACTTACTTGGTGAGAAGTACAGCTGCTTTGGATAGTATAATGCATTTTGAGAAACGTTCAATTCGAAGTACCGCGGTTATGGAAAAATATGTCACTTTTTATCTCCAAAAATTATGAATCTGAGAAGCGTTATGGCCGTAACGCTTCTCAGCTATTGACTTACTGTTATCTGGCGTGAAATAACCGCTCTAGTTTGTCGCCAAAATCTCACAAACGCTACCACCTTTTGAATTGAAACTTTCACAGGTTAGTTTTATGGTATATATATACAATAATATTGGTTTGAAACAAACAATAGGCTCAAATTACCAAACGTATGCAATCCCTTTAAATCTGCCTGCTCATTTCTGGGGCAAATTCAGGAAAAACAAAATTTCACGTGTCTTTTTATTTTCAGTCAAGATCATATATCTGAATTGTTGAATCTGAAGCCGCCCTGCAGTATTATATATGACAGCACGCAGTCTAATTCTTTATTTTGAACACGATCTTTTAAATCTGCCTGCTCATTTCTCGGGCAAATTCAGGAAAAACAAAATTTCACGTGTCTTTTTATTTTCAGTCAAGATCATATATCTGAATTTTTGAACCCGAAGTCGCCCTGCATAGCGAAATCTGCAATGATTTATAAATCATGTTATGACGTTCAACACTTTATGTGTATTATATATGACAGCGCGCTTTCCAATCCTATATTTTGAACACGATCTTTGAAATCTGCCTGCTCATTTCTGGGTCAAACTCAGGGAAAACAAAATTTCACGTGTCTTTTTATTTTCAGTCTAGATCATATATCTGAATTTTTGAGCCTGAAGACGGCCTGCATAGCGAAATCTGTAATGTTTTACATATCATGTAATACCGGGTTACACTGTATGTGTATTATATATGGCAGCACGCATGCGCAGTCTAATTCTTTATTTTGAACACGATCTTTTAAATCTGCCTGCTCATTTCTGGGGCAAATTCAGGAAAAACAAAATTTCACGTGTCTTTTTATTTTCAGTCAAGATCATATATCTGAATTGTTGAATCTGAAGTCGCCCTGCATAGCGAAATCTGCAATGATTTATATATCATGTTATGACGTTCTATACTGTATTTGTATTATATATGGCAGCACGCAGTCTAATTCTTTATTTTGAACACGATCTTTTAAATCTGCCTGCTCATTTCTCGGGCAAATTCAGGAAAAACAAAATTTCACGTGTCTTTTTATTTTCAGTCAAGATCATATATCTGAATTTTTGAACCCGAAGTCGCCCTGCATAGCGAAATCTGCAATGATTTATAAATCATGTTATGACGTTCTACACTGTATTTGTATTATATATGGCAGCACGCAGTCTATTTTTTTATTTTGAACACGATCTTTGAAATCTGCCTGCTCATTTCTGGGGCAAATTCAGGAAAAACAAAATTTCACGTGTCTTTTTATTTTCAGTCAAGATCATATATCTGAATTTTTGAACCCGAAGTCGCCCTGCATAGCGAAATCTGCAATGATTTATAAATCATGTTATGACGTTCAACACTTTCTGTGTATTATATATGACAGCACGCAGTCTAATCCTATATTTTGAACACGATCTTTGAAATCTGCCTGCTCATTTCTGGGTCAAACTCAGGGAAAACAAAATTTCACGTGTCTTTTTATTTTCAGTGTAGATCATATATCTGAAATTTTGAGCCTGAAGACGGCCTGCATAGCGAAATCTGCAATGATTTATATATCATGTTATGACGTTCTACACTGTATTTGTATTATATATGACAGCACGCAGTCTAATCCTATATTTTGAACACGATCTTTGAAATCTGCCTGCTCATTTCTGGGTCAAACTCAGGGAAAACAAAATTTCACGTGTCTTTTTATTTTCAGTGTAGATCATATATCTGAAATTTTGAGCCTGAAGACGGCCTGCATAGCGAAATCTGTAATGTTTTACATATCACGTAATACCGGGTTACACTGTATGTGTATTTTATATGGCAGCACGCATGCGCAGTCTAATTCTTTATTTTGAACACGATCTTTGAAATCTGCCTGCTCATTTCTGGAGCAAATTCAGGAAAAACAAAATTTCACGTGTATTTTTATTTTCAGTGTAGATCATATATCTGAATTTGTGAATCTGAAGTCGCCCTGCATAGCGAAATCTGCAATGATTTATATATCATGTTATGACGTTCTACACTGTATTTGTATTATATATGACAGCACGCAGTCTAATTCTTTATTTTGAACACGATCTTTTAAATATGCCTGCTCATTTCTGGGGCAAATTCAGGAAAAACAAAATTTCACGTGTCTTTTTATTTTCAGTCAAGATCATATATCTGAATTTTTGAACCCGAAGTCGCCCTGCATAGCGAAATCTGCAATGATTTATAAATCATGTTATGACGTTCAACACTGTATTTGTATTTTATATGGCAGCACGCAGTCTATTTTTTTATTTTGAACACGATCTTTGAAATCTGCCTGCTCATTTCTGGGGCAAATTCAGGAAAAACAAAATTTCACGTGTCTTTTTATTTTCAGTCAAGATCATATATCTGCATTTTTGAACCCGAAGTCGCCCTGCATAGCGAAATCTGCAATGATTTATATATCATGTTATGACGTTCTACACTGTATTTGTATTATATATGGCAGCACGCAGTCTATTTTTTTATTTTGAACACGATCTTTGAAATCTGCCTGCTCATTTCTGGGGCAAATTCAGGAAAAAAAAAATTTCACGTGTCTTTTTATTTTCAGTCAAGATCATATATCTGAATTTAAGAACCCGAAGTCGCCCTGCATAGCGAAATCTGCAATGATTTATAAATCATGTTATGACGTTCAACACTTTCTGTGTATTATATATGACAGCGCGCTTTCCAATCCTATATTTTGAACACGATCTTTGAAATCTGCCTGCTCATTTCTGGGTCAAACTCAGGGAAAACAAAATTTCACGTGTCTTTTTATTTTCAGTGTAGATCATATATCTGAAATTTTGAGCCTGAAGACGGCCTGCATAGCGAAATCTGTAATGTTTTACATATCACGTAATACCGGGTTACACTGTATGTGTATTTTATATGGCAGCACGCATGCGCAGTCTAATTCTTTATTTTGAACACGATCTTTGAAATCTGCCTGCTCATTTCTGGAGCAAATTCAGGAAAAACAAAATTTCACGTGTATTTTTATTTTCAGTGTAGATCATATATCTGAATTTTTGAATCTGAAGTCGCCCTGCATAGCGAAATCTGCAATGATTTATATATCATGTTATGACGTTCTACACTGTATTTGTATTATATATGACAGCACGCAGTCTAATTCTTTATTTTGAACACGATCTTTTAAATATGCCTGCTCATTTCTGGGGCAAATTCAGGAAAAACAAAATTTCACGTGTCTTTTTATTTTCAGTCAAGATCATATATCTGAATTTTTGAGCCTGAAGACGGCCTGCATAGCGAAATCTGTAATGTTTTACATATCATGTAAAACCGGGTTACACTGTATGTGTATTATATATGGCAGCACGCATGCGCAGTCTAATTCTTTATTTTGAACACGATCTTTGAAATCTGCCTGCTCATTTCTGGGGCAAATTCAGGAAAAACAAAATTTCACGTGTCTTTTTATTTTCAGTCAAGATCATATATCTGCATTTTTGAACCCGAAGTCGCCCTGCATAGCGGGATCTGCAATGATTTATATATCATGTTATGACGTTCTACACTGTATTTGTATTATATATGGCAGCACGCAGTCTATTTTTTTATTTTGAACACGATCTTTGAAATCTGCCTGCTCATTTCTGGGGCAAATTCAGGAAAAAAAAAATTTCACGTGTCTTTTTATTTTCAGTCAAGATCATATATCTGAATTTAAGAACCCGAAGTCGCCCTGCATAGCGAAATCTGCAATGATTTATAAATCATGTTATGACGTTCAACACTTTCTGTGTATTATATATGACAGCGCGCTTTCCAATCCTATATTTTGAACACGATCTTTGAAATCTGCCTGCTCATTTCTGGGTCAAACTCAGGGAAAACAAAATTTCACGTGTCTTTTTATTTTCAGTCAAGATCATATATCTGAATTGTTGAATCTGAAGTCGCCCTGCATAGCGAAATCTGCAATGATTTATATATCATGTTATGACGTTCTATACTGTATTTGTATTATATATGACAGCACGCAGTCTAATTCTTTATTTTGAACACGATCTTTTAAATATGCCTGCTCATTTCTGGGGCAAATTCAGGAAAAACAAAATTTCACGTGTCTTTTTATTTTCAGTCTAGATCATATATCTGAATTTTTGAGCCTGAAGACGGCCTGCATAGCGAAATCTGTAATGTTTTACATATCATGTAATACCGGGTTACACTGTATGTGTATTTTATATGGCAGCACGCATGCGCAGTCTAATTCTTTATTTTGAACACGATCTTTGAAATCTGCCTGCTCATTTCTGGGGCAAATTCAGGAAAAACAAAATTACACGTGTATTTTTATTTTCAGTGTAGATCATATATCAGAATTTTTGAATCTGAAGTCGCCCTGCATTTCGAAATCTGCAATGATTTATATATCATGTTATCACGTTCTACACTGTATTTGTATTATATATGACAGCACGCAGTCTAATTCTTTATTTTGAACACGATCTTTTAAATCTGCCTGCTCATTTCTGGGGCAAATTCAGGAAAAACAAAATTTCACGTGTTTTTTTTATTTTCAGTCAAGATCATATATCTGAATTTTTGAACCCGAAGTCGCCCTGCATAGCGAAATCTGCAATGATTTATAAATCATGTTAAGACGTTCAACACTTTATGTGTATTATATATGACAGCGCGCTTTCCAATCCAATATTTTGAACACGATCTTCGAAATCTGCCTGCTCATATATGGGTCAAACTCAGGGAAAACAAAATTTCACGTGTCTTTTTATTTTTAGTCTAGATCATATATCTGAATTTTTGAGCCTGAAGACGGCCTGCATAGCGAAATCTGTCATGTTTTACATATCATGTAATACCGGGTTACACTGTATGTGTATTTTATATGGCAACACGCATGCGCAGTCTAATTCTTTATTTTGAACACGATCTTTGAAATCTGCCTGCTCATTTCTGGAGCAAATTCAGGAAAAACAAAATTACACGTGTATTTTTATTTTCAGTGTAGATCATATATCTGAATTTTTGAATCTGAAGTCGGCCTGCATAGCGAAATCTGTAATGTTTTACATATCACGTAATACCGGGTTACACTGTATGTGTATTTTATATGGCAGCACGCATGCGCAGTCTAATTCTTTATTTTGAACACGATCTTTGAAATCTGCCTGCTCATTTCTGGAGCAAATTCAGGAAAAACAAAATTTCACGTGTATTTTTATTTTCAGTGTAGATCATATATCTGAATTTTTGAATCTGAAGTCGCCCTGCATAGCGAAATCTGCAATGATTTATATATCATGTTATGACGTTCTACACTGTATTTGTATTATATATGACAGCACGCAGTCTAATTCTTTATTTTGAACACGATCTTTTAAATATGCCTGCTCATTTCTGGGGCAAATTCAGGAAAAACAAAATTTCACGTGTCTTTTTATTTTCAGTCAAGATCATATATCTGAATTTTTGAGCCTGAAGACGGCCTGCATAGCGAAATCTGTAATGTTTTACATATCATGTAAAACCGGGTTACACTGTATGTGTATTATATATGGCAGCACGCATGCGCAGTCTAATTCTTTATTTTGAACACGATCTTTTAAATCTGCCTGCTCATTTCTGGGGCAAATTCAGGAAAAACAAAATTTCACGTGTCTTTTTATTTTCAGTCAAGATCATATATCTGCATTTTTGAACCCGAAGTCGCCCTGCATAGCGAAATCTGCAATGATTTATATATCATGTTATGACGTTCTACACTGTATTTGTATTATATATGGCAGCACGCAGTCTATTTTTTTATTTTGAACACGATCTTTGAAATCTGCCTGCTCATTTCTGGGGCAAATTCAGGAAAAACAAAATTTCACGTGTCTTTTTATTTTCAGTCAAGATCATATATCTGAATTTAAGAACACGAAGTCGCCCTGCATAGCGAAATCTGCAATGATTTATAAATCATGTTATGACGTTCAACACTTTCTGTGTATTATATATGACAGCGCGCTTTCCAATCCTATATTTTGAACACGATCTTTGAAATCTGCCTGCTCATTTCTGGGTCAAACTCAGGGAAAACAAAATTTCACGTGTCTTTTTATTTTCAGTGTAGATCATATATCTGAAATTTTGAGCCTGAAGACGGCCTGCATAGCGAAATCTGTAATGTTTTACATATCACGTAATACCGGGTTACACTGTATGTGTATTTTATATGGCAGCACGCATGCGCAGTCTAATTCTTTATTTTGAACACGATCTTTGAAATCTGCCTGCTCATTTCTGGAGCAAATTCAGGAAAAACAAAATTACACGTGTATTTTTATTTTCAGTGTAGATCATATATCTGAATTTTTGAATCTGAAGTCGCCCTGCATAGCGAAATCTGCAATGATTTATATATCATGTTATGACGTTGTACACTGTATTTGTATTATATATGACAGCACGCAGTCTAATTCTTTATTTTGAACACGATCTTTGAAATCTGCCTGCTCATTTCTGGGGCAAATTCAGGAAAAACAAAATTTCACGTGTCTTTTTATTTTCAGTCAAGATCATATATCTGAATTTTTGAACCCGAAGTCGCCCTGCATAGCGAAATCTGCAATGATTTATATATCATGTTATGACGTTCTACACTGTATTTGTATTATATATGGCAGCACGCAGTCTATTTTTTTATTTTGAACACGATCTTTGAAATCTGCCTGCTCATTTCTGGGGCAAATTCAGGAAAAACAAAATTTCACGTGTCTTTTTATTTTCAGTCAAGATCATATATCTGAATTTTTGAACCCGAAGTCGCCCTGCATAGCGAAATCTGCAATGATTTATAAATCATGTTATGACGTTCAACACTTTCTGTGTATTATATATGACAGCGCGCTTTCCAATCCTATATTTTGAACACGATCTTTGAAATCTGCCTGCTCATTTCTGGGTCAAACTCAGGGAAAACAAAATTTCACGTGTCTTTTTATTTTCAGTGTAGATCATATATCTGAAATTTTGAGCCTGAAGACGGCCTGCATAGCGAAATCTGTAATGTTTTACATATCACGTAATACCGGGTTACACTGTATGTGTATTATATATGGCAGCACGCATGCGCAGTCTAATTCTTTATTTTGAACACGATCTTTTAAATCTACCTGCTCATTTCTGGGGCAAATTCAGGAAAAACAAAATTTCACGTGTCTTTTTATTTTCAGTCAAGATCATACATCTGAATTTTTGAACCCGAAGTCGCCCTGCATAGCGAAATCTGCAATGATTTATAAATCATGTTATGACGTTCAACACTTTCTGTGTATTATATATGACAGCGCGCTTTCCAATCCTATATTTTGAACACGATCTTTGAAATCTGCCTGCTCATTTCTGGGTCAAACTCAGGGAAAACAAAATTTCACGTGTCTTTTTATTTTCAGTGTAGATCATATATCTGAAATTTTGAGCCTGAAGACGGCCTGCATAGCGAAATCTGTAATGTTTTACATATCACGTAATACCGGGTTACACTGTATGTGTATTTTATATGGCAGCACGCATGCGCAGTCTAATTCTTTATTTTGAACACGATCTTTGAAATCTGCCTGCTCATTTCTGGAGCAAATTCAGGAAAAACAAAATTACACGTGTATTTTTATTTTCAGTGTAGATCATATATCTGAATTTTTGAATCTGAAGTCGCCCTGCATAGCGAAATCTGCAATGATTTATATATCATGTTATGACGTTCTACACTGTATTTGTATTATATATGACAGCACGCAGTCTAATTCTTTATTTTGAACACGATCTTTGAAATCTGCCTGCTCATTTCTGGGGCAAATTCAGGAAAAACAAAATTTCACGTGTCTTTTTATTTTCAGTCAAGATCATATATCTGAATTTTTGAACCCGAAGTCGCCCTGCATAGCGAAATCTGCAATGATTTATATATCAAGTTATGACGTTCTACACTGTATTTGTATTATATATGGCAGCACTCTTTCTTTTTTCTTATTTTGAACACGATCTTTGAAATCTGCCTGCTCATTTCTGGGGCAAATTCAGGAAAAACAAAATTTCACGTGTCTTTTTATTTTCAGTCAAGATCATATATCTGAATTTTTGAACCCGAAGTCGCCCTGCATAGCGAAATCTGCAATGATTTATAAATCATGTTATGACGTTCAACACTTTCTGTGTATTATATATGACAGCGCGCTTTCCAATCCTATATTTTGAACACGATCTTTGAAATCTGCCTGCTCATTTCTGGGTCAAACTCAGGGAAAACAAAATTTCACGTGTCTTTTTATTTTCAGTGTAGATCATATATCTGAAATTTTGAGCCTGAAGACGGCCTGCATAGCGAAATCTGTAATGTTTTACATATCACGTAATACCGGGTTACACTGTATGTGTATTATATATGGCAGCACGCATGCGCAGTCTAATTCTTTATTTTGAACACGATCTTTTAAATCTACCTGCTCATTTCTGGGGCAAATTCAGGAAAAACAAAATTTCACGTGTCTTTTTATTTTCAGTCAAGATCATACATCTGAATTTTTGAACCCGAAGTCGCCCTGCATAGCGAAATCTGCAATGATTTATAAATCATGTTATGACGTTCAACACTTTCTGTGTATTATATATGACAGCGCGCTTTCCAATCCTATATTTTGAACACGATCTTTGAAATCTGCCTGCTCATTTCTGGGTCAAACTCAGGGAAAACAAAATTTCACGTGTCTTTTTATTTTCAGTGTAGATCATATATCTGAAATTTTGAGCCTGAAGACGGCCTGCATAGCGAAATCTGCAATGATTTATAAATCATGTTATGACGTTCAACACTTTATGTGTATTATATATGACAGCGCGCTTTCCAATCCTATATTTTGAACACGATCTTTGAAATCTGCCTGCTCATTTCTGGGTCAAACTCAGGGAAAACAAAATTTCACGTGTCTTTTTATTTTCAGTCTAGATCATATATCTGAATTTTTGAGCCTGAAGACGGCCTGCATAGCGAAATCTGTAATGTTTTACATATCATGTAATACCGGGTTACACTGTATGTGTATTATATATGGCAGCACGCATGCGCAGTCTAATTCTTTATTTTGAACACGATCTTTGAAATCTGCCTGCTCATTTCTGGGGCAAATTCAGGAAAAACAAAATTACACGTGTATTTTTATTTTCAGTGTAGATCATATATCTGAATTTTTGAATCTGAAGTCGCCCTGCATAGCGAAATCTGCAATGATTTATATATCATGTTATGACGTTCTACACTGTATTTGTATTATATATGACAGCACGCAGTCTAATTCTTTATTTTGAACACGATCTTTTAAATATGCCTGCTCATTTCTGGGGCAAATTCAGGAAAAACAAAATTTCACGTGTCTTTTTATTTTTAGTCAAGATCATATATCTGAATTTTTGAACCCGAAGTCGCCCTGCATAGCGAAATCTGCAATGATTTATAAATCATGTTATGACGTTCAACACTTTATGTGTATTATATATGACAGCGCGCTTTCCAATCCTATATTTTGAACACGATCTTTGAAATCTGCCTGCTCATTTCTGGGTCAAACTCAGGGAAAACAAAATTTCACGTGTCTTTTTATTTTCAGTGTAGATCATATATCTGAAATTTTGAGCCTGAAGACCGCCTGCATAGCGAAATCTGTAATGTTTTACATATCACGTAATACCGGGTTACACTGTATGTGTATTTTATATGGCAGCACGCATGCGCAGTCTAATTCTTTATTTTGAACACGATCTTTGAAATCTGCCTGCTCATTTCTGGAGCAAATTCAGGAAAAACAAAATTACACGTGTATTTTTATTTTCAGTGTAGATCATATATCTGAATTTTTGAATCTGAAGTCGCCCTGCATAGCGAAATCTGCAATGATTTATATATCATGTTATGACGTTCTACACTGTATTTGTATTATATATGACAGCACGCAGTCTAATTCTTTATTTTGAACACGATCTTTGAAATCTGCCTGCTCATTTCTGGGGCAAATTCAGGAAAAACAAAATTTCACGTGTCTTTTTATTTTCAGTCAAGATCATAAATCTGAATTTTTGAGCCTGAAGACGGCCTGCATAGCGAAATCTGTAATGTTTTACATATCATGTAATACCGGGTTACACTGTATGTGTATTATATATGGCAGCACGCATGCGCAGTCTAATTCTTTATTTTGAACACGATCTTTTAAATCTGCCTGCTCATTTCTGGGGCAAATTCAGGAAAAACAAAATTTCACGTGTCTTTTTATTTTCAGTCAAGATCATATATCTGAATTGTTGAATCTGAAGTCGCCCTGCATAGCGAAATCTGCAATGATTTATTTATCATGTTATGACGTTCTACACTGTATTTGTATTATATATGACAGCACGCAGTCTAATTCTTTATTTTGAACACGATCTTTTAAATCTGCCTGCTCATTTCTCGGGCAAATTCAGGAAAAACAAAATTTCACGTGTCTTTTTATTTTCAGTCAAGATCATATATCTGAATTTTTGAACCCGAAGTCGCCCTGCATAGCGAAATCTGCAATGATTTATAAATCATGTTATGACGTTCAACACTGTATTTGTATTATATATGGCAGCACGCAGTCTATTTTTTTATTTTGAACACGATCTTTGAAATCTGCCTGCTCATTTCTGGGGCAAATTCAGGAAAAACAACATTTCACGTGTCTTTTTATTTTCAGTCAAGATCATATATCTGAATTTTTGAACCCGAAGTCGCCCTGCATAGCGAAATCTGCAATGATTTATATATCATGTTATGACGTTCAACACTTTCTGTGTATTATATATGACAGCGCGCTTTCCAATCCTATATTTTGAACACGATCTTTGAAATCTGCCTGCTCATTTCTGGGTCAAACTCAGGGAAAACAAAATTTCACGTGTCTTTTTATTTTCAGTGTAGATCATATATCTGAAATTTTGAGCCTGAAGACGGCCTGCATAGCGAAATCTGTAATGTTTTACATATCATGTAATACCGGGTTACACTGTATGTGTATTATATATGGCAGCACGCATGCGCAGTCTAATTCTTTATTTTGAACACGATCTTTGAAATCTGCCTGCTCATTTCTGGGGCAAATTCAGGAAAAACAAAATTACACGTGTATTTTTATTTTCAGTGTAGATCATATATCTGAATTTTTGAATCTGAAGTCGCCCTGCATAGCGAAATCTGCAATGATTTATATATCATGTTATGACGTTCTACACTGTATTTGTATTATATATGACAGCACGCAGTCTAATTCTTTATTTTGAACACGATCTTTTAAATATGCCTGCTCATTTCTGGGGCAAATTCAGGAAAAACAAAATTTCACGTGTCTTTTTATTTTTAGTCAAGATCATATATCTGAATTTTTGAACCCGAAGTCGCCCTGCATAGCGAAATCTGCAATGATTTATAAATCATGTTATGACGTTCAACACTTTATGTGTATTATATATGACAGCGCGCTTTCCAATCCTATATTTTGAACACGATCTTTGAAATCTGCCTGCTCATTTCTGGGTCAAACTCAGGGAAAACAAAATTTCACGTGTCTTTTTATTTTCAGTGTAGATCATATATCTGAAATTTTGCGCCTGAAGACCGCCTGCATAGCGAAATCTGTAATGTTTTACATATCACGTAATACCGGGTTACACTGTATGTGTATTTTATATGGCAGCACGCATGCGCAGTCTAATTCTTTATTTTGAACACGATCTTTGAAATCTGCCTGCTCATTTCTGGAGCAAATTCAGGAAAAACAAAATTACACGTGTATTTTTATTTTCAGTGTAGATCATATATCTGAATTTTTGAATCTGAAGTCGCCCTGCATAGCGAAATCTGCAATGATTTATATATCATGTTATGACGTTCTACACTGTATTTGTATTATATATGACAGCACGCAGTCTAATTCTTTATTTTGAACACGATCTTTTAAATCTGCCTGCTCATTTCTGGGGCAAATTCAGGAAAAACAAAATTTCACGTGTCTTTTTATTTTCAGTCAAGATCATATATCTGAATTTTTGAGCCTGAAGACGGCCTGCATAGCGAAATCTGTAATGTTTTACATATCATGTAATACCGGGTTACACTGTATGTGTATTATATATGGCAGCACGCATGCGCAGTCTAATTCTTTATTTTGAACACGATCTTTTAAATCTGCCTGCTCATTTCTGGGGCAAATTCAGGAAAAACAAAATTTCACGTGTCTTTTTATTTTCAGTCAAGATCATATATCTGAATTGTTGAATCTGAAGTCGCTCTGCATAGCGAAATCTGCAATGATTTATATATCATGTTATGACGTTCTACACTGTATTTGTATTATATATGACAGCACGCAGTCTAATTCTTTATTTTGAACACGATCTTTTAAATCTGCCTGCTCATTTCTCGGGCAAATTCAGGAAAAACAAAATTTCACGTGTCTTTTTATTTTCAGTCAAGATCATATATCTGAATTTTTGAACCCGAAGTCGCCCTGCATAGCGAAATCTGCAATGATTTATAAATCATGTTATGACGTTCAACACTGTATTTGTATTATATATGGCAGCACGCAGTCTATTTTTTTATTTTGAACACGATCTTTGAAATCTGCCTGCTCATTTCTGGGGCAAATTCAGGAAAAACAAAATTTCACGTGTCTTTTTATTTTCAGTCAAGATCATATATCTGAATTTTTGAACCCGAAGTCGCCCTGCATAGCGAAATCTGCAATGATTTATATATCATGTTATGACGTTCTACACTGTATTTGTATTATATATGGCAGCACGCAGTCTATTTTTTTATTTTGAACACGATCTTTGAAATCTGCCTGCTCATTTCTGGGGCAAATTCAGGAAAAACCAAATTTCACGTGTCTTTTTATTTTCAGTCAAGATCATATATCTGAATTTTTGAACCCGAAGTCGCCCTGCATAGCGAAATCTGCAATGATTTATCAATCATGTTATGACGTTCAACACTTTCTGTGTATTATATATGACAGCGCGCTTTCCAATCCTATATTTTGAACACGATCTTTGAAATCTGCCTGCTCATTTCTGGGTCAAACTCAGGGAAAACAAAATTTCACGTGTCTTTTTATTTTCAGTCTAGATCATATATCTGAATTGTTGAGCCTGAAGATGACCTGCATAGCGAAATCTGTCATGTTTTACATATCATGTAATACCGGGTTATACTGTATGTGTATTATATATGGCAGCACGCATGCGCAGTCTAATTCTTTATTTTGAACACGATCTTTGAAATCTGCCTGCTCATTTCTGGGGCAAATTCAGGAAAAACAAAATTTCACGTGTCTTTTTATTTTCAGTCAAGATCATATATCTGAATATTTGAACCCGAAGTCGCCCTGCATAGCGAAATCTGCAATGATTTATATATCATGTTATGACGTTCTTCACTGTATGTGTATTATATATGACAGCACGCAGTCTAATTCTTTATTTTGAACACGATCTTTTAAATCTGCCTGCTCATTTCTGGGTCAAACTCAGGGAAAACAAAATTTCACGTGTCTTTTTATTTTCAGTGTA
The DNA here is from genome assembly GCA_963971285.1 of Astropecten irregularis. Taxonomy (NCBI): domain Eukaryota; kingdom Metazoa; phylum Echinodermata; class Asteroidea; order Paxillosida; family Astropectinidae; genus Astropecten; species Astropecten irregularis. The sequence goes on along the minus strand of OZ020255.1, from coordinate 13,286,283 downwards.
GATCATATATCTGAAATTTTGAGCCTGAAGACGGCCTGCATAGCGAAATCTGTAATGTTTTACATATCACGTAATACCGGGTTACACTGTATGTGTATTATATATGGCAGCACGCATGCGCAATCTAATTCTTTATTTTGAACACGATCTTTTAAATCTGCCTGCTCATTTCTGGGGCAAATTCAGGAAAAACAAAATTTCACGTGTCTTTTTATTTTCAGTCAAGATCATACATCTGAATTGTTGAACCCGAAGTCGCCCTGCATAGCGAAATCTGCAATGATTTATAAATCATGTTATGACGTTCAACACTTTATGTGTATTATATATGACAGCGCGCTTTCCAATCCTATATTTTGAACACGATCTTTGAAATCTGCCTGCTCATTTCTGGGTCAAACTCAGGGAAAACAAAATTTCACGTGTCTTTTTATTTTCAGTCTAGATCATATATCTGAATTGTTGAGCCTGAAGACGACCTGCATAGCGAAATCTGTCATGTTTTACATATCATGTAATACCGGGTTATACTGTATGTGTATTATATATGGCAGCACGCATGCGCAGTCTAATTCTTTATTTTGAACACGATCTTTGAAATCTGCCTGCTCATTTCTCGGGCAAATTCAGGAAAAACAAAATTACATGTGTATTTTTTTTTTCAGTGTAGATCATATATCTGAATTTTTGAATCTGAAGTCGCCCTGCATAGCGAAATCTGCAATGATTTATATATCATGTTATGACGTTCTTCACTGTATGTGTATTATATATGACAGCACGCAGTTTAATTCTTTATTTTGAACACGATCTTTTAAATATGCCTGCTCATTTCTGGGGCAAATTCAGGAAAAACAAAATTTCACGTGTCTTTTTATTTTTAGTCAAGATCATATATCTGAATTTTTGAACCCGAAGTCGCCCTGCATAGCGAAATCTGCAATGATTTATAAATCATGTTATGACGTTCAACACTTTATGTGTATTATATATGACAGCGCGCTTTCCAATCCTATATTTTGAACACGATCTTTGAAATCTGCCTGCTCATTTCTGGGTCAAACTCAGGGAAAACAAAATTTCACGTGTCTTTTTATTTTCAGTCTAGATCATATATCTGAATTTTTGAGCCTGAAGACGGCCTGCATAGCGAAATCTGCAATGATTTATAAATCATGTTATGACGTTCAACACTTAATGTGTATTATATATGACAGCACGCAGTCTAATTCTTTATTTTGAACACGATCTTTGAAATCTGCCTGCTCATTTCTGGGGCAAATTCAGGAAAAACAAAATTTCACGTGTCTTTTTATTTTCAGTCAAGATCATATATCTGAATTTTTGAACCCGAAGTCGCCCTGCATAGCGAAATCTGTAATGTTTTACATATCATGTAATACCGGGTTACACTGTATGTGTATTTTATATGGCAGCACGCATGCGCAGTCTAATTCTTTATTTTGAACACGATCTTTGAAATCTGCCTGCTCATTTCTGGAGCAAATTCAGGAAAAACAAAATTACACGTGTATTTTTATTTTCAGTGTAGATCATATATCTGAATTTTTGAATCTGAAGTCGCCCTGCATATCGAAATCTGCAATGATTTATATATCATGTTATGACGTTCTACACTGTATTTGTATTATATATGACAGCACGCAGTCTAATTCTTTATTTTGAACACGATCTTTTAAATCTGCCTGCTCATTTCTGGGGCAAATTCAGGAAAAACAAAATTTCACGTGTCTTTTTATTTTCAGTCAAGATCATATATCTGAATTTTTGAGCCTGAAGACGGCCTGCATAGCGAAATCTGTAATGTTTTACATATCATGTAATACCGGGTTACACTGTATGTGTATTATATATGGCAGCACGCATGCGCAGTCTAATTCTTTATTTTGAACACGATCTTTGAAATCTGCCTGCTCATTTCTGGGGCAAATTCAGGAAAAACAAAATTTCACGTGTCTTTTTATTTTCAGTCTAGATCATATATCTGAATATTTGAACCCGAAGTCGCCCTGCATAGCGAAATCTGCAATGATTTATATATCATGTTATGACGTTCTTCACTGTATGTGTATTATATATGACAGCACGCAGTCTAATTCTTTATTTTGAACACGATCTTTTAAATCTGCCTGCTCATTTCTGGGTCAAACTCAGGGAAAACAAAAATTTCACGTGTCTTTTTATTTTCAGTGTAGATCATATATCTGAAATTTTGAGCCTGAAGACGGCCTGCATAGCGAAATCTGTAATGTTTTACATATCACGTAATACCGGGTTACACTGTATGTGTATTATATATGGCAGCACGCATGCGCAATCTAATTCTTTATTTTGAACACGATCTTTTAAATCTGCCTGCTCATTTCTGGGGCAAATTCAGGAAAAACAAAATTTCACGTGTCTTTTTATTTTCAGTCAAGATCATACATCTGAATTGTTGAACCCGAAGTCGCCCTGCATAGCGAAATCTGCAATGATTTATAAATCATGTTATGACGTTCAACACTTTATGTGTATTATATATGACAGCGCGCTTTCCAATCCTATATTTTGAACACGATCTTTGAAATCTGCCTGCTCATTTCTGGGTCAAACTCAGGGAAAACAAAATTTCACGTGTCTTTTTATTTTCAGTCTAGATCATATATCTGAATTGTTGAGCTTGAAGACGACCTGCATAGCGAAATCTGTCATGTTTTACATATCATGTAATACCGGGTTATACTGTATGTGTATTATATATGGCAGCACGCATGCGCAGTCTAATTCTACATTTTGAACACGATCTTTGAAATCTGCCTGCTCATTTCTCGGGCAAATTCAGGAAAAACAAAATTACATGTGTATTTTTTTTTTCAGTGTAGATCATATATCTGAATTTTTGAATCTGAAGTCGCCCTGCATAGCGAAATCTGCAATGATTTATATATCATGTTATGACGTTCTTCACTGTATGTGTATTATATATGACAGCACGCAGTTTAATTCTTTATTTTGAACACGATCTTTTAAATATGCCTGCTCATTTCTGGGGCAAATTCAGGAAAAACAAAATTTCACGTGTCTTTTTATTTTTAGTCAAGATCATATATCTGAATTTTTGAACCCGAAGTCGCCCTGCATAGCGAAATCTGCAATGATTTATAAATCATGTTATGACGTTCAACACTTTATGTGTATTATATATGACAGCGCGCTTTCCAATCCTATATTTTGAACACGATCTTTGAAATCTGCCTGCTCATTTCTGGGTCAAACTCAGGGAAAACAAAATTTCACGTGTCTTTTTATTTTCAGTCTAGATCATATATCTGAATTTTTGAGCCTGAAGACGGCCTGCATAGCGAAATCTGCAATGATTTATAAATCATGTTATGACGTTCAACACTTAATGTGTATTATATATGACAGCACGCAGTCTAATTCTTTATTTTGAACACGATCTTTGAAATCTGCCTGCTCATTTCTGGGGCAAATTCAGGAAAAACAAAATTTCACGTGTCTTTTTATTTTCAGTCAAGATCATATATCTGAATTTTTGAACCCGAAGTCGCCCTGCATAGCGAAATCTGTAATGTTTTACATATCATGTAATACCGGGTTACACTGTATGTGTATTTTATATGGCAGCACGCATGCGCAGTCTAATTCTTTATTTTGAACACGATCTTTGAAATCTGCCTGCTCATTTCTGGAGCAAATTCAGGAAAAACAAAATTACACGTGTATTTTTATTTTCAGTGTAGATCATATATCTGAATTTTTGAATCTGAAGTCGCCCTGCATATCGAAATCTGCAATGATTTATATATCATGTTATGACGTTCTACACTGTATTTGTATTATATATGACAGCACGCAGTCTAATTCTTTATTTTGAACACGATCTTTTAAATCTGCCTGCTCATTTCTGGGGCAAATTCAGGAAAAACAAAATTTCACGTGTCTTTTTATTTTCAGTCAAGATCATATATCTGAATTTTTGAGCCTGAAGACGGCCTGCATAGCGAAATCTGTAATGTTTTACATATCATGTAATACCGGGTTACACTGTATGTGTATTATATATGGCAGCACGCATGCGCAGTCTAATTCTTTATTTTGAACACGATCTTTTAAATCTGCCTGCTCATTTCTGGGGCAAATTCAGGAAAAACAAAATTTCACGTGTCTTTTTATTTTCAGTCAAGATCATATATCTGAATTGTTGAATCTGAAGTCGCCCTGCATAGCGAAATCTGCAATGATTTATATATCATGTTATGACGTTCTACACTGTATTTGTATTATATATGACAGCACGCAGTCTAATTCTTTATTTTGAACACGATCTTTTAAATCTGCCTGCTCATTTCTCGGGCAAATTCAGGAAAAACAAAAATTTCACGTGTCTTTTTATTTTCAGTCAAGATCATATATCTGAATATTTGAACCCGAAGTCGCCCTGCATAGCGAAATCTGCAATGATTTATATATCATGTTATGACGTTCTTCACTGTATGTGTATTATATATGACAGCACGCAGTCTAATTCTTTATTTTGAACACGATCTTTTAAATCTGCCTGCTCATTTCTGGGTCAAACTCAGGGAAAACAAAATTTCACGTGTCTTTTTATTTTCAGTGTAGATCATATATCTGAAATTTTGAGCCTGAAGACGGCCTGCATAGCGAAATCTGTAATGTTTTACATATCACGTAATACCGGGTTACACTGTATGTGTATTATATATGGCAGCACGCATGCGCAATCTAATTCTTTATTTTGAACACGATCTTTTAAATCTGCCTGCTCATTTCTGGGGCAAATTCAGGAAAAACAAAATTTCACGTGTCTTTTTATTTTCAGTCAAGATCATACATCTGAATTGTTGAACCCGAAGTCGCCCTGCATAGCGAAATCTGCAATGATTTATAAATCATGTTATGACGTTCAACACTTTATGTGTATTATATATGACAGCGCGCTTTCCAATCCTATATTTTGAACACGATCTTTGAAATCTGCCTGCTCATTTCTGGGTCAAACTCAGGGAAAACAAAATTTCACGTGTCTTTTTATTTTCAGTCTAGATCATATATCTGAATTGTTGAGCCTGAAGACGACCTGCATAGCGAAATCTGTCATGTTTTACATATCATGTAATACCGGGTTATACTGTATGTGTATTATATATGGCAGCACGCATGCGCAGTCTAATTCTTTATTTTGAACACGATCTTTGAAATCTGCCTGCTCATTTCTCGGGCAAATTCAGGAAAAACAAAATTACATGTGTATTTTTTTTTTCAGTGTAGATCATATATCTGAATTTTTGAATCTGAAGTCGCCCTGCATAGCGAAATCTGCAATGATTTATATATCATGTTATGACGTTCTTCACTGTATGTGTATTATATATGACAGCACGCAGTTTAATTCTTTATTTTGAACACGATCTTTTAAATATGCCTGCTCATTTCTGGGGCAAATTCAGGAAAAACAAAATTTCACGTGTCTTTTTATTTTTAGTCAAGATCATATATCTGAATTTTTGAACCCGAAGTCGCCCTGCATAGCGAAATCTGCAATGATTTATAAATCATGTTATGACGTTCAACACTTTATGTGTATTATATATGACAGCGCGCTTTCCAATCCTATATTTTGAACACGATCTTTGAAATCTGCCTGCTCATTTCTGGGTCAAACTCAGGGAAAACAAAATTTCACGTGTCTTTTTATTTTCAGTCTAGATCATATATCTGAATTTTTGAGCCTGAAGACGGCCTGCATAGCGAAATCTGCAATGATTTATAAATCATGTTATGACGTTCAACACTTAATGTGTATTATATATGACAGCACGCAGTCTAATTCTTTATTTTGAACACGATCTTTGAAATCTGCCTGCTCATTTCTGGGGCAAATTCAGGAAAAACAAAATTTCACGTGTCTTTTTATTTTCAGTCAAGATCATATATCTGAATTTTTGAACCCGAAGTCGCCCTGCATAGCGAAATCTGTAATGTTTTACATATCATGTAATACCGGGTTACACTGTATGTGTATTTTATATGGCAGCACGCATGCGCAGTCTAATTCTTTATTTTGAACACGATCTTTGAAATCTGCCTGCTCATTTCTGGAGCAAATTCAGGAAAAACAAAATTACACGTGTATTTTTATTTTCAGTGTAGATCATATATCTGAATTTTTGAATCTGAAGTCGCCCTGCATATCGAAATCTGCAATGATTTATATATCATGTTATGACGTTCTACACTGTATTTGTATTATATATGACAGCACGCAGTCTAATTCTTTATTTTGAACACGATCTTTTAAATCTGCCTGCTCATTTCTGGGGCAAATTCAGGAAAAACAAAATTTCACGTGTCTTTTTATTTTCAGTCAAGATCATATATCTGAATTTTTGAGCCTGAAGACGGCCTGCATAGCGAAATCTGTAATGTTTTACATATCATGTAATACCGGGTTACACTGTATGTGTATTATATATGGCAGCACGCATGCGCAGTCTAATTCTTTATTTTGAACACGATCTTTTAAATCTGCCTGCTCATTTCTGGGGCAAATTCAGGAAAAACAAAATTTCACGTGTCTTTTTATTTTCAGTCAAGATCATATATCTGAATTGTTGAATCTGAAGTCGCCCTGCATAGCGAAATCTGCAATGATTTATATATCATGTTATGACGTTCTACACTGTATTTGTATTATATATGACAGCACGCAGTCTAATTCTTTATTTTGAACACGATCTTTTAAATCTGCCTGCTCATTTCTCGGGCAAATTCAGGAAAAACAAAAATTTCACGTGTCTTTTTATTTTCAGTCAAGATCATATATCTGAATATTTGAACCCGAAGTCGCCCTGCATAGCGAAATCTGCAATGATTTATATATCATGTTATGACGTTCTTCACTGTATGTGTATTATATATGACAGCACGCAGTCTAATTCTTTATTTTGAACACGATCTTTTAAATCTGCCTGCTCATTTCTGGGTCAAACTCAGGGAAAACAAAATTTCACGTGTCTTTTTATTTTCAGTGTAGATCATATATCTGAAATTTTGAGCCTGAAGACGGCCTGCATAGCGAAATCTGTAATGTTTTACATATCACGTAATACCGGGTTACACTGTATGTGTATTATATATGGCAGCACGCATGCGCAATCTAATTCTTTATTTTGAACACGATCTTTTAAATCTGCCTGCTCATTTCTGGGGCAAATTCAGGAAAAACAAAATTTCACGTGTCTTTTTATTTTCAGTCAAGATCATACATCTGAATTGTTGAACCCGAAGTCGCCCTGCATAGCGAAATCTGCAATGATTTATAAATCATGTTATGACGTTCAACACTTTATGTGTATTATATATGACAGCGCGCTTTCCAATCCTATATTTTGAACACGATCTTTGAAATCTGCCTGCTCATTTCTGGGTCAAACTCAGGGAAAACAAAATTTCACGTGTCTTTTTATTTTCAGTCTAGATCATATATCTGAATTGTTGAGCCTGAAGACGACCTGCATAGCGAAATCTGTCATGTTTTACATATCATGTAATACCGGGTTATACTGTATGTGTATTATATATGGCAGCACGCATGCGCAGTCTAATTCTTTATTTTGAACACGATCTTTGAAATCTGCCTGCTCATTTCTCGGGCAAATTCAGGAAAAACAAAATTACATGTGTATTTTTTTTTTCAGTGTAGATCATATATCTGAATTTTTGAATCTGAAGTCGCCCTGCATAGCGAAATCTGCAATGATTTATATATCATGTTATGACGTTCTTCACTGTATGTGTATTATATATGACAGCACGCAGTTTAATTCTTTATTTTGAACACGATCTTTTAAATATGCCTGCTCATTTCTGGGGCAAATTCAGGAAAAACAAAATTTCACGTGTCTTTTTATTTTTAGTCAAGATCATATATCTGAATTTTTGAACCCGAAGTCGCCCTGCATAGCGAAATCTGCAATGATTTATAAATCATGTTATGACGTTCAACACTTTATGTGTATTATATATGACAGCGCGCTTTCCAATCCTATATTTTGAACACGATCTTTGAAATCTGCCTGCTCATTTCTGGGTCAAACTCAGGGAAAACAAAATTTCACGTGTCTTTTTATTTTCAGTCTAGATCATATATCTGAATTTTTGAGCCTGAAGACGGCCTGCATAGCGAAATCTGCAATGATTTATAAATCATGTTATGACGTTCAACACTTAATGTGTATTATATATGACAGCACGCAGTCTAATTCTTTATTTTGAACACGATCTTTGAAATCTGCCTGCTCATTTCTGGGGCAAATTCAGGAAAAACAAAATTTCACGTGTCTTTTTATTTTCAGTCAAGATCATATATCTGAATTTTTGAACCCGAAGTCGCCCTGCATAGCGAAATCTGTAATGTTTTACATATCATGTAATACCGGGTTACACTGTATGTGTATTTTATATGGCAGCACGCATGCGCAGTCTAATTCTTTATTTTGAACACGATCTTTGAAATCTGCCTGCTCATTTCTGGAGCAAATTCAGGAAAAACAAAATTACACGTGTATTTTTATTTTCAGTGTAGATCATATATCTGAATTTTTGAATCTGAAGTCGCCCTGCATATCGAAATCTGCAATGATTTATATATCATGTTATGACGTTCTACACTGTATTTGTATTATATATGACAGCACGCAGTCTAATTCTTTATTTTGAACACGATCTTTTAAATCTGCCTGCTCATTTCTGGGGCAAATTCAGGAAAAACAAAATTTCACGTGTCTTTTTATTTTCAGTCAAGATCATATATCTGAATTTTTGAGCCTGAAGACGGCCTGCATAGCGAAATCTGTAATGTTTTACATATCATGTAATACCGGGTTACACTGTATGTGTATTATATATGGCAGCACGCATGCGCAGTCTAATTCTTTATTTTGAACACGATCTTTTAAATCTGCCTGCTCATTTCTGGGGCAAATTCAGGAAAAACAAAATTTCACGTGTCTTTTTATTTTCAGTCAAGATCATATATCTGAATTGTTGAATCTGAAGTCGCCCTGCATAGCGAAATCTGCAATGATTTATATATCATGTTATGACGTTCTACACTGTATTTGTATTATATATGACAGCACGCAGTCTAATTCTTTATTTTGAACACGATCTTTTAAATCTGCCTGCTCATTTCTCGGGCAAATTCAGGAAAAACAAAAATTTCACGTGTCTTTTTATTTTCAGTCAAGATCATATATCTGAATTTTTGAACCCGAAGTGGCCCTGCATAGCGAAATCTGCAATGATTTATAAATCATGTTATGACGTTCAACACTTTATGTGTATTATATATGACAGCGCGCTTTCCAATCCTATATTTTGAACACGATCTTTGAAATCTGCCTGCTCATTTCTGGGTCAAACTCAGGGAAAACAAAATTTCACGTGTCTTTTTATTTTCAGTCTAGATCATATATCTGAATTGTTGAGCCTGAAGACGACCTGCATAGCGAAATCTGTCATGTTTTACATATCATGTAATACCGGGTTATACTGTATGTGTATTATATATGGCAGCACGCATGCGCAGTCTAATTCTTTATTTTGAACACGATCTTTGAAATCTGCCTGCTCATTTCTCGGGCAAATTCAGGAAAAACAAAATTACATGTGTATTTTTTTTTTCAGTGTAGATCATATATCTGAATTTTTGAATCTGAAGTCGCCCTGCATAGCGAAATCTGCAATGATTTATATATCATGTTATGACGTTCTTCACTGTATGTGTATTATATATGACAGCACGCAGTTTAATTCTTTATTTTGAACACGATCTTTTAAATATGCCTGCTCATTTCTGGGGCAAATTCAGGAAAAACAAAATTTCACGTGTCTTTTTATTTTTAGTCAAGATCATATATCTGAATTTTTGAACCCGAAGTCGCCCTGCATAGCGAAATCTGCAATGATTTATAAATCATGTTATGACGTTCAACACTTTATGTGTATTATATATGACAGCGCGCTTTCCAATCCTATATTTTGAACACGATCTTTGAAATCTGCCTGCTCATTTCTGGGTCAAACTCAGGGAAAACAAAATTTCACGTGTCTTTTTATTTTCAGTCTAGATCATATATCTGAATTTTTGAGCCTGAAGACGGCCTGCATAGCGAAATCTGCAATGATTTATAAATCATGTTATGACGTTCAACACTTAATGTGTATTATATATGACAGCACGCAGTCTAATTCTTTATTTTGAACACGATCTTTGAAATCTGCCTGCTCATTTCTGGGGCAAATTCAGGAAAAACAAAATTTCACGTGTCTTTTTATTTTCAGTCAAGATCATATATCTGAATTTTTGAACCCGAAGTCGCCCTGCATAGCGAAATCTGTAATGTTTTACATATCATGTAATACCGGGTTACACTGTATGTGTATTTTATATGGCAGCACGCATGCGCAGTCTAATTCTTTATTTTGAACACGATCTTTGAAATCTGCCTGCTCATTTCTGGAGCAAATTCAGGAAAAACAAAATTACACGTGTATTTTTATTTTCAGTGTAGATCATATATCTGAATTTTTGAATCTGAAGTCGCCCTGCATATCGAAATCTGCAATGATTTATATATCATGTTATGACGTTCTACACTGTATTTGTATTATATATGACAGCACGCAGTCTAATTCTTTATTTTGAACACGATCTTTTAAATCTGCCTGCTCATTTCTGGGGCAAATTCAGGAAAAACAAAATTTCACGTGTCTTTTTATTTTCAGTCAAGATCATATATCTGAATTTTTGAGCCTGAAGACGGCCTGCATAGCGAAATCTGTAATGTTTTACATATCATGTAATACCGGGTTACACTGTATGTGTATTATATATGGCAGCACGCATGCGCAGTCTAATTCTTTATTTTGAACACGATCTTTTAAATCTGCCTGCTCATTTCTGGGGCAAATTCAGGAAAAACAAAATTTCACGTGTCTTTTTATTTTCAGTCAAGATCATATATCTGAATTGTTGAATCTGAAGTCGCCCTGCATAGCGAAATCTGCAATGATTTATATATCATGTTATGACGTTCTACACTGTATTTGTATTATATATGACAGCACGCAGTCTAATTCTTTATTTTGAACACGATCTTTTAAATCTGCCTGCTCATTTCTCGGGCAAATTCAGGAAAAACAAAAATTTCACGTGTCTTTTTATTTTCAGTCAAGATCATATATCTGAATTTTTGAACCCGAAGTGGCCCTGCATAGCGAAATCTGCAATGATTTATAAATCATGTTATGACGTTCAACACTGTATTTGTATTATATATGGCAGCACGCAGTCTATTTTTTTTATTTTGAACACGATCTTTGAAATCTGCCTGCTCATTTCTGGGGCAAATTCAGGAAAAACAAAATTACATGTGTATTTTTTTTTTCAGTGTAGATCATATATCTGAATTTTTGAATCTGAAGTCGCCCTGCATAGCGAAATCTGCAATGATTTATATATCATGTTATGACGTTCTTCACTGTATGTGTATTATATATGACAGCACGCAGTTTAATTCTTTATTTTGAACACGATCTTTTAAATATGCCTGCTCATTTCTGGGGCAAATTCAGGAAAAACAAAATTTCACGTGTCTTTTTATTTTTAGTCAAGATCATATATCTGAATTTTTGAACCCGAAGTCGCCCTGCATAGCGAAATCTGCAATGATTTATAAATCATGTTATGACGTTCAACACTTTATGTGTATTATATATGACAGCGCGCTTTCCAATCCTATATTTTGAACACGATCTTTGAAATCTGCCTGCTCATTTCTGGGTCAAACTCAGGGAAAACAAAATTTCACGTGTCTTTTTATTTTCAGTCTAGATCATATATCTGAATTTTTGAGCCTGAAGACGGCCTGCATAGCGAAATCTGCAATGATTTATAAATCATGTTATGACGTTCAACACTTAATGTGTATTATATATGACAGCACGCAGTCTAATTCTTTATTTTGAACACGATCTTTGAAATCTGCCTGCTCATTTCTGGGGCAAATTCAGGAAAAACAAAATTTCACGTGTCTTTTTATTTTCAGTCAAGATCATATATCTGAATTTTTGAACCCGAAGTCGCCCTGCATAGCGAAATCTGTAATGTTTTACATATCATGTAATACCGGGTTACACTGTATGTGTATTTTATATGGCAGCACGCATGCGCAGTCTAATTCTTTATTTTGAACACGATCTTTGAAATCTGCCTGCTCATTTCTGGAGCAAATTCAGGAAAAACAAAATTACACGTGTATTTTTATTTTCAGTGTAGATCATATATCTGAATTTTTGAATCTGAAGTCGCCCTGCATATCGAAATCTGCAATGATTTATATATCATGTTATGACGTTCTACACTGTATTTGTATTATATATGACAGCACGCAGTCTAATTCTTTATTTTGAACACGATCTTTTAAATCTGCCTGCTCATTTCTGGGGCAAATTCAGGAAAAACAAAATTTCACGTGTCTTTTTATTTTCAGTCAAGATCATATATCTGAATTTTTGAGCCTGAAGACGGCCTGCATAGCGAAATCTGTAATGTTTTACATATCATGTAATACCGGGTTACACTGTATGTGTATTATATATGGCAGCACGCATGCGCAGTCTAATTCTTTATTTTGAACACGATCTTTTAAATCTGCCTGCTCATTTCTGGGGCAAATTCAGGAAAAACAAAATTTCACGTGTCTTTTTATTTTCAGTCAAGATCATATATCTGAATTGTTGAATCTGAAGTCGCCCTGCATAGCGAAATCTGCAATGATTTATATATCATGTTATGACGTTCTACACTGTATTTGTATTATATATGACAGCACGCAGTCTAATTCTTTATTTTGAACACGATCTTTTAAATCTGCCTGCTCATTTCTCGGGCAAATTCAGGAAAAACAAAAATTTCACGTGTCTTTTTATTTTCAGTCAAGATCATATATCTGAATTTTTGAACCCGAAGTGGCCCTGCATAGCGAAATCTGCAATGATTTATAAATCATGTTATGACGTTCAACACTGTATTTGTATTATATATGGCAGCACGCAGTCTATTTTTTTATTTTGAACACGATCTTTGAAATCTGCCTGCTCATTTCTGGGGCAAATTCAGGAAAAACAAAATTTCACGTGTCTTTTTATTTTCAGTCAAGATCATATATCTGAATTTTTGAACCCGAAGTCGCCCTGCATAGCGAAATCTGCAATGATTTATATATCATGTTATGACGTTCTACACTGTATTTGTATTATATATGGCAGCACGCAGTCTATTTTTTTATTTTGAACACGATCTTTTAAATCTGCCTGCTCATTTCTGGGGCAAATTCAGGAAAAACAAAATTTCACGTGTCTTTTTATTTTGAGTCAAGATCATATATCTGAATTTTTGAACCCGAAGTCGCCCTGCATAGCGAAATCTGCAATGATTTATAAATCATGTTATGACGTTCAACACTTTCTGTGTATTATATATGACAGCGCGCTTTCCAATCCTATATTTTGAACACGATCTTTGAAATCTGCCTGCTCATTTCTGGGTCAAACTCAGGGAAAACAAAATTTCACGTGTCTTTTTATTTTCAGTGTAGATCATATATCTGAAATTTTGAGCCTGAAGACGGCCTGCATAGCGAAATCTGTAATGTTTTACATATCACGTAATACCGGGTTACACTGTATGTGTATTATATATGGCAG